>VZTX01024974.1:145905-287602 GCA_013400915.1 Pardalotus punctatus | reverse complement strand
TTTTTTTTTTTTTTTTTTGTATTTTCAATGAAGTAGTTCACAGATGAGAAAAATTCAAATGATGTATGGTAAACATTGCATTCCACAGAAAGCATCTCGTGTGATAAGACCATCCTTAGTTTTCATAAGTGGAAGGATTCCAATTCCCATCCTGGTGTTTGCAATTGAGCTGTTGAGAAGACACTGCTCAAAGATTCTTACCGTGGGAAATAAATTTGAATAGTTCATTTTCTGGAAGGGCTTGAATAAGTAGCTTTCTTATGCATTCATTCTTTAAAATTACTCAGTTTAATACAGTCAGTGCCACTGTTTTATTGTTCCCCTTTTAAATTTATTTTTAGCACCAACATCCAAACAAAACATTACGACTATAAACCCCCGCAGGCTGGTTTGACTTGGAATTAAAAAATGCAACGTTAGCAGGGGCAAATGGGAAGATATTTTCAAGTCACGCACATAAATTAGGCAGAAGGAAAACAGGTTGCATTAGATAAGTTTAAATTTAGAGCTGGTACTGCAGTTCTCAGTAGCATTTTGCAATACATCTTAGCCTGAATAAATACAACAGGAGGGTGGAGTTATTAGAAATCTGCAGGTAAATGAGCAGCTCCATCCACAGCTGACTACGGGTAATACTGCACAAGTTATTCTACTTTATGGAAGTGAAGCCCCATCTAGAAAAAAATCACACTTTTGAAAACTTTTTCTCAGGAAAAACAACCCTGTAACTCCTGATTAAAAATACTGATTTCAGTTAAAGTCAAAGCAGTCTTGAATGTCTCCTGAAGCAATTCCTTCACCAAGGCATAAAGGGAATTTTCATGGGAATTCATTGGGAATTTTCCATGGGAAAGGAATTAATCTATAAAATATTACACGGAAAACTTACCTAAGTGTGATATAAAAAATTACTTAAAACTTACTCTGGAACAAAAAATAGAGGAAAAAAGTATATTTTTCTTTTTTTCTCTTATGGAAGAGTAAGCGTTTGCTTCCTGAATTATGAATCTGAATTTAGCATCTGACAAAGTCACAATTACTCTCAAAATGACAGTGAGCAAATATGTGATTCACGTTTTGGGCTTTTTTTTGCCACCTTTTATGCATGTAAGCTGACAGCAATATGGATGTGTATGCAGTCTTTATGTGATTGTACAAATTAATCTAATCCTTTGACAAAAACAGAAATAAAAACGGAATACTGAAACACATTTATTGTCAACTGGGGCAAGTATCAATTGTAACCTCCATGATTAAAGCCAAATTTTGGTCTTCCTAACTGATACTGGCCCCTGTATTCTCCTTATAAATATCAGTTTTTGCAGCACAAGCCTTAATGCCTTCATTACAGTCCTTTTTTTTTTGCTTTCTCTGCTTTAATCTTTGAACCTTTCCAGAAGAAATTCTGAGGATTTTTAACAGTTGAAACAATTGCTGCAAATGTTGTGGATTACGGGAGAACAGAACTTTCCACATGGCATTAAACAGGGCTGCAGCCACACAAAAACATCTCCGTGGTTCTCTGTCTATAAAAACAACCAAATGTTCCCAAATTCCCTGGTCAGAATGTTGTTTTTAAAAATAAGCATTGCAAACATACAGGGTGTCGTATAGAGCTCGGTTTCTGACATCAAAAATTGGAGTTGTGGTTCTAGATGAAAAACGGAGAATTAACGAATGAGGATTTAAACAGGACTTTAAAATCAAGGAACTACAAGCTGGAAATCCTGTGGAAGGTGGCCTACAAAAGAAAAGTCCCAGGACTTTAAGGACAGAGGCAAAAGCCCAGCCTAGGCACGTGCAGCCACTGAGACACAGTTATTAAAGGTGCTGAGAGGAATTCAATTTCCAGGCTGGAAGCAGAAATATCAGGCACGAGAGGGGATTTCTGCAGAGACTCGAGTAACTGCTCTGGCTTACAGATATTGATCAGAGCATGCAGATGAAAGGCAAACACGGAGCTGCTCTTACAGACAAGCCAAAATGTTATTACTGTCACAAAATCAAGAATGTCCCTTTCCCCCTCTTTAATTATGCACTTCAGACAGTGTGGAGTGTACAGCTCTAATTTCCCCAATAACTGCGAGGAAATTCCCTCTTCAGTGTAAATGCAGGATTAAGCAGTTGCTGAATCAGCTCCCTCTGCCTCCGGAACTGCTCAGACCACTACAGATTTAGGGACTGCTTCTTGGAGATGCAGAGTTAGTCAGAATAAATCCTGGATCACTGCTCCCTCAGCCATCAGTCCTTTTGGCTTTTGCTTTTAAGGGACACAAGCAATGAACTGCAGTAAGCCAAGCTTCCCATGTTCTTCTAACATTTCTTTTCTTTCGATTGAATTTGTTTGGAAATAGCTGAGGCACAGCAATCTGGCCAGGAAGCCCCAAAAGCCCACCTGGCCTCTGAAAAGCAGACATTGCTGCTTGACTCCAGAGTTAAGTGCTCAGACTCACCTTATCCTGGGAATACAGATAAATATACTACGATAGTATATTATGGTGTATATGGGATATTTTATATATATATGTAGGATTTATATGATGTATTGACTCTAAAGGGCAGGGCTGGGAAATTAGGGATGGGGCATCACTTCCTTTTTGTCCCACCCTGTTTCACGTGGAAAGAATCAAACATGTTCTGGCTTTTCTGGCATATATACTTAAAATGCAATACATATGTAACTAATTAAAGAAGCATCAGGAACTTTCTGGTTGCTGCAGACAATTAATGCTCAAAACCACCATGTATCTGCCATAAACAGCCTCCCTCAGCAGACTGAGGGTCAGGGCCGTTTCATTAATCAGTGTTTGCCCGAGGCACAGCACATGAACTTACCCAAAGTGCTGCCAGGGTTTCTCCATCATCCTTTGGATTCTGAATGAGGATGAGTGCAGAGCCACCAGAGTCCTGAGCACGGCCACTGCCACCCAGGGACATGGGCAGTGGACACGGCCACTGCCACCCAGGGACATGGGCAGTGGACACGGGCACTGCCAGGGATGCACGTCAAGTGTCCCAGGACGAGGAGGTGTGAGGCAAGAATGCAGCTTGTACAGACAATAAGTGCTCAAGGAGATATGGAAACGGAGTCCAAAGCTGCTTGTAAACTGTCATTCCTTTAAGGCACAATTTGACAAGAATTCTGAAAATGCTGTCAGGTAATTAAGGACAGATGCTACAATTCCTGACTTTAAACGAAGTCAAGACCGTTTAACACTTTGCACGATCAGAATATTAAACAAATATGATCAGAGAGGATTGTATCACATATGAGAAACAAGGGGTTATGTTCTGCACCCTGACTGCAGCTCTATTAAAATAAAAAACCTTGTCCAGCCCAGGAAGGAATACTCAAAGGTTTCAGACCTTTTCGTTTCAAAGTGTCTGCTTATCAAAGGTACAGTTCTGTGCACTGTGAAAGAACAAATCAGCTGCTTAAACTTCAGATGTTTCAAGCACATCACAGACCCAGAGATGATACCCTTTTCATTTCTAATTTTAATTCAAAACCCCCACTGATTTTTCTTCTTAAACACACACCCACATGCTACAGACCCAGAACACTCAGACACAAGAGTGCAGGGCTGAAGCCTCCCAGCACTGCCACTCACACCCAGATCCTGGGGAACCTCAAGTGGGGAACCTCTTACATTTCTATATCATAATCTTCAATAAGTTATATGGCCATTGAATTAAAATTCCATTTCAGAAACTAGACCAGCATCTCAAGATCTAAATTCCCTAAAATAAAAAGGTGATGTTTAAAGAAGCAATCCAGTAGGAGTGGAAGGCTGAGATGCCTTGAGGAAGAACATCACAAGTCCTAATGGTCACCGCACGATTTCCAACTAGTAAAACAAATCCACAAATAATGAGGTTAAAAAAACAAAAGCAAACACTCCCACCCCCAGCAACAACCAAACAAACATAAAAGAGGGGAAAATTTCCAGATGTTTAAGGCAAAACAATTTTTTCTCTACACATCAGACCAGTGTGAGATGGCTTTTGCCACCAGCTCTGTCTACTTAAAAAGCCCTTTTCGTTCCTAACCTGCCAAAACAGCTCTCACTGATGAGTTATGCCATTGGAATGTGGTATTTTGATGTGAGATAAAAAGTCATCCCATTTGAGAACATGTTTGGGAAAACAGCTTGAGCAGCACTGAAGAGCAGCTCACTTTGAAAGCTACCACACTAAGGCAGTTTCATATGGAAAAAATGTGCTTTTATTTATTTTTACACATCACCTCCCACAAGTGTTAAGATTGTTCACCTTCTGGCATAGACTAAAAGCTCTTGCTGAGTTCACAGACGTCAAAGACTTGGTGGATCCTGACACATGGCTTAGCTCTTGCACTGATTTATTTTATAATAATAGAGAAACACTACCAAGAAGCAACCATAGTTTATGCATCTGAGAGATATACTGAGGTGTTTTCAAATTTTCTAGTACTGTATAATATAATTCCAGGATATAAATAACAGTAACAGCTTCCAGAAGTTAGCCTGAATTAAAAATTTCAATACACTGCATTGGTGTTATCAGAATCTGCGGTCCACCTTTGACACCTACAAAAGGAGTTGATGTTATCCCAATTTTTGCCCCTCAGGATCCTTTATGATACTGGAGAGCACAAAACAGAGGACAGATAAAGAGATTTATCACAGGTTCTTTTTACACAGCTCTGGCCTAATGCAAGCCACTGCTCCAAGCTTAAGATGGACAACTTGGCAACCTCAATATCTGTATTTTTCTATTCAGAATCTATTTCACTGATGGATGTGGAACCACATTGCAAGACAGATTGGATGTTTATTTCAGAAAAGTGAATATAAAGGGTAAGTTCCAGCAGAAGGATGGAAGAGAAAGGGAGGAGGGAAAGAACATTAATAATTTAGTGTTGTCTTTGTTAATTTAATAACTCACTGAGGTATTCTATTAAAGTGTCATGTACTAAAAGCACCTCTTCAAAAGGGATGCCAAATTCTCTTCAGTGTCAAGGAAGTTTAAGCCTCCAAAACAAACAGATACCTTTCTCTAAGAGCATTTAACTACTTTGTATTCCTGCCTGCTAATGTCTCATGTGGATTGTTTTTAGTGGTAAAATTTTGTCTATAATGTGCAAGCATTGCAGCACTTTGAAGTAATGAAACCCAATGGACCCTTCATCCTTATTCTGTTTATGTTATATAATTATAAACTCATTATTTTTATATAAAATGCTATTCTAATCTAAAAAAGGATGCTACAAGATACAGCAAATCAATCTGTCAACCCTGCAAACCAAACATAAATCTGTCAGCCCCGCGCTGATGACAATTGTTGTTCGGAATGGAAAAGAGATATGATTTATGGTCATAAATAGCAAAACTCAAAAATTAAGCTGAACATTAAGCTGAGCAGTTTTCCTGCCTCTTTTCCATCCTCACTAGCAATAAAAACTCTGACACCTGAGCCCTGCTTGCTCCCAGCCGTGCAGCGTCCGTGTCTGCACTGAGCACGATCTTTGCACAACCCCTGAGCCCCAGGTAAATCTGCACATCACAGTCCTGAGCACAGAACTCGTACTTTAAAAGCCCTGCCCTCCCTTCTACTGGCATTATTATCTCTCTTTGAAGGCCTCCTGCTATGTATGTACTCAAATTACTTTTTCAAAAGTGAATTATTTTCACTTTTCTTTTCAATGCTCCTTATGGGCATGTCCTGTGTTGTTCTGAGCACATCAGTCAGCAGATCTCTCAGGACTGTGTTTCGTCTCTTCTCCCTCCCCTCACTGCAGTCCCTACCAGGGAACAGCTCAACCTCACCGGGGTTTCTTATCAGCTGTGCCACAAGAATGACTGAGCCACCACCACAGTCACTGCCGTGGTAGCTCAGCACAGGAAGAGGATCTCAGTGTGCTCTAGGTTTGTATGACATAAAAAAAAAATAAATAAGAAACAGTAAAGAACAGACAAAGCCTCCATGGCAGCACAGCCATCAGTGGTACAAGACCTACCAGCGCTAGGAAATTATTTTCAAAGCAGCTGGAGTCCCACATGAGAAATCCTTAGTCATTCATGCAAGAAACATTTTGGTTGTAAACTTTCAGAAACTAAAAGCTCCTTGTGAGGAAGGAAGGGTTTGTCTAGGAACAAGTTGTATGTGCAAGATGACAACACAGAAGTGTGGAGCTGGAAGGGACATGTGCAGCATTGCTGTAATTAATGCTAAATGTTAATTTATTCTTTTTTACATGAAGTTTTGTGAAACAAGACTATATCCTGCTGTACATATATTGTGCCTTGTTCCTTGAGCCAAGATCATATTTTATCCAGCACTGTCATTTTTCTGTTTAAACTGCTGTCAAAGCACACGGATGGACAAGTCTCAATGAAGAAATAAGGAAAAGGATGCAGTCGAGCAATAAATTATTCCTCTATATTACTACTCTTTTTTATCTTAAAAGCTTCTCTCTTGCAAGAACTTTAAGCAGTTTATTTTCATGATGTTTTATTTGTTCTGCAGAGTGCTGCTGCCGAATGGTGTCTACACTTCAGTTAATGCAGAGTAATCCTGTTATACAATACAAGCCTGTATTCTCCAGAGTTTCAAAGTAACAGCTTTTCTGTTCAGACTCCGGAGGATTGTGTGTTTTCTCTGCTGCTCTTCACGCTTCCAGCTGCTTTGACAATGATGGTATTTACAGCTGGGGGGAAATGGTTAATAAAATTACAAGTATCTGCTGGAGAAGGATTCAGACAGTGACGTGCCATCAGCCTGGTCTCTCCCTGACGTGTCAGAGCCATCCTGAACCAAATCCTGGGTGAAGGCAAACTGCACATTGCCGGTCCCACCCGCCCTCCAAGCCCCATCTTTACCATGCACTCTCATTCTGGTTTAGGACAGCGTGTGAGTCCAGTGCAGGGAAGGCCACTCATGATCCGGAGCTGCCTCACCTCTCACAGCCTGATCAATCACATCTCCACCTCCAGCCCCTGTCCCCAGCCCCCGGGACAATAACTGGGGTGAAAGCTGCGCTTCCCAAACAGGCAGAGCTGCGACGGGAAGATCAGGGTTCTGCTGCCTGTGCCACGCAGAGCTGCGCTCGGAGGATTGCGGTATGAAGTAATTTTTAATAAAGAATGTGTGTGGACATTCAGCAAAATTAGCATTTAGAGTTTTTAGCCCCGGACAAAGAGACCTCATGCTGTAGTAAAGGCACAGGATGCACACAGATGTCACTGCCTGCTAAAGGCTCTGTTTTTAAACGGGTCCATCTAGCAGAAGGTGCAAGATTTGGAAGAAATATTAAAACTATGAAGACACAGGATAAAGCCTTGCCTGCCCACAGGCAAAGCCAGCAGGTAGGAGAGACCTCAGGCATAGGAAACCATCCCATCTTTCCCAAATACATTTCTCAGTCATAAATATGTCAACAACTGTCCTGTTCCCATTGTCCCATTAACTGCAAAAGGATCCAATCAATATTCCAGCCATTTTTAAGGTCAGTTTTTATTTTGTGTGTTCTCAGCACAGCTTAGTGCTCAAGAAGATTTCTAAACAAGCCCAGTCAGTCTCTGGAGAATGCTTACTTCAGTAGTTTCAAATCTTAAAAAAGTGCAACTTAAATTGACTTTCCAGCTGACATCGTGGTACCTTCCAAAGGGTCTTTTTCTCTGAGCTTGTTTTTGCCTGTAATCAGCATCCTGGCAGTAATCTTATCACTGTCAATCAGGATGGAAGTATTAACTGGGGAAAACCACATCCATTTAGACCTCCTTAGTTTCATCACCTCTCTAGAGTTTAATTATGAATAATTTTAACATACAGGCAGAGATTTAGGAACTGTGTGAATAATACATGCAGATAACAAAAGAGAAGGCAGAATCAATAGTTGACTAAACTACAAGGGTCAGATGAATATTTTTGAGAAAAAAGGAAGATTTACTTAGTTTTACTCTTCAGTGATCGCTTCTGAATAAATTCGTACCATCATTAAAAGTAAGAGCCATAAACCAGTTTTAACTGACAGCTCATCAGAACACACTACGAAGATCACAATGTATTTTGGAAAAGGCTTTAAAGAGAAGGAAAACGTATTTTAAGGTTGAATAAATATTTGTAGATATGATACTACACACTCAAGAGCTCTGTTTACATATTAAGGCACATCTTGTCAGCAGAGAAAAGCATATTAAATAAATATGCCCCTGATTTTCCATTATCCACAGTATGATTTTACAGGAGGGGAATGCAGGAGCCAGTGGCCACTCCTGTCCTGTAGAGAGATCTCAAACTGGATTAAAACCCAGGAAGGAACACTGGGGTTAACAAAGCACATTCACCAAGCTGAGGTGGTGTTTTATTGCACTGGAGACCATTGGTGCACGTGGAAGGAACCTGGGATGGGGGAAGGTGTCCCTGCCCATGGCAGGGGGTGGAACTGGATGAGCTTTAAGGTTCCCTCCAACCCAAACCACGCCATGGTTCTGTGTTTCCAGCCCACTGTACTGAGTGGGTCAAGGATTTATGAGAGCAGGAGAATAGAAAAATGTGGTGAACGCATTTCTAAAATTGCAGCATTATTCACTAAAATAATTCAAAAGCAGCATTAACCAGATGTGAAATCACAGATTAGGTTTTTGAGCAAATCTCTAGCAGAAAGTTTAAGGTCTGGCTTCTCTCTCCTGAGAACCCAGAATCATCTTCAGAACTTCCTCAAAGCCCCACTTCTGATGGCAACACCTCTTTCCATCCAACTCCTTGCCTTTCAGAGCACCAGAGAAAGGTGTCTGCCTTTGACTCCTTCTTTGTTGTCTGCATTTTCCCTGCCACCATTTACCAGCACAAATAAAATCTCTGTGAAACGCCACCCTGCTCTCTGCACTGCCCAGGCTCATTCTAGCTCCTCACAAAATTAGTGACCGTAAAAAATCAGATTTTTAACTGCACTGAAAAACCCAAAAGATGGACAAATATTTTCTTTCCAATGGTTTTCGATTATGCCAACAAGAAGCAACACCTAAAGTACAGACAACTTCCAATATTCAAGGTTTGGATTTAAAGATGTGATAACTTTTTTCTGGGTTGTTTTTGTGCAGAAGAGAACCAGATGAAAGCACAGTTAACAAACTCCTGGGTCAGAGGTTTCTAGTCCTTTCTCACTCTGAATTAGGTGAGGCACGCAGGAAGGCAGTTTGCAGAAAGAACTGATTCTAAAAAAGCTTTCATCAGCTGCACTGGGAAAAGATGTTTGAATATCAAAAAAACATTTTTCTCCATCCCCACAGCACCAGCTAACTCTCTAATCTTAAATCTTTAAAATAAAACATCCAAGGAATGGGAGGACATGCGGTTTGCAGGTAATGATATTTGGAGAGTACGTCTGAGATAGAGCAGATTACTGAAGCATGAACCCACCAAGCATTCAAACTGAGATGGAGGAAAAATTACTTTGCATATTTTATATTACCAACGTATATGAAATACCAAGGAGGCAAAGCTGATCTCACAATCCCTGACAATATTTTCTGTACAAGTTCTCCTCACTTGTTTGTGCAGTGCAGGGTTCTGGTCTGCAGGTTCAGAATGTCACCGCTGGCACTGAGAATGTGATGTCATCACACCTGTGATGTCACCTCGGAACAAACTCCAACCTTCTTTTCTTTCACAGTCACTGGAAGCCTGAAAGGTGCCAAACACCCCCAGGCCCTCACAAAGTAATGTCTTTAAACTGTGTATGTGGATTGTTCGAGAATTGCAGTTTTAGTCTATTAATTGTCAAACGATGTGTTTGTTCTTTGGCCTACGGAAAATTAGCAACAAGATTTACTCCAAGGTTTTCCCCTTCAGACTTCCCATTTGATTGTTATGATTCTATAAATAAATAGTGAAAAAAATACTGTTATGCCAGAAAATGCTATAAAAAGGACAAAAATGTGTTTCTCCCAATCTTAAAGAGATAGTCAAGTTTTATATGGCTATAAATGGAATTACATCATAAAATGTGAGAATCTATTCCTAAGTGTAAAAGCTGAAAGCCAAAAACTGTTCCAACAGTCCCATATCTAGCAAAGAAATGGTCAGAAAAATGGTGAAGCTCGGCAGCTGACCTATCTCTAACTGAAAATAATTTCATAATTTTAATAGAGCACAGGTGCCCATCAGTGTGTCAGGCTATGTTCAGTATTACCAAAATAGAGACTACATTGCATCCTTTTGAATGAACCAAGTTCAGTCACCTGCCATTGGATCAATACTGTCAGACTGACCCAGTTCCAGCTCAGTGGAAACAGTGGATTCTTTTAAAATCCTATTTTCCTTTTCTTTTTCTTTGAGTAGCCAAGGAAAAACTCGTCAAGAATCTATATGTGGAATTTCTTTTTGTTCTAACCCATAAGTTCAATTATAACTCTAAAGACTGTTTTATTAATAACATTCAGCTTCTTTAGCCAGACTTCCAAAACAAATTAAATTAATTCTTTTTATTACAAGACTCCTACATTGTCTCCTCTATCAGAAGAAATTTAATGCAGATCCATAAAGCTGGCTGGATCCTAAGCTGCTCTCAAAGCTCCCAACACTGAGAAGAATTGTGTTCCTGCAGCTCCACTGAGTCCAGTAAAGGCAGAAGAGCTTGCAAACTCATCTACAAAATCCCTTCTCTTTGCTTATCCCTGAAACTGTTCAGCGTTTCCCTGCTCCAAATAGCAGACAAACATAATCCAGTCCCTCTAGGAGAACAGTAAATCTTTACAATTTGCTCAGTTTAAGGAATCTTCGATATCAATGAGTATAATATTGAGATTTACCACATCATCAAGCTCCAAACCGGCGATTTCATTTCCATCCGTTTATTCCTTCTAGAAGTTCTAGTATACCAGATGCTACATAATCTTTTTAGACTTAAATTTCAACTCTCTTAAAGTTTGAGGAACTATTTTACCACTAATTACCATTATATCTGTGTGGCTAATGGATTTTTAAGGCTTACTTTAGTCACTGACAGGGAGATACAAAAAAAATGGCTGCAGGAAAACATTTTTGTGCTGATTTGAAGAGAATTGGTGTGTCGCATCACCTTCAGCTCCAAACCCAGGGATCGCCATAACCTTCTGCTCTGCCACTAAAACTGAAAATGGGAAATGCTGCGCAGAGTCCAGACACGTCCCCGAACACGTACACACCAAACACGTGCCGTAAATCCTGAATTGTCAGAAATGCCCGCATTTTGCACTGTCCCTTTTGTAGCTGAGGGAGAAAAGGATGTGTTGGTGTAGGTGAGTTCCATTATGAGACTTCCTCTGACAATCTAAAGGGTGATGAAAGATACTTAGGGTGCTTTTCCAGTGGTAGAACGTGACAAGAGATCTCTCATGTGGTCACAGGAAGCTCTGACAGTGGATGCAGAATGACAAAATTAAGACATTTTTTCCCATTATCATATTTACTCCAACCTTTAAGAAATTTATAGAACCACGGACATTCCTACATATGTGCAATCAGTGGATCATTTTGTTCCAAACTCTTTTCAGCTCCTCATTGTCTCAATGCTGGAATATTTCAGCTGCTTCTGTTCACCTTCCTGACCCTTCTGGGCTGCCAACGTCTAATTTTTGACTGCTCTAATTTCTGTTTGTCCAAAACTTAGGTTTTCGTCCCTGTTTGATGAAAGACAACTTTAGTTCAGGCTGTACAGAGGAGAGAGGAAAAAAGAAAATTCACTCAAGTGGGAGAGTAAAAGCCTGGGCAGCAGGTTAAAAGGGCATTATCAGCTCCATAAGCAGGGAACTGACAGAGCCTCAGCTCAGCTCCAGGCTGGGCTCCCAGGGGGACACTCCAGTGTCTAAAAAGGGCTGGAGCTTTTCTCACACTGGATGCATTACTGGGCTCTCCCTTCCATCCAGCTTCATGTTTTCATCAAAGCTTTTTGGGATTCAAAACATCTCTCCCTCTTGTCAACTTCTGTTGGAATCAGCCATGAGCTTCCAGAGGGATTCTGAAGGTCAGGAGTGGGGCAGTGTCAGAGAGACAGGAGGGTGTGGGATGGGCTGGAACCCAAAGGGAGGTGAACCCAAAGTTGGAGAGCTTTTAAAATTATTATTTCGTCAGTGTTTTTTTGATTGCATAATCATTCATTCTTTCAACTTGAAAAATAAATCAATTTACTTAAGTTTCCAGTTTCAAGCTTTGGAGATTGAACAGTTTCTCCTTCTTTACCTGAGTAAAAGATCCATTAAAGAGGAGTGAAACAGAAACACATGGGAGCTTCTTGTCACTCTTTTACCCCTGTGTTCAATACATGTTTCCATTCTATGCTTAATTTGCAATTCAGTACACTGCTTACTACCACTTGTACCAATCTTTTAAATTATTTAAAGAAGTAATTAGCTAAATTATAATGTCTGGGTGGAATGTCGTACTTTCCAGTACTGCTTTAATCCCTACATTTCCATAGCTGTGAGTTCAACTTAAAACCTTTCTCAGCATTATCTGCTGGAGAACCCCACATCATTAACTCATTTCTTACAGTTTATCAAAATGTCAACATGGGGACATGATTTTGGTTGTTCACAGTCTTGACTGAGCGTCAGTGAAGGACAAGAAGTGAGACACCCTCTGAATCTGTGCTTCCCAAGCCACTGAGCCATCAAACATCTTTCATGGCCCATTCAGTCCCCCTAACTAAATTCCATTAAGGTAATACTGGTGCTGCCTGATTAATTCATTTTCCTATCATTTCCCACTGTAGTGTACCACTCTTGCTTTATTCCACCATCTGAATATTTCAATTTTACATATTTTGCTTCCCTACTGAGTTGCTTCTATAATTTCCCCTATCTCTTTTGCTGTACACTGCTTTCATGTTTTCCTCCTGCTTCTCCAGATCTCAGTCTTTTGAATCATTTCAGTCCCCTCTGCACATGTTCCACTTTTATACTGCGGGATACTCCCCTTTCTCCCCTGCATCTCTTCATTCCAGGAGATCACGGGCTGACCTCGGGCACAGGAGAAAAGTCGGTGTTTGTTGTACCAGGTAACGCAGCCAGCTGAGAGGCTCTTGGCACACCTGGGGGAGAGGCACTCGCGAGAGAACCGTGGCCAACGGTGCAGTCACTTTGCCATCACACACAGCAGCTCTCCCGTGGCTGGCTGTAATTCACGTCGTGGGGCAGGTTCAGTCCTGAGCAGGGTTAGGGGCTCTGCGACATCAGAGACAGCAGCCCGTGCACGCCTGTGACTGGCCAGAGCTGGGAGCCATTAGAGGCAATAAAGTCATAAACCCCACAAAAACTGGCCACAAACAAACAGCAGGCACAGCAACCCATCTCTGGAGAGGAAACTGGTGACGGCTCCCTGTGCTGCCATTCGCTTTCAAAGCCACAAAAACCCTTTTGAACCTCTTGTATTCCCCTGACTAATGCCATCATTATTTCAACACTGGCTGTTCAGAGTGAAACAGGTGCTATCTTGTCAAACGAGCCTCTCAGCTTTCATCAGCCCCGAGTTCTTCACTGTGCATTGTTCAGCTGACAAGGTTTTGGGTTGCCTGGATACCAGGTCATGCTGATATAACTGCTAGTGATCTCTGCATAACCAAACTTTGGTGGTGAGAAGCAGGCGAGGGGAGGAGCAGTGGAAGAGAATTGTTTTATTCCCACGTCATCCTCCCAGCAAAAGAAGTTCCGTGAGTTTATCTCAGAGGGCTGGTGGAATGCTTCCAGCACCTGATTAAAATTATTCACTCCATAATAAGCCAGCATTTCTAGTCTCATTTCTAAAAGCTTTTCTTC
This sequence comes from Pardalotus punctatus, assembly GCA_013400915.1. Lineage (NCBI taxonomy): Eukaryota > Metazoa > Chordata > Aves > Passeriformes > Pardalotidae > Pardalotus > Pardalotus punctatus. Next base: position 273,827 of record VZTX01024974.1, on the reverse strand, counting down.
CTCACTACTTACAAGAGTCTGCTAGATTCCTAAATAGAAGGGAGAGATTAATCTGTGCTAAATTACTTGATGTGGGTTTAAAATTATTCTGGCAGAAAAGTAGAACAAAGTTTGCCCAAGGAAGCAAAGAATGTCGCATCCACCCCCCTCCTCCAGCTCAGCATGCAGCAATGAAATACCCCAGGAGCTGCAGCACCATCCAAGTCACAGAAATACTTAAACTCAGTTGAATCAGATTTGTGTTCTGAATTTTCTTTATCTCTCTCTCAGGACAGATGGCTCTCAGAAATAAATGTTTTTCAGCCACATGCTTGCCTCAACTTTCCCCGGAAATTTTTCTGTAAACATGATGCTTGTAGAAAGGTTGTTATAGGAGAGGGTTTGTTTTATGTAAACTGGTTTTGGTTTTTCATAGCAGTGAAGTTTTATTTATAAGGCATCATTTTCCACTGAGCTGCTGGAGGCTCATCCTGTTCTTGTCCTGGGACAGGAAGGTTTTTGACAGTATTGCTTTAGACTGAAAAGAGCCCAACCTCGCCCACCATTTCCTGCACAAAATCTATGACCAAATTCCTTAAAACAACTGAGTTTTTAAAAATGTTTCAGACTTTGAAGGCACAAGTTGTAAAACTCCAAACTTCTGAAGCCATAAACAAAGCAGGAAATCCATCTTCATCAATGGCACTCATTCTCCTGTAGCCAAATAAAAAGGATTTGCCTAAATAATACACTTTGGCAGCTTACTCAGGCGTATCAATTGAAATATTGAAGTTGATTGAAATGCTCCTCAAGCTTTTAATGTTTTAAGCTAATGTTATATGAAAGCCATCATCTATCACACGCAAGTTTAGAACCAGGCAGGCTTAGCCAAGTAACAAGTTTTCCTTGGATGATGTCCTGATGATTTTGGGCAGGCAAGATTTAAAGAAGTCATAAAAACCACTTTCTCTGCAATGGAGAAAAAGATGTCCAGCCATGCACATGGTTCATCTAGTCTGCTAATTAATAGGAATCTTCTCAGTACCTTCAAGACAGCAATTATTAAACACAGCAATTAAAAATTATGGAGAAATGCTCTTGACCACAACCGGTGAAAAAAAGAGATGCTAAATGGGTGGTGTAGTGTGCAAGAATTAAAAACATGTTTTATTTTCTCAACCAAGCAAACAAAACTTCATTCAGGCTGTGGGTATTATAAGAAAAATAAATTAAAACAGATACAAAGATCAGGCCTGTAGGACAGGGGAGGGAGGAAATGAAGCGATAGAGGAGAGAGAGCTGGAGTGCGGTGGAAAGGACAGAAACGGAGAATGAAACGATACAATTAGATGATTTTAAATCAAAATATGTGATTTTAAATGGATTCATATAAAGAAATCACAAGGAAGTTGGTGGGTTATTTTACAAACCTCAAACCAGATTGCTGTTTAAAAGGCAACAACTTTATTCTTATGTCTTCAACAAAACCTCGCATTGCTGTCACTCAGAGAGAGACGCCAAAACAGAGACATTTGAGTCCGAGCTCACGTGTGAGGGTATCCCAGATCAGCTGGAAGGAGTCCATTCCTCCTCCTATCACTGCTCTACAGCTGGAAAACCAAAACCCTACGCAGGCAAAACAGCGATGATGCAACTTGAAAGTGCAGCAGAACACATTTTCCGAATTGAAATTAAACGGGAGGAAAAAGGATTTGAGAAAATGTACACATCAAGTGGCTTCCTACCCAAAGCCTTCTGAATTTTTTGAACGTGAACCCGTGGCTCCAAAGTAGAGCCATAAAATTCCCTGAGCCCCTGATGGGCAATGCTAATAGGCATGCAACTTGCAACACTTTTTAACATGTATTTTTAATTTAATCCATTAGAACCACAAAGGAATAATGTATTAAAGTGATAAGTCTGTACATTCAGTAAATAAATATCAAAGTGAAAGTCATGAAAGCTTTAGGGAAAAAAAATAGTCAGAAAATAAAAAAAAAAAAAAAAGAAAATTAAAGCCCTTGAAGGAATACATCACAGAAAAAAATAAATTGATCTACTAAATTAATTAAGTAAATTGATTGTAAAAATTTACTACCGTATGCAGTATAGAATAAATCTCATGGGAGGTAAGTTAGCAGAGTCAATTTGAGCCTTTCAACCATGAGAAACTTGTAAAGCACCTCATAAACCCTCTCAATAATACCACAGAAGAGAAATAAAAACTTTCTATACATGCTGAATACCTCAAGCAATAATCTACAAAGTACCATCCTGCACTGCTTTTTGCTACATGTTCTGAGCCTGTCCATTTTTATTAAATCCAAAATAACAAAATCTATAGTTCCTCCAATGCACATTTATTTAATTATGCTCTCAGGATATGAAAATTTTAAAATAAAAAGGATCTGCTTGTTCTCCTTCTTCCAGTTGACTTGTTGAGCCTTTTATTCATTAGATATAAATAAAATAATAACTTCAGAACTCAGCACTTTTGGGAAGCGAGAGCCTTTCTAAATTTCCTACGCTGAGCTTCTGACAGAAGAACTGCCTATGAATAATAACCAGTTCCTCTTAATCAGAGAGCCATGAATCACAGAATCAGCTGTTTCTAGAGCAATCATAAGAGATCATCTGGATAAATCCTCCAGTTTAGGGGCTGACAGCAATACCTGGGTTATTGCAAAGAGAAATTTCTCTTATACTTACAAAATTACCTGTAAAATCTTTGGCAAAAGCTCTTCCCACAGCAAAGTATCACTAGCCATTATTTCTGTTGGTTAGAAAAACTTGCCTAACCCAAATCTCCCTTATAATAAATTATGCTCATTTATTTTCTTGTTCTATCTCTTTTCCCCACCAGCTATACAGAAGAACTGAACATCATCCACTTAATAATCTAATATGTGCTAGCAAACGTTATCATGTTCCTTCCTAATCTTCTAAAACTAAACAAATCCCATTCCTCCATCTTTTCATCATTTGCCAGCTCTTCTGGGAGAATCGCTCGCTCCACACTGACAGTGTCTCACAGCTTTGAGGAGATTTGATCTTTCTCCAGTTAACCCAGCAACAGACACAAGGAAATAATTTCTAAATTCATAAAGGACCGGTTGTGATCATGAAAAGCACTTCAGTCAATGCTTCTAACAGATATGCTAATTAACAGAGATAACCAGTCTTAATCAAACTAATTACATTGCAGATTAAAGGTATTTGGAATTTAACACAGTTTCCCCTACATATCTACATTACATTACGGTGACCTTAAGCAGCAACCTGGAATAAATACGTTAATATGTTTCTTTAAAGAATTCTTAACACATAATTTAACTGCAGAATGTAAAAAGAAGGCAGTGAGGAGGAAGACATAATGGTTGTTATGATTTCTGCTCTTGCTTAAACTGTGGGGGGTGAAAAACCAGCCCTGTCAGCTCCGGTAGAGACGAAGAGACTTCTGGGGACCGTTGGCTGGAATTTCGTTCATCGCTGTGGGAATGTCAGGCCAGCGCCAGGGCTCGGGGACGGGAGGTGACGCCGAATGCCCAGTCTGGAGCGGCTGGGACACCAGGGCATCTCCCAGGGGTGCTCCGCTCCTCTCCCCACCCGGGAGGGTTGGGGGCCACCGGAGCACCCCAGGTTTGTGTCTGGGTCAGGGCTGTGACCCTGAGCTCCACAGCCCCCACTGGGCGCCCCCAGGGCTCCGCTTGCGTCCGGCACTTGCTCCTCACAAAGCGGCTCTGAGCTCTCCAACCGCCCTGCGGAATTCTTTCCAGGAGAGCAGGTCCCACAAGGTGATCCTTAACTGCAGAGTGCATGAAATCACCGGCTGTGCTCCAAGAGCTATTTTATTTATCAACTCTGTTGTAAAAATCTCACTGCTCCTCTTGGATGGCAACCCCTTACCTCTCCCCATTCTGGTACTGAATGGCGTTCTCCTTTTTGACCTTCTGTACCAGAGTTTTACAGGAGGCCACCTGACAACGGTGTGGAATGATAAAACAATGAGTGATAAAACATTCTCTGTACCCATTTTTTCCCATCTGCATTATGTTTTGTTTGCTTTTGCATTCTCACAATAATAAAATCCCATGGCAGGATCACAGTGTCATCAATGCCAAGAGGTTTCCATGGTATAGAAAAGTAACAACATTGAACTGTTAAATATCTGTAGAAGCTGGAAGGAAAACAATACAGTAATTTTATTTTAATTGCTACCCTCAGATTGTCTCGTAAGGTCAATTTGAGATGCATTTATTTAAACTAATTAACCAACATACTTGTAAACATGGTATTTGTTCTTCTTCTGCAGAGAATAAAAGCTGAGAGCGATAAGGCAAGAACAGCTTCTCTACACTCCATAAATTAATACCCACACATGGACATGCATGGAAGAAAAACTACAGGAGAAAGGAATGGTGGAGGAATCCTTTCTGCATACTGCCATTACAGTAGTAAATGAGGTAAAAACATTGAGCATTTCTCAGTATTCCTGGAACAGCTCTGGTATCAGCAATAAAATCAGGAAAAAGAAGTTGATTTCGGATGGAAATGAATAATTTCCATGGAATGCAGCCATTGACACGGTCACCTTTAAGGTGATTGTTCAGGTATCTAGACTGGGAGATACACTTTGTCTTCCAAGAGAAAATTTAGTATCTTCAGGCCAAATCAGGAGTTACATTTCAGTGTAAATTGCGCCCACTTAGATTCCCATTAAGTCCTTAGGTCTGTCTCACCCTATTCCCTGTGAGATGTGCAATGACATGAAATGATTGTAGCACAGGACATGCCCATGTGAAGAGGCAAATTAAATGCCTGATTAAAGAAGTTAGTACCCTCACTGTTTGTTCTCATCCTCTTCTTTAATTAGCTGCTTAATTGCTCACTTGTTCGAGCAGCTTGGTAACGGAACACATCTGCACAGCTGGAACAGGAGCTGATACTTGTAGATACTTGGATTTTGATTTCTTGACCTGTTTTAGATTGATTTCCTCTCGAGATGTGAATCCCTTGCCTGAATCCAGGCACCTGGCGCCCTGAGAGGAAATTGGGATGGTGATGGTGGCTGGGCACACGTGGCACAAGGCACAGGGGAGAGTTCTGGATGGTCTAAAAGAGCAGCAGGCCGTGCCCCGAGTCACTGTCAGCACCCACAACCACCAGAGAGGCTGCGAGTGAGTGGCAGGAGACACAAAGTGGTGAGGATCTGATGGCTGCTTGGGTGATGTTCTTGCAGGTGTCAGACCTGCTCACACAGCCCCTCAACCAGCAGAGCAGCAACGTACAGCAAGGATTCCACTAAGAGCAGAGAATGACATTAGACTACCAGAATTTCTAATTTTTATCCTTTAATTCAGTTTTTCCTGTAAATGCATTCTAGAGATGCTTGTTGCATCCTTACAACGATTCATCCGACCCTTATTTCCACATAAACATTCTTGTAACAGGCAGGTGGATTTTTGAAGTCTATCTCGAAGCATCAATTGAATTTTCTGCCAGCTCAGAAGATGTTTTTATTCTGTCCTTTCACTTGTTTAAAAAGGCCTCTGGCTTGAACATCCCTGTGAGCCAAGTAATCTGTTCAGAGCTACTTTCTAACAAAAGTAAGAATTTGCTGCTGTTTTTTCTTGCTGATCTTGATGCGGTATCAAAATGAGAACTGAGTTTCTAAGAAAATGCTAGAACATACACAAATAACCCCGAGTTAAAATGCAGCTGAACAGCCACAGGCAGCAAGAAGAAGGTGCAAAATATCACATGGTGGAGACACTCGTGTAATCAGGAATTTCTTAAATCACAACAACCTACTGAGAGCGAACATAAGCCCCAATCCCAAGTGATCCTGACCCTGTTATGCGTTTTGTCAGCACAGTCAGTGCTTGCTCTCTGCTATTTAACGGGAATCTGGGCATTGGAGCTGTCCTGGTCTGTCTTCCTCTGAGGAATCGTGTTTACCTGGAAAAATTACTCCAAAAGTCAGATGTAAACTGCAGTGTAGCAAACATTTCCTGAAAGGAACACGTAAGGACATTCCTGTTTCAAGAGACAACAATTACTCTGGCCACCTGTCCTGCATTCCAGTCCCGAGTACTGCAGGATCAGGAGGAGTAAAGAGATTTCCTTGGACACTTCAGTTGACCAAACACCAATCCATCACTTCAGTAAACTTAGCTCTTGCTGATTCTGTTATTGATGACCACACCTAGCTGCTGTAACATACAAACCACTAGAATGTGCTAACTACTATAACAGATTGACCTTTGTGTTGGTACAAAATTCCATGTGCAGGAAATAATTTTCCACTCTCTGACATCATTACTGATGACCGGCTCTGTCACAATTTAGTAAACCACAGCAACTCTGTGAACACTGTTTTTCTTCTATGAACCTGATTAATAAAGGGTTCAACATGGAAAACTCGTGAACTCCCTCAACCTCTAGACCAAGTTAAAAGCATTCAACAGCTTGTAGGAGCAGGCACCACTGAGCTGCCGACAGATAAATGTTGTAAGTGCTCTAAAATTGCTTTGAACTAGGAAGAATTAACCTTAAAACTGGACTGGAACTGAACAACCAAAAAAACCAAAAGAAGGAAAACCCAAAATGCTCCTACAAGATGCAAAAGCTTGCAAAGGAAGTTGCTGATAAACACAGCCTCATCAGCAGCCTCATCAAATGCCACTCTACTGAAAAACTAATTTTGAATTTTTTTCCCCTATTCTGAATGACAATGAGTATGTGATGAAAAAATTACCATCCTTTCCCAGGGGTTATGAATGTCATTGAAAGAACACTAATGCCAAAAATCTGCTTTAATTACTGCATCTGATCATGGTTAATTTAACCAATTTTAAAAGTTTAAAAAAAAAAAGAAAAAAGTCATGAAGTATCTGTGTTTTTTCACATCAACAAAAGCACTCAAGTTCTACTCCAAGCTTACCAGTGGTATCTTCTGAAGAATATCTGTACTGAATGACTTCAAGAAAAGTGGTATTGTACACATTTCTGGCTACAGCACCAATGTCAGTGCCTGCCCAGTTGCCCTCCTTGCCTCTGTAAGCTCCGTGAGCGGGGACTAAAGGCAGAAATAAAGTGAAATAATTGAGCACCCCCTCAGGGTCACTGCAGCCCTACGCCACAGCAGTTATGTTCCCGTCACCAGCACTACCTGATTCACACACATCCTCATTCTCCTTGAAATCCAAAGTTTAGCTCACTCCTTAACCTGCCTGCAACCCTTCCACCAGCCCACCCCTCCTCCTTCTGAGCCTCTGTAATACATACAAAAATTTCTTAGTGCAGATTTTTTTCTCCACAATCTTTTATTTACATCAGCTAAAGGCAGGGGGTTCAAGTGATATTTATATTCCTGTGATTTCTATCATCTCATGGTAGGAGATGACAAGTTGACTGGGAGATGTGAAATTCATCTACATAAAACCCTTTGTGGAAATGCACAGGAAGGTGAATCTCAGTTAAAAAGTAAATTAAAACTCTGCATTTGAGCACAATGAGTGAACATGTCAGAACATGCAGAGGAGAAAGCAAACCTGTCCTCATGACAACTGTAAGCTTCAAAGGCGCTGCTTTTCATCCCATCACAAAATTAGTATCACACAATCACTGAGGCTGGAGAAGCCCTCTAAAATCATCAACCACCAGCCCTGCCAAGGCCAGCGCTGAGCCACCTCCCCGTGTGCCACATCTGCATCTCTTTTAAATCCCTCCAGGGATGGGGGCTCCACTGCCAGTTCCAATGCCTGGCAACCCTTTTGGTGAAGGAATCATTCCTCATATCCAACTTAAACCTCCCCTAGTGTGACTTGAGGCCATTTCCCCTTCTCCTGTCCCTGTTCTCTGGGAGCAGAGCCCGACCCCCTCCCTGAGAGGAGGGGTCCTCTCAGGCTCATCTCTAGGGAGTCTGGTTTTTATTCCTTTCCCACTTCAAATCAGTGAAATATGAGGGAAGAAATTCTCCAAATAGGAAGTGCTTTGAGGAGCAAGTAGATTATGCCAAACTGACCTCTAAAATTACAGAAATTGGCTGCCTTCATTTCAATAATGGCTTATGTGCACCTGTGAAATCATTTACGTGTTGGCCTGTTTCAGAACTCGATGTATTTGACCCCATTAAAGAGAGATTCTGTTTTCCAAACATATGAGTGTTCATAAACGTACCCATTAGAAAACCAGAAGCAACCTGTTTAGCTGGGAACAGTCTTCCAGAAATGCTGATCCAGCTACCCATGTTTTTCTCATCTTTATTGACACACTTGTTATTTCTATATAACTTCATCCATCTATGATGCTGGGTTTTGTAATTGCTGGTGGCTGTAATTCCCCAACATTAATCTTTCTAAAATGATGTGGAATTACTGTGTTTCTTTTAAACCATCTCTGGTTATGCAGATCTCAAAAATGTCATGCATCAGCGTATTCGCATTGTCACCCTGATCCATGTTTACCGTTCCAGTTTCAATGGGACAGTTCCCAAATCTCTCAGCATACAGGCAGATTATCAGAATTGTCAAATTATTGCAGTTTAGAGAGTCTCCATGAGTCACCTGAGCCACCACAGCTGACTCTGTGTATCCTCTTAATCTGCTCGATTTACCAAGCAGAACATATAAACTGATTTATCTTCAAGGTTGTCACCAAAGGCTTATAATTATGTAACACAAAATAATTTAAGCTACACATTATAGTTTGCAACTGGGGTGAGGAATGAACAAATGCATCATTACTAAATCTCACGACAACCTTTAGTTTCTATTTTAGATTTCTGACAAGGACCATCCTCCTCACACAGTTGTGGCTTTGTTCTCTCTCTAGAAGGGAAGTGTGGTCACAGTTTTGGATTCAGAACTGCTCATATTAAAATAAAAGTTTTCCAAAGAACTTTTCCAGCGCCAGAGAGCTCTGAACCAGAAGTGCTGCTGGTTCTGGATGGGGCAAAGCGGGGAGCGGACGCTGAGCACTGCTGACCCTGCTGGGAGCCAGCAAGAGATGAGGGTCAGAACAGCGGAACAGGATATCCCAAAAAGAAGCCCCTGGAAGTCCAGCTGCCCTTGGTGATGTCCCAGTGTTAAACCACCTGCAGGGTGCAGTGAGGCTAAGCCACAGCTCTTGAGGGGCGTTTCTCCAGGCCTGCCCTGCACCTCTGGCTGTTCAAATTCTCTGGAGCCTTTCCTCAGCGCTCCGTTCTGAGAGGCTTTGGTGCCTGGCTGCAGGGAGCTCCAGGATCAGCCAGAAGCTGAATGATGGGAGCGGGGAAGAGAAACTTCAGGTGAGAGACAGACTGGGATTTTGCTTTTTGCTTTAACACAAAAAAAGCTCCCATTCTGGAGACCAAGCTGAGAAACGCTGCACAGAGCCCTCGGCTGCTCGTCTGCTTTGGACCAACTCAGGGCACGCTTTGAAGGACACAAACCCAGGGACCAGAAAAAGCACTTCTGGGGGAAATGGGGTGTCTGACAGGAGGGCTGGAACATCTCTGGAATGTCACTACTCAGGTAGCACGATGATGACAAGCCTTACAAAGATATTCTGTTCCTCTTTTGACTTAGCTGGGGAAAAAAAGTAGCTCAGGAAACCAAAGAGTCTGTAGAAAGATCTGCAGCAAAACAAAAATAGACCAGGGAGCTCCCTGGCCAGCAGGGCCTTTGCCACTTCGCCTGGGCTGGTCACTGCAAATGTGATCTAATGCATGGAAAGGCCTCCTGAAAAAAAGCCAATTTATGGTTTCAACATGGGTAAGGGAAGAGGGACTGAAGAAATGATGGATGGAAAGGTAAAGAGAAAAAATGTGGAAGGTAAAGGACAACTGAGACATGTAAGAATCAATAAGGAAGTAATAAGTATTTATATAATAAGGCTGGAAAAAAAGGTGGAGACTACCAAAAAAATAATTATCAGCACTGGAAATTAATCTTACTTTTTTTGCCTCACTTTTCAATATTTTCCACTTCTTTAAGTCTTCCTAGCACATCGTCTTTCATTTTGATTCTGGGCTTTTCTCCTTAAAAGCCAATGAAGCCTTTCAAACAGGTTTTCATCCTTTTAACTGGATGAGAAATACATCTCTGATGTCTCTTAAGTGGTTGCTTACTTTCAGTTCTTTATTCCTGTGACACTCTCCTTCAAGGACTTTTCTGTATTAGAAGACACTGAATGACAATTAATTTAGTGCCCTTATCACATTTGTACTGGATAGATACTCTCCAGATTCCTGAGCTGGGCTAATTCTGCTCTCAGCGAAGGCAGATCCAGAATTTTTTGGTGCAACAGTAAGAACATGTTATTTAATAAGTGAAAATTCTTCCCAGGAGATTAAAATGAAAACCATGAAGAATTGGTTGAGATGGCAAATGGCTACAAAATTTTATTTGAAGTTCTGTTTTCCCTCAGCACTATAATTCTGTGTGACAATTTGAGCATGAATCTGACTATAATGCAAACACTTACCATGATTAAAGTATTTAGATGAAAAGTCTTCCTAATTTAACAGACATTTTTGACATGAAGAGAAGGCGTAGCAATCTACAGTTGGTGTTTGAGGGGAAAAATGTGAATATATCTCAGAATCTTCATTTCTTGGTCACTACACTGTTGAACTGTTCACATTTTCAATGGCTATTTGGACAAATTAAAGCCAAATTTTATGTTACAGCTCTAAACAGTGACCTTATACTTTCTGCCACTGTAAAAACAAGGTCTGATGCGATTTGCTGTGCTCCCTGCTTAGTGATTCTGATTATACATTAGATCTGTGCCCAGGAACAAACAGCAGTCAGATAAAATCAATGCAGCAACAAGATTCCTGTTTAAATGAAAAGCATCTCAACTCTGCTTTGCCATGCAAACAACCACTGAGTGGTTCTTTTTCTCAATGTCTACTTATGATGCAAGAGAAAACGGGAAAATCAATGCCCCTCAGCAGAGGGAGCATCAGTGTCTCTCTGTAACCACAGCAAACGACCCAGTCCTGGTCCTTATCACAGCCATGACACTCTTGTAGAGCTTAAAAAACACTTTCCCAGAAATGTCAGTCAGCAGAGGAAACCTCTTTAGTGATCCTTCACTAGGAAAGAGGTTATAAAGCTTTTCACAAACGGTTCTTGTGTTCTACTCACAGACTGAGAAAAATCTCCCGGGATATTGATTGGTTTATTCTATCAGAAAGCAAAAAGTAAAACGTATATAAATATAAAACCCCCTGATAACAGCAAAATTCACTGGAAACGTTACTTTTTGAAAAAATCTGTGATGTCTTTGAGTTTGATCGTACAATTAATCCTTGTTTCTAATTAAAGAAGAATAATTTTACCCAGATCAATTGAAGGGACTCACAAGATACTAGAGATTTGAAGAAGGGCAGAAATAAAGTTTTTCAAGATATTTCATTCCAAACAAATTTGTCAAAAAAAATCTTGCACTGGGGCTTAAGAGAAGCTACACAATGAACACATTTGCCACTGATGGTAATTATATCCTGCTGTACATCTTACTGATCTTGACTACATTTGTAAATGAATGGTGTAAGCCAATCCATTTATCTCTGAAGTCATTAACTACTTAAGACTGTTCAGAAAGCTACTGAGAGAGCGTTGCTAAGATTAAAAATAGAATGATTTCATGTAATTTTCAACGTCAATAGAGAGTGTAAAAACACTGAATGAAGGGTTAATTTGTGCTGGGAAAGAAAGCCAAATAGGAGATGACACTTGGGCTATGAGACCATCTTCAGGCTGTGGAAAAAAACCAGAATATATTTTCTCATAGCCCTGAGAAGAGCTTACAGCTGAAATGTCTTCTCTAATCTTATTGTTTATTTATAATCTGCATTTATTATCCTCTTTGCTTTTATTTTGCAGCTAACATCCTCCTGCAGGACCCTATTTGTCTCCAGATGTTGATCAGTATACATTCTTTTTGCTAAACAACTTCTGGATCTAAAGCCTTTTTCATTCTGGGATTTGGTAATCAAACCCTTTTCTATCTTCACTGCTCGGGTGAAGCCTCCTCCTGCAGGAACAAGAACTGACACTCACTGGAGTTGCACGTCATGTGAGCACATGCTATGGAACTATTTTGTATGGGATTTTGCAAATATGCTTTATTGTAACATTCTGGCTGGAAAGAAAAAACGGAAAAATTAGAGTTCGTTCTGCTCCCCTCCTTAGCGTGGTGTAAGTGCACTCTAAGGCAGACTTCATTTGATATTTGATGAAATTGGATTTTGTGTGCTGTAATTTCAGATACTTAATTACAATTACAAGATCTTTAAAAAAAATTAAATATAATTCAGTCATACTGTCCAAAAGGCTTCCTCCTGAAGAAGACAGTAAATATAACATTGCCTATAATTTTTTACCTAATAATATCTTAGATGTCTTTGCTATTTAGCACAGACAAAAATCATCAGGCATGGAAATATTCATGGAATCCTGGAATGGTTTGGGTTGGAAGAGACTTTAAATATCATCCCATCCCACCCCTGCCATGGGCAGGGACACCTCCCACTGTCCCAGGCTGCTCCAAGCCCTGTCCAGCCTGGTCTTGGGCACTGCCAGGGATCCAGGGCAGCCACAGCTGCTCTGGACACCCTGAGCCAGGACCTGCCCACCCTCCCAGGGAACAATTCCTTCCCAAAATCCCATCCATCCCTGCCCTCTGCCATGGGAAGCCATTCCCTGTGTCCTGTCCCTCCATCCCTTGTCCCCAGTCCCTCTCCAGCTCTCCTGGACCCCCTTTAGGCCCTGCCAGGGGCTCTGAGCTCTCCCTGGAGCCTTCTCCTCTCCAGGCTGGACACCTCCTGCCCCTGGAGCATCTTCGTGGCCTCCTCTGGACCCTGCAGCAGCTCCTTCCTGCGCTGGGGCCCCAGAGCTGGGGGCAGTGCCCCAGGTGAGTCCTCACCTGGGCAGGGCAGAGGGGCAGAACCCCCTCCTCGCCCTGCTGGCCAGGGTGGCTTGGATACAGTTGTACAAGTGTTCAGTAAATTCCTCCACAGAAAAGTGGGGTTGGTTTAATGTTTTCATCTGCTCTTCCCTGACTGAGGATGGAGGATTCAGAGGCTGGCCTTCCAATAACCCACGAGAGTTTGAAATCTCTTCAAGGGAAGAAGAAGTTGATGAGTTGTGTTTTACCCCAAGAAAACATCCCGTGCTAGACATGGCAGCTCAGAGCCCCTTCTGGTGACTCACGAGCTCCTGCTATGGATTGGTGCAGAGCTGATCCCCTCCCGATGGAAGTGTCCTCACAACAATCAAACCTCGATCAGCTCATGGCAGTGATCAGGGGCAGACTGGGAAAACGCTTCAGCCCATCGGAGTAAAAGAGTTCGGGACATTTCTGCCACTTTTACTAGCAAAGGCTCAGAATTTTTGTCAACTCAGTACATTTGCTTAGAGATTTAAAGGTATTTCTGTGTCAGCAAAAGCCACGAGGTGTAAGCAGCTCTATCAGCACCATCTGCACAGGGATGGCTGAATCCTAGCCCTGAACAAAGGCTGGCTTTCAGTGATGGAAGCACCGTTTATGTCAGGTGTCACTAATGCACAGCTGTACCTCTCAGGAGACACCATCCCTGTAACACCCAGCGATCCTTTTCTAACTTAGTCCTTTGTGCAACAGCCCAGAAACAAAGATGGAAGAACTCAGAGAAATAAGAGGAGCATAGCTTGCCCTCTTTCTGAAATAAGTTTAGAGAGTCCAATGATTACCCTGAAATTTCATACAAAAAGTTTTTACTTTCCTTTTTTTCCATCCAGAACTCCTGGACTCAAACACTCTACCAGAGAAAGTGCCATCTCTTTATCATTAAATTGCTGGCCAAGTTTGGGGTTCTTTCCTGCTTTGTCAGTGCCCAAGGTACGGAAAATCCTTTTGGTTTTTTTGCAATAATCCTCATGTAATCTGTTCTAAAGAAATCAAATTTATGATTGCATAAAGCTGCATCATAATTTTAATAATATTTAATGACAGAAAAGGAAAAAACAAGGTAAATTTATGGAGGCTGACAACATCAGCAGGTTCCAAAGAGGATTAGACAAACTCATGGACTGCAAATCTGTAACAAGATACTAAAAGAACTGGGCAGGAATGAACCCTCCAGCATTCCTAAAATTCCGGATGCTGGAGGAGAACAAGGGACAACAACTGCCTGCTCTCCCTGAAGAGCATCTCATTTTCTTGGTGGCAGGACAGAATGTTTGGCTCAATGGACCATCGGTCTGAGCCAACAGGGCATTTCTTCTGTTCTAGTGGAAAACCTAAATTATCCCTTCTAAAAGCCAACGAGACACCATAAAAGACAGGTATTATTATCAAGTTGGGACAATGTGTAAAAGGAGATTCAACTTTAGTAGCAGTCAGAGAAATGTAGCTCGTGTTAATTGAATACTAATTATTGGTGCAATTATTCTGGATTACACTGAGCAGAGACAGTGAGTTGGAAGTGTGTGTTCAGTAGAAATCCATCACCTGAAAATTCCAACAAAGTACAATCACTGGTTTCCCCAATATCACTTTACACATATTTTTCTCCGGTTTTTCCTGTTGCATGATCCAAATTCATGTGCAAAATTTCCCTCCCACAATCTGTATTTTGTGGGTAATTACAGTGCAGAGGTGGAGAACTGGTCCCTCTTGGCCTTGTAGGGTTCCAGGGCAGGAAACACAACTGATGTGGGAAATTCCTGAGGCATACAGGCAAATGGGATTTATACCATCCTACTTCAGGTAATATTTTACAGAATTATCTAAAATACATCCTGAAGTTCCCAAATCATCATTCAGAAAGGGTCAAAATGCTGTAATTTCTGGGGTTGTGCAAACAGCATCATCAAGGGCCAGAAGTGCAGAGCACTGGAAACCTTAGAACAGCAGCTCAGATCCTGGCACAGCAGGGCAACACAATTTGAATTCCATTATATGAATCTAAGCCAGCAAATTTCTGAAAATCATCTACAAAAGGTAAAACACCGATTTATGCAGCACACGATGAAAACTTACAATCCATGTATTGCAAGTGAGAGAGAAAAAGGGAAAGAAAGGCAGAAACAGTGCAGGAAGAAAAAAAGGATATATTTGATACTATAAAATTCTTCATATTTCTACTGTTCATGACTTTTATTTTTCTGATCCTGTATCATTTCATTGAAGTTGCTTTAGAGGACAGTATTGTCTTAACTAAATTTCTATGCCTGACAATCCAAATGGGATTTCACCTGAGAAAATATTATCCTTTGCACATCTTACTGCTACTTATGCTAATTTCTTTCTTAAGTTTAAATGGAAAAACATCAGGTCAATCTATAACACAGCTACCCTGGAATTAATGTTGCATTTGCCAATTTAGCATCTTTTCCACAGGTTTCATTGATCTATCTTTGTTTCTGAGGAAAAAAACCCAAAACAACAACAACAACAACAAAAAAAAAAAGATGTAAAGGCTTTATTAAAAAAAATAAATCCTTAGATCATAGAATGTGGCATTATAGCAGAAAAGAAAATAGTTTCCTTTGTGTTTAATGCTACAGAGGAGGCCAGAGAATGCAAAGAAGAAGTAGAAAGGCTTTAAAGCCAAACATTTCAGACAAGATTTTCAAAGACTTGCTTCCTCATTTCTGCTTCAGTAAAGCAACAGCAGAAGTAACGAATCCAGTAAAAGAGTTTCAGGAGTCACGTTGTGGAATTGGTCAGAGGAAAACCTCCCCAAGCAGCCAAACATGAACGTGGGCATGGTTTTGTGTCCTGGCAGCAGTCAGCGCAGGGCTGGAGCAGGGGAGAGCCGGGGGAGAGCATTTACCTGGTGCAGCCCTGGGCCAGCAGAAAAAACCCCACGGTGCCAGCAGCACCTGCTCTGTGCCCAGCAGCGGCTGCTCAACACGGCCAACATCAGGCAAGAGTCAGAAAAAGGGAGAGCAAAGTTACCCCAGCCTTTCCATTCTTCCCAAAGTCTCCTATTAGCTGAATCTGCGTGCACAGAACCGGAGTTCAGGCAGAAACAAATCAGTAAATGACACTCTGAAGAATTAAAGTAGGAGGGATTTACCATTTTTTGCTGCTCCGGTGCCAACAGAGCCGTTCAGCTCCTGTGCCAGGACTGCTGGCCCCTAATGAGATTGCCATTCCAGTCATTCTTTTTGTTTCCTTAAGAACTGGGATTCTAGCAGTCACTTAAGCCTTTGGATTTCACCAGGCTCTGAATGATCTGTTAAAAATCAACATTTTCAGGTAAGGACCCATAAACTGGGTCCTTTAACACGCTTAGAATCAATTAGCAGGTAAGGCTTCTGTTTAATCCACACTACTGTGTGGGTTCTACTTCTCCATCGAACTCCACAGCATTTTTTCTAAATATAGAACCCTTATGTCTATTCTAAATAAGTACCTAACAATAGGTCCATACTTGATTTAGTTCAAATTTGCTACAACTTAAAGCTTTTGCACGGTCCAACACCTTGCAATGGAGTCAGCTATTAGCTGAGCCTGAAATTTCTCCATCAGAGCCACCAGTTGGCGATTTGTAGAGAGGAAACCTCTTTGCCGGCAATCCAGAGGCTGTAACAGCTTGAGATTCTCAGACCATTTCTCTGGAGCAGCTGAAGCACAGCAAAGTAGGTCAAGCATCATCCACCCACCCCCCCAAGGTTCCTCAGGAGGCTCCCCAGGTGAGAGCTCGAACAGGAGATCAAAGCCGCACCTCAGACTGGCACACTCGAGGATCCCTCCAGGATGCGCTTCCTCCCGAAAAGCTCTTGTCAGGTTCCGCAGGAGCTCAGAGGCTGCACGAAAGGAACGGCGACACTTCCTTCTTGTTGTACTTTACAGCTCCTTGAAAAGCGCTGTTATTCCCTCCGAAGATGGTAATTGAAAGTTATAAGTCATAAAAACTGATTTATTCTTGCTGAAGGACTGTTTAAAATGATCTGAACTAACTGAAATTTAAAGTTTAAAAACCACATCAATAGTTCTACCCTCAACATTTATTTAAAAGAGGTTTCGAACGGAGCAATATGATATAATTTAGAAACAAATTCAACAGTTGTTTTTACTCCCTCCGAGAGCAGTTATTGCCTGTCAGATAATTAAGTGACTCTGCCAGTGACAGAATACACAAAGCAGCAGGGAGCACAGGAAAACACTGACGCTTCTTGCAGTCCATGAGCTTTCAGTGAGAACAACCTGTCTCACGTATTAGAGAGAGAATTAAAAGGCATGATCAGAAAAACAAGAAATCACCATGGAAACACTCTGTCAGTGTATTTCATTCTGGGTGTGATCAATTCAGATGATTCTCAGCAAATTTTATGACACGTTACAAAACATACTGTAACACTCTATCTCGCATAAACATTTATTTAAAATCGATAAGTCAACTAAAAATAATAATATACCTGGGGTAGCTACATTGAATGAACAAAAGATGTTCATGGAGCTTCATTCCCCACTGAAGATTCATATCAAGACTCCAGCTACTCTATTCAAACCAGACTGATGTGTATGTGCAACTCTGGACACCTTTGACTTTTTTTTTTGCAATTATGAAAAGTGAAAGGAAATAGGAGGTTCTTCCTCATCTCTAGACAGGAACAAAGTGAATTGGAACTTTTGGGTTGTTGAATTTTGCTTCAGAAACAAATGCCATCATTCTCATCCTCCCTCACTGTCTCCCACTTCAGGGGAAATTCAAGAGAGGATATTTCTTCTATGGTGATATCTCTACAGCACTATTTACTTAAATATTCCATAAGTAAATATATTGATTTTCTTTTTAATATATTACTGAAAATTCCAAAGAAATTTTGTGAAAATTCCCACCTTCAGAAGCTTAGGCTAAACCAACAGAAGCTAAAACTGAAACCCCAGCGCAGAAGTTTCTGTGTGCGCAAATCTAAGGACACACCAGGAGCTTTTCAAGAGCGAAGCAGCTCCTCCTAACCCGCCCCAGCCTGAAGTGGCCACGTCCTGCTGTCGAGGTATCTGCCAACAAGCATTCTGTTTTTGAAGGAGCATCTGCTTTCTGACAGAAATGAAGGTGTTTCCTCAGAGCTGAGCTGCTGTCACAGCAGCTGAGAGGAATTCCTCTCTCGGAATACAGAAATAGCCACAAATTTGGGTCCTGAGACTCTGCTTGCTGCAACGCTCCACACATCGAGAACATTCTTCTGGAAGCCTCCAATTACCATGGAATTCTTCTGGGGGGTTTTTTTGTGCCACTGATTAAAGATAATCACGAGAAGAAAACTGTGGCTACTAATTGTTGAAATTGTAAGGGAATATATTGAGATGATTATCGACTTAATGAAGCTGGCTTTGAAATACATTTTCCTGATCTGCTTACTCTGTGCACTGTCTCCTAACTGGATAATACACTGTGATTTACTCAGCCTCAGTAAATAACAGACTGATGTCTCTTGTTTGCAAATGACAGCAAATATAGTTCCAGGAAAAATCGTAAAACAAACAAGCACAACATGCAATGCAAGCATCAACCATTTTGGGCTCAGGGAAAACAAGATTCGTAGAGAAATGCTTGTTTCAACATATTTCAGCTTGATGCCAATTTGTAATTACAAATCTCATTCTGAACTATTTTACTAATTAAAAATAATATGGGCTGAAAATTTTATATTCATGTCTTTTTTTTTTTTTCCTAGTGCAAATCCACACAGATTGTGTAACAAATGATGTTAAGTAATGTGCACCTTCTGAGGAGGAAAAACTAAAATTGTCAGTGAAAGCAGTCCAGGCCTTCCTCTAATTTCAGTCAGGGTTATTATCCATGAACAAGCTTTTTTAATACATTTTGTCTTGATTTGCTTTTCTTTACTCTGTGCATTGAGAAAAACTTTTTTCCATTGAAGGAGCACAGAGGGAAGACAGGCTGGGTTGGATTTCTTCCCCCCAGTCACCATGACTATTCAAAATTCTGTCTGTGAACATCCACTCTTCTACCACATGAATATATTCCAGCTTCACTTCTCATCTTCCCAATACAAATCCTCCTTTCCAGGCTCTGGAAATTTTGCAGGACACATCTCAAAACACTTCTGATCCCACGACGGATAGAAGATCACCCTTGCAAGAAAAAGCAGCCCTAGTTCTAAACTGTGAAGGTTCCTGGTGCGAGGATTAAATGTGAATCCAAAGCATTTCCAAGTATCCCAGAGTTCTTCAGGCAGCTGTGATCTCATGATCCAACTACCCAGGATTAGTTGTTCTTTAAACAAACTAAATGTAGCAGATATTACTCTTGTGGGACAAATGATCTGTCAGTAACAAACACAGATGATGTAAAAAATTAATGTTGTCCTTAATTTCCACAGCGGATACAGAAGAAATTAACTCTTGAGTTCCACCGAAGATCAGTCTGTAGCAATTCTTGGTGTAAATTTAAAATTAATTATGTTCTAAATGCTGTGCACATATTAACTAATTAATCTCACAAAACGTGAAAGAGATTTGCAGGCATTAGCATATGCCCTGAAGCATGAGATTTCATTACCTTTACCATTATTTCAGCTTTCAGAAAGACAGGTGATCACAGTAACACAGGATGATCCAAAGGAAAAAGAGGTTGTTACCTGCACCCAAAGCATTCCATTTGAAAAATCTTCCAATATTCCAAAGCTTGAGTGCAAACACACAAATGAATATTTATGTAAATCCACTGAACACATCACTGGTACAACTAATGGTGTAAAAAACCCAAACGAACTAAAACTCAAAGCCCAGCCAATTTCCTTTTGTCGTTCATGATGCAGGCCTAGTGCTGGATTTGGAAAGAACAAGATGAGCCATTCACACACCGAAATGGCTCAGGACAATACTGATGGAAATCAGAGGGCAACCAGCTCTTCTGTGACCCTCTGTCGTGGGTAAAAAATTGAAGTACAAAAGCTTCTCACGTGTGACTCTATCAAAGGAGTAGAAACTGTTGGAACAGAAAGCAAATGTCAAAGGGAGAGGGTGCACCTTCAAAGCTCCCTCAATGAACTCAAAAATGTAAATTTTAAAAACTTATTAAAATACTAGATTTTATATTAGCATTTATAAAGCACAAGCTCAGAGTCCTTTTCATAATTCTGGCAAATCCCTTTTGCAATTTAATAAAAAAAGATATTCAACATTTGCATCTGAGGAACGACCCAATGGATTTTTTTTGTAAGATCTGCATGTGAGTAAAAACTGCAACCCTGTGGAAAGCACTTTGATGTTACACAAAGGGAGGTTTTATTACTATGTTATTTCAGAGGTGTAAATTAAGCATCGGGATATTTAAAAGTTTAAATTATTAGGAAATCACCTGGCAGCTGGCTGGGTAGCTTGGGTCTGTGTGTTTGGCTGTTTTACACGGTGAGGATGCTCTTTACACCCAAAAGTTACAGAAAAACCAAAGGGCACCAACAGAACGTGTGGTCTTTGCTCTTGGTGTAGAACAATCCGTCTGTGCCGCCCGAAACAAACCTATCAAACGAGCAGAAATGGGCTGCATTTGATGAAAGGGAGTGTTTTACTACAGAAATGATTAAAATTCACACCTACCAGTCACAGGATGTGTTAGAGCAGATTAAGTGAATATCCCATGGGGTGCTACAGGTTTCAGAGGAACTGACAGCACTCAGACACCCCACAATTCACTGACAGAACTCCCAGCAAGGAAAAGACAACTCTAAAAGCTGATCCTCAATCAGAAATTTTCCAACTGATGACATAATTTTGCTTAAATAATTCAAAAATTCAGGCATGACGTTCAGATTCTTTATCCATCCAGCATCACCTTAAAGGTTTCACGAGAAAAAGCAAGGTGTATTTTACACACTCGATTTTCTACTTTATGCTCGGTATTTTCTTCCACTCAGGAATTGTTTCGTGAATAAAAGTGGTTTCCCAAAGAGACAAGAAGATGACAACTGGAATTGTACCTTTATGAATCTTGATTAGTGAACCTTCAGCACCATAAAGTCTTTTATTTAGTGAAATTAGCACTGACAGCTATGGATTAGAAGCTATCAGGCATCCTAATATTAAACCGACACTTCTCTTTATTTCTCTGGAACAAGAAGATTTTTCCAACTCCTTGTTTTTATTAAATTATGAGTGGCATATTAGTTTATTTCTTGTGTTGGAATATTTAAATCATCAACATACAATGAAGACCTATTTACAGGATTTCTTCAAGGTATTTTCACTGCTTCTTCTAAAATAAATTAAAAATAAATTAATTTACTCTCCAAATAATGCTGTTAAAACCAGAGTTGGTGTAGTCAGTACCAGATCTAGATCTCAGCAAAGCAGCTGCACAATATTCTCTGCTCTCACCCTCTTGCTGTGCACCCTCAGCCATTTCTTACCCGTTATTTATCACCCACCTCGTGCAGCAGGTTTTTAACTACATATGTGTGCAGAAAAATCCATCTCTGTGAAAACATAGCTTGAATTGCTCATAATTATGCTCAGCATGAATAAATTATTGATAAACACACTGAAACAAAGATGTGAGGGCAGATATTTTCTTTTAAAATTGGTTTTTGTGGTAAATACAGCACCGGTGATTACAGGATCTGAGATCAGTCCTGTGAAAGCACAGAAAGAAGCAAGAACTGAGAATTTTCAAGGCACTTCCATGAACCTCCCTCCAGGTTAGACTTGGGACAGTTTGTGGTGAGGGGCACAACCAAAGACACAAAGAGTCACCAGACTTGCAGCAGAATTAGGAATTCTTTAATTGTGGGGTCACCCAACAAATCGGGGAACGGTCACTTCACTAAAGAACAATTAATTTACCTGAACTTCACCAAGATCCAGTGCTTCAGTAGCTGACAAACAGAGACAGGCAATGTTTTTGCCAGCTTCTGCAGCAGCTCTGTGAGATCCTTCACGTTAGAGGAAACTCCTTGGAGATCATTTGGGAGCCGGGGAAAATCAGCATTTCCCCAGGTACCTCAGCACTAGATGGAGCCTCTAACAATCTCCTCTCCCTTTTTTGCAAGACAAATCATCTTCAATTTCATCCCAGCCTGTTTGTTAGTAAGTATGACCTATTTTTTGCCCCAAAATGCTTCCTTGCAAGCCAACTTCCCCCTGTGATGATAAAAACTGTATTAAAAGATGGGAGAGGATTGTTTGTTTGATAGAAGGCCTGCTAGGAGAACAGCTTTTCAGGATCTAAGAATTGTCTTAAATGGCCACCTCACTTCTGAACCAAAGTAAGACAAACTCCAGAATAATGATTTTCTCTCTAAAGCAGGTGGAAGAAAAGAAAAATAGCTGATAAATATTAATATCAATGCTATATTCAATTAGTTGCCCAGTTGTTCCCTTTGATACTGGAAAACTTCACACACAAATCTCCAGCCAAAGAGCGTTTTCAGATCCACACTACTGCACCTTGCTGATTTGATCAGTGGGGTTTATAAACGGTGGTGAGGCAGCAAGAATTAGGAGAATTTGTGCTCTGGAGCAGAGAGATGAGCTGCAAACTTGGGTAAATGGTTATTCTGGGGCAAAAGGTATGGAGGAAAGAAGACTTTGGAAAGCAGAAATTCTGGGATAAGATTACCAGGGGACAATATTGTACCTTAAAAGTGGGAGCCTCCACCTATTTTTAGCCCCTTCAAGGCAGGGCATTTTTCCATTCTTTTTTTTGTCCCAGCCCTAGTTAAAACAACAGTAAAGACACTTGATGGAAACATCCAATATTGATTGCATTTGATGGAAATTACTGACATTTTCCCTCCCCTCCATCATAACATTTCGGCTAAGTTGTGAAAAAAATGAATAAAGACATAAATTCATTAAAATGAAATGTACACAGAATTGTAAAAGTGCATTATGAGGTTGTTGCTGCAATATCTGTTGGGTAAACAGAAAATGCAGCTGTCTAACAACAGCCATTGAAATGTGCAAGTATCCCAATAAACTCTGCTTCTTGTTGCCGCTAAGGCCAGTTTCAGTTCCCATGGAAACTGATGATGGATTGCCAAAAATGAGATTTGATGTTTTAAAATAATCAGTGATTTGAACTAGTGATTACTATGAAAGCACTGCAGTCCTCTTGCAGTGAGGAGGTTTTACACAGGGAGCAGGGAAGGAGCACATGGCAGCTGGCAGGCAGCAGCAGTGTTGTTAAAATTCTTGCAAATGGTCATGGTTGCTGAATGGCAATAGCAAATGCAGTTTCTTGAAAAATCATTGAGTAAAATCCAGCAAAAACCTATTTTATAAAGTGAACAGGCTTTGAGGCTTTACAAAAAATACCAAAAAATGTTGTTGTACAGCCCTTGGATGCAATGCTTTCGAGTGCTTTTCCTAAATGAGGTCTCCTTTAGACCTCAATACTGAGAACTCAAGTAGCCAGGCACATACAAGTTAGAAATTGCCGGGTATTTGTTCTCCTGTGTTATTTCTCAATGACACATTAGGTTCTGATTCTACAAATAAGCCACAACAAACAAAAATAAAATGCTGGCAACGTTCATTTTTCCAGAGAGTGGAGTAGAGTTCCAGGGGGACACAGGTCTGTGATGGATCAGTGGCAGTGAAGGCGGGGTTTGGTGGGAGTTGGGGTTGAGAAGCTCAGCAGGATTTTTTGGGGAAGAAACTAAAGAAAAGTGAGGGCCAAACTGCTGGGACACCGACACTCCTGAGAGGTGAGGGAAGGAAGAGATTTCCTCTGGGATTTCCACTCCTTAGCCTCTCCCACTGCCCCTGCTATGATGAAAAGTACACAGATTTATTCCACTCTTTCCCCACTCAAACAGCAGGAATTTAGAGAAAAAAGCAGAGAGTGAAGCTGAGCAAGTGATGGCTGTGCTCACCCCAAGGAACAGTTGCCTTGTCTGTGTCTAGAACTGGTCCTTTCAGCTAAAACAAGACATTTGTGTAATATATAAAAATAGCCACAGGTGTGTATTAAGAAATAAAAGATAGCCCTAACAACCAGGAGGAAAACAGATTTAATATAAATATTGGTAGAACTGGACGTTTTCTCACTTGTATTTGCAAGGTGTCTTTTTCAAAGTTTCACCACAACCCAAAACGCCTCCTCTCACGCAGATCAGACAGAGCCACGGGACACCAGACACACGTTTGTGTGTCTTTAAATTCATCTGCAATGTCTTTAAATTCATTTGGAACCTGTTTGCTGAAGGCCGGGCACAAAGAGCTCCACTCACCCCTCTGGACAGGCAGGGTGAGGCTCAGGCTGCCAGCTCCTGCCTCTCCCTGCCGCGCTCATTAATGGAAGGGCTGCCTCACTTCTGCTCCCATGTAGCAAATTCTTTAAATTCAAGCTGAATACTGTTAACAAAGTGGACTTGATGCAAATCGACCACAAAAGCCACAATACATCCCCAGAGTGGCAGGTTCGGTGGTTTTGGGGTTTTTTCTTTTCTTCCTGAATCACACAGCAGTTTTCACTAGGAAAGTAAATCTGCCAAAATGAGAGGCTTTTAAAGTATTCCACATAAACCTGTATCTTAAAGTTGCAAACTTATATGTCTTAACACCTTCTCACTTCACATAAAAATCCACTGGAATTATGAGGCAAGACAGAATTTGTCCTTTCCTGCACAGAAAGAAAATTAACAATCCTTTGCAGCATAGAGCCAGAAGTACTGACAGATACATTTTACTTCAGTCAGTTTTGATTAATAAAAGTTGATTGGTAAACAGAAGACATTACCTTTTGCTATATTTGATAAGCATTTTGCATCTATTTCCATAAAAGCAGAGATATGTGAGGGGCCACAGGAGATAAATTGTTCCCAGGGATTTGTGAACAATGGCCACTTTTTAAGCATAAAGCAATAGGTTTTTTTGCATATTTGCTCTTGAGAATGACTGCAACACTTTTAAATAGACTTATCTTGGCTGCATATTAAAATATTTCCATTTGTAGGCAGAGTAGTTCAAAGATTGACAGAAAAATGGTTTTCCACAAAAGCACATTAGTTATTAAAGGATTGTATTAATGATTTGTCCCTAATAGCATCTTTAGTTATGATTAGAAGATGCAGCAGATGCAAAAAGTGAACCTCAAAATGCGATGACAATGAGCCTTCGTATTTACCCACCTCTAGATTGAGGATTTTTGCATTTTTAAAAAATAGTATATAGTTCACTTTCAAAGAGTAATGCTATTAACACTTCTTTCACAGTCCATATTTTCTCTCTCAAAGTACATTTGTCCCCAGAAAGCAACAAACTCATAAATCAATTTCTACTGCAAGCTGTGATAAGTAAATCATACTTAGAGCAAAGAAGGTTTCCTTCTAGTGACACTTCCATTGCCTTTGTTTTACAAATTCCAAATCTATGATTAATAAGGGTAGCAGCACATAAAATTATTTTGTTCTTTATATATAATCATCATAGGAAAAACAATATCCAGCTGTCAGATTCTCCTCTTAGACAGTGATCTTTGAAGTTTTATTGAAATTTACAGCTGCTGAAGATTGTCCTGAAAGATATTGTGAGCAGCTGAGGCCCATTAAAACACAATATTAGCTCCAAGAATCCACTTTTTTCCAACAAAAAATACAGATTTTTACAGCGCTACCATAACGGCAGCAACTTCCCCTGGCTTATGAAAAAAATATACACGAAAAAACCCTCTGTGGTTTGTGGTCCAAATTTGTAATGAAACATATTGGTCAAATCCCAAAATGTGCCTCTCATCTCATCAGCCCGAGTGTCTCTCCTGGGAAGAATCCCCTTCCAAATGAGCCTCGCTAAAAGACATTTTCTTTGGCAGCAGTTTTTTTTCCTGCTGTCCCTCTCCCCCAGTCTCCCACCCTCTCTGCATTCAGCATCCCATGGTCCCCAGGTACCACCTCAGTGTGCCTCCCCTCCATCAATCCAACACCGAGTTCCACCCGAAACGCTGAGAGGTCTGAATAAATTAACGTCTGGAACGCGTTTAAAACCTGTGGCAAACAAATTGTGTGCAGGGAGGAAAGCGGCGAGGTTGAATCCAGACAAGTCAAACAGCTTTGGAAAATAATCCTGGGATTTGCTTCCCCTGGGGTGCTGGTGTTCCTCTCTGCTGAGCACAGCACACAACACCCAGAGCAGCCCTGACAGAGCCAGGGCTGCTCAAAGTGAGCGCTCCAGGAGGTGATGGGAGCTTTCCCTGCAGTCCTTGCTATCCACACAGGCCGTGGGGATCACAGGGAAACTCGATGGGAGGTGAGCCCTGGTGCTGCCTGCTCCTCCAGACTGAAATCGCTCCATGCAGGAGTTGGGTTAAATGAATTAAGTACAGGGTGGTGGTGGTGAATTTTAGTTTAAGGAAGTAATTTCATTCTACCAAATATTCTTCTTTTTCAGGTACTGATGTTAATGTGCAGCCTGTAAAAGGTACATACAGATAAGCCCAATATTATATGGGTTTTCCGCATCTCTTACTGCTGAGAGGTGTCACTCCCAAAATGTCAGCAGGCAACAGATCTGCAAATTTTTATTTTTAAAATTATTGCGCAGCTAATACATTGCAGGGCTGACAGTCTCTGAATTTATTGTTAGTAACGATAATCATCACAATCTTAATGAAAGTATTATCCAGTGTATGTGAAAAGTAATTATGTGCAACTAGCTGAAGTTGTGTGACAGGCTGGTATTTGCAGAGAAATGCATTGTGCCACTAGAACTGCTCATCTAAAAATGAAGTGGTTGTTTTAAAGTGAAAAATATATACATGGAACATTAAGTCAGCTGCTATGATCAAAGCAAAACCTAATCTATTGTTATTATCAGCCCCAAATTTGATGTATTATTCCTAGATACTTTCATTTTTCTCATAATTTAAAGCCTACTTAGCTACAGCTACTTTTTTTTTGAGACTGCCATTAATATAGTTACTATTTTAACGAATGTCTAATAAATTTGCACCAGCTTTGCTTCCTTGCAAGATATTGTGAGTGCTCCAAACCACAGCAAGTCATATGTGACAGTTGCCTGTGCCCGTTGTATTTTCATTTCCACGATCCGCCAGCACCTTCAGTCTCTAAGAGTCAATAATGACCACATACATCCAACAATGAAATCTGAGTTCAAAATACAGATATTAACCCATGCAGACTAAAGGCAAAGCAATTCAGCGTTCCTGCCTAGTGGGATGAAGTGCATTTGTGAAGTTTTGGTTCCTCAGGAGTTAATTGGCTCAATGTCCATCCCGCTGAAAGGGACACCCCAGGAGGGCCTTTATACACCAAAAATGAACTTTCCCGTTTTGTGTCAGACATAATTCCACTATCAAAAGACATGAGTTAATATTCATCTAACTGCAGCTTACTAGGGGAAGCACAGTTTCACTGTAAGGAAGTTAATGAAGACAGTAATAATGTCTGCATAGAAGTTTTCTTCTTCAAGAAAGTGAATTAAATGAATTGGTGGCTGGAATGAACCTTTTCTCTGAAAAGTAGCTTCACTTAGAGAAAGGTAAAAAAATCCTCTAAGAGCACTAAGAATTTAATTCCTCAATGCCACAAGTGAAAGGCAATTGCAGACCTTGATGGTGCTACTGTCCTTTGTGCCTCTCCAAGGTACTGTTTGTGCTCGTGGAAAGAAAGTTAAACGTGCTTTGCTTTTAAGCCTGATGAAGTACAGCCAGGCAAGGCAGGCTGGATACTTGACATCCCAGAGTAGCAATTTCTTTTGATGCAGTCACCTTTAGAGAGCTGCTGGTTTTGGTAAGATGTGCAGGGAAATAGGCAAAATCATCCCATCAGTCAAGACCCTGGAAAACAGTGCAGCTGTAAGTCCACATTACTGATATATTTGGAAATGAGTCTGTCTGGGTGTAGTGTGAAATCTTTTCTAGGACTTCTGGGGAATGTAGAATAAGAAACAGCTCAAACCCTAACTCTTCCCCTTGCTCATTTGCTCCTGTCCTTGATCTTTTGGTCTTCTTCCCAACTCTCCACTTCATACTTTTCTAGCACGCACAAAGCTTCCTTCTGACATTCTAGAAACCTGAAGATAGCAGGCTGAGGCGTTGATGACAGATAATGCACAAAAGCCAAAAGGAATGCACACCCACACTGCACTAGGCGAGGGGGGAGGACAACAGAGACTTTTAGGACTTCAATTTTTAAATACACACCATCACGTGCCACTACTCTGCTGCAGATTTGTTCCTTGCCTTAAGTCATAACCGATAACAACAACCCCAGGAGTACGTGCAGGCCATTTGCTTCACATTCATATATTATACAGGGATTTGTTGACTTTACATGCCCACTCATTTAAGAGCAACTTGTCATCCTGTTCCTGTTTTTATCTGGAGGCTTTAACAAAATATTACCAACACCATTAGAATAGGCACTAATACATGGTTATTTGCTGCAAAATTCCACCACAACTCCAGCAGTTAAATTAAACAGAGGATGGAGCTTGGAAAAAAATTGCCTGTGTCCTAAAGGAAACTTTCTCCCAGAAAATGTCACAGCAATGAGTGCTCTCAGAGTAGGATTTACCATTCTGACAAAAAAAAGGTGAAACCAAAGCTATTCACTGAATCTTTTCTCCCCCCACCCTGAACAATTGACAAGGGCAAGGAGGAATAGTTTTAAACTAGGGAAGAAATTTTTCCTGATGAGTGTGGTGAGGCCCTGACACAGGTTGCCCAGAGGTGTCATGGATGCCCCAACCCTGGAAATATTCAAGCCCAGGCTGGATGGGGCTCTGAGCAACTTGGTCTGATTTTCCTGCTCGTTGCAGGGGAATTGGACTAGGTGACTTTTAAAGGTCCCTTCCAACCCAAACTATTCCATCATCTATTAGAACTGGTGACTGTGTGTATGTGTAGTAATTACAAGAAAACATGAAGAAAAATAAGATACTTATTTGACATTTTGTAAGGCATTGTTAAAAAGTGCATGGAGTGATATGACAGCTTTTGAGAATTCAACAATTCTGTCTTGGCTCCCTGGAAATCCTCTACAGTTGGAATGCTGAATAGCTGGCAGAGCCCCTCCCCACAAGTGTCCTAAATACTGGTACACAGTGAAGGAGAAACACATCAGCTTTACTACACTAAACCTGCTAGGGAAACCTCACTGCAGAGCCAATTAAATGACATTCCTTGAGACATCTTAAGAATTTCTTCTTTTTCATTCTCAGAAAGTGTTACTTTTGATCTTTTGTATCTCTCACCTAAGGACAACCCGTCACACGCTCTGTTCCCACATCAGTGAGATGAATCCATTCCAGAGGTGACAGCAGCTCTGTGCACACAAACATGGGGATAATTTTTATGGCATAAAAATGGTGCAGTGTTAAGTACGTGCACATTAAAGATTTTTCATGAGTAAGACTTGACCTGACCAAGCATTTGAATGAATGGCACCACAACCACCACCACTCTCCCCATTTTTAGCCCTGTTTATGTCCTCGCTCCTGGTGCACCACAGCGATGGCACTCCCAGAAATCATTATTACAGCTGACACACGAAATTATGGCTGATTGATTCAGCCAAATCATTGTAAGCTTGTTTAAGAGCATTAAAAAAGCTTTATATTGATTTAGCAATAGAAGGTACTTTTAATCAGATTAAAGAGCATCCTACAAGGTGGCTGTATCAATTTCCCTGATCAGTTTAGCAGGAGATCCAGTGAGATTGATGCATCAGCCTAACTGGATCACTGGCTAAACTGATCAGGGAAATTGATACCTCCTGGTGCACAGAAAACGTGCGAAATGCACAACGGGCTCTGCAGGTAAGAAACAGCTCCCATAAGGTATTTCTGCATTTCTCACCGTTTTATATGCATCCTCTCCGCGTCTCAGCTTTCCAGTATTTATAGGGCTGCCATATTTACTTCCCAAATTTCATGGACATCAAGATGTGAGTGGATGCTCTCTGGTTTTTCCAATATTTTGAGACCTACTGCACACAGAGTGCTCTGATGATTGGTATGTGCACCATAAATCTGTCACTTCCTGAACTTCTCACACTCACTATGCACCATCTATCAACCTCCCAAGGAGGCTCACACTTTCAGCATGGGTATTTCAGCTGCAGGAGCACTCAGAGATTCCCATGCAGGCCAGACAAATGCCCTCAAATGTGCCTTTTAGACAAAATTTCTGACCAGGAAAATGAAATTTATACGGAAACCTTGAGGTGTATTTCACCCCTGCTGTAGGCAGTGTTACAGTTCTCCCATTTGCAAGCATTACCACAGAGTTAAAAGTCATTTTACCCCAACAATCCCAACGGGGTAAGAGCAAACCACAGCAGATGAAAATCAGGATCTTTATTTTAATAAATACATGACATGCATAGCTATACTTGCAATTTTCCCACACTGGAAGGGAACTCAGGAAAATCTCATTTTCAGGCACTGCAGGCTTGCCTTGGTCACTCTGCCCTTTTCCCCTGTAAGAGTTCCCAGGAAACTCTCAGATACCAGGATAACAAGGCCTTGCCACCATCTGCAAATTTCTGATTTGTGTATTCTCGGCATCGACAACACAAAATCTGTAATGTGGCAGAAGTGCAGGAAGTAGATCCTTAATGGTTAATAACTCAGGATTTGTCACTTAGCTCACTTCAAGAGATTGCCCAGGAACCCATTGTTTCATCTTCCAGCTGTTTCCCATCAAATTACTATTAAATTATTCATAAATTATTACATCGTTTCTTCACATCCCTGCAATACTAATTTTAACAGTTTCATAGCTACTGTAATACCAGCTCTCAGGTTTCAAAAAGGCACATAAGCAGCAGTAAAATATACTGTACAGATGAACAAAATTCCAATTTAAGAGAAGTTTTCCCCTTCTAACATGAACTCTAAAGTGTCAGTAGTCCTGTAACACAGCAATACCCATTGCCATCATTTGCTAGCACATCTATCCCTTTGAACACAGGAAAATGTAATATACAGTTAAAAAAATAACCAGCAACATTCCTGCCATTTCAACAGATTTCTAATAAATGAGGGAAGGTTTGATGCAGTTTTTTTTTAATGTTACAGCCAAGCCCCTTCAGTCTCTGAATGAAACTGTGCAGATAAAAACATGGGATGGCTTCATAACTGTTCCAGAAAAGGATAAACGAGCAAACCTTGAGATAACAACTAATCAAAGTGCAAGTTCAGTGTATTGTTAGAGGTGAGCTGCTAATCAGTAAAAAAGAAATAAACCTGTCCTCGTAGGGTAAAAAATAATGAAAAGAATGAACAATATCTGGAATTTTATTGTGAGGAAAATAGTACTAAGCATAACTCTGCAACAACCCCCCCACAGATTCATATATTAAAGGAGAAAAACCTCAGTATTCATTAAGTAAGTGCACTCAAGTAAACGTAATTGAGAGATGAGCATTTCCTTCTCCAAAATGTATCATGGAAATGAATAGCGTGAAGGAAGCACAGACATTCTGCATATCCAGCCCCTTATGCTGCACCAGGACCATTAAAACCACATGAATTATTTTGTCAAACTGCTTCAGAAGTTCAGAGACAGTCTTAAAATAGTAATTTATCTCAAACTTAGTATGAACACGATTACTTTATTCTCTTTAAACCTTAATTAGTGTACTTAAAATGTAAGCTGTGTTATCAAATATAATTAATCATATTTTAGGGTGGGTGTATTTTGAGCTTTAAATTGACTTACATTCTGCTGCTCGGTATAATCTTGTGCCCGTCCCTGAACCACGTCACTTGGGGCCTCGGATGGCTGAGGATGCGAGGGAAGTTCAGAACTGCAGCTTGGCCCTCAGTCACCGTTTTTCTCTGGTCTGTGTCCATGAAATCTCCCATGTCTGCACAGAGAAAAAGAACAAGTTTTGTCTTTCTCCCCATTTCTTTTCAGGGGACAGAGAAATCGCCGTGTTTCCCAGCACCGCTGGCACTGACAATGTCAGTGGGATGCTGTGGATCACGGGGCAGTTGGGATTTTGATTTTTGGGGGCAGATGAACACAAGGCATGAAGGAAACCCAACTGCTGCTGGTGCACACAGGCAGAGCGTCCATGAGCAGCCCTGCGTGGCCCCCGTGTTCTTGGCCAATAACTGAGGGGTTTTACTGAAAATGACATTTTAATGGAGGTTTGTTTGCTTCGGGTTTTCATTTGTTGGGATTTTTTTAGACAAATCCTGGCACAATGAAAAATAAACCCCTGCAATGCAAAGGGATGCTCATGGTGTATGTAAATGTGTCTGTTTTTTGGTGATTTTTTGTTAACCACAGCTACACAACCAGACAAGCAGCTCTTCCCCTGCAGCCAGGTCAGTGGAGAGTCAGACCCAGGTGAGGAAGTCACTGGTCCCAGATGGATCCTGGAATTCCAAGGGCACAGCCGTGCTGGGAGCTCTCAGCTCTCCTGGCACCACACTCCCAAGTCAACAGTGCATCCCCAGAGTTAAAGAGCAGCTGTGAACAAAAATTGTAATGGAAGAAATGAAACTACCTTTGCAGAACCTCTGCCTCTGAAGGCTTTATTTGACAGGCAAGTTCAGGTATCTGGGGAGACCTTGGAAAAATTTAGTGAATTTTTTTTCTTGTTTTTCCATTGCCTTCTGTGTCGCATTCTTATCCATTAAAATAAACAGGGCTGTAGGCTCTTACTTCTTCACCCTCCAAAGAACTTCTCTGCATTTTAATTTGATTTAAACCAGGAAAGTCATACACACACACACACACACAGAACTATTCCAGCTTCTGTCACTGAACTCCCTTTTTTTTTTTTTTTAAAGGATAATGGGGTTTTCTACAAGTTCTGTGCTGCAGAGAGGGATGGAAAGGACACAGCAAAGAGAAGACTGCCATCAGGTCTGCGAATGGCAGGAGATGAGAAGAGACAGAACAAGAGCAGAAATTAAAAACACATGGTGTTTTAAAGAACTTTTAATCATCTTTGTGATTTTCAAGTTATTTATTCAGACATAATCAGCATTGTACTTCCTCTGCTGCTCCAGATTCCTTACAACTGTAATCAGATCAGCTACTTGAAAAGAAATTTCAAACCGCGTAGGTGGATCTAATTAACTTCACTGTCGTATGATTATTTTAGTTTTCACAATCCAGGAGTTTTTAAGCCCATCCTGTAATTAAGATTTACTCAGCAGTTTTCTCACAAATATCTGTTCCCATTCAGTTAAGTAATATGTTAGCATGCGTTGAGAATATTTTTTAAATTATTTAACAAGTTCCCTGCTACTTCAGATATCTAGGACATGGAAAATACCTCAGATCTTTCTCAGTGACATTATAATTACATCTTTCAATTTTTCACTAGAGATCTTGAGGTGAAGTGTATTGGGAAGCATCTTGTACTCACTGGCAAAAATAGATAATTTCTTGTGAATCCTGAGTTAAATGTTTAACATTCACTTCCCCAGAAGTTTTGGGGATGGGCTAAGAGGATTTTAGGACGCCCTTATAATGTTGTTTTCTGATATGTTTTGAAGAATAACCAAAAAGTAATATATGACAAAGTATCGGGAACTTCACTATATCCAGACAGCTTAAATCAATTAATTTAAATCAAAACCATTAAAACACAGAAAACGATCACATGGTATCAGTAGCTGCCCTGAGTGAGGGGGAAGAGGATATTTAAAACTTGCAAACACTTCAATCTGCAGGAATAAGGAGCACTGGAGAAGCCATCCATGTCACCTGCTCAGGACCAAAGGTCTCCCAAGTCACACGGGATCTGCTTTGCTTTGCCTCAATGTCTTTATCAGTGAAAATAAATGAATGAATTAAATAGACTGTTTAATTCTGCCAGATTTAAAAGAGAGATTTTTAGCCTCATTCAGCGATGCAGATCTACAAATTAAACGGGGGGAGAACCAAAACTGAAGAAAAGTAAACAACTGCACTTACTCTCTCCAGGACAGCCAAACACACACAGAAACCATCCTGGAGAAACAAAACTCTGCACTGCAAACCTTCCCTTCCTTCAGAGGGGAATGCAGTGTCATTTCAGGAGCCCGAATTCTTCAGCAGCAGCCTCAAGGAAAGTATTCCTGTGTGTGCTCCTCACGGTTGTTCCCACAGCACTTCCCCAGGAATTGCTCCCTCCGCTGTGCCAGTCCAGCTGCTGGCACAGCTGGGGAGGGAACTGGACAGGGAGGAGCTGGGGGAGAGCTCTTTAACAGCCCAAGAAAAGAATTGTTGCTCTTTTACAAATTTCGTAGAAGTTTTCCAGCCCACAGCTGCACAAACAAGTTTTCCTGCTGAGCCTAAAGGGAGAGAGAGCCACACTGTGATGCAGGAGTGGGAATGATGAGTGGGATGGAGGGGAAATGGGCACATTTCCCCCTGGTGCTGCTACCAAAGCCTTTGTCCTCCAAAACCACACCTGGAGATGCAACTCCCGAGGCACCCAGGCTCCTCCAAGGGCTCAGTGCTGCACAAGGAGAGGCCTCTCGCCCTCTCCTTCCCCTGCTAAACCTGCTGCTCACCCCACACCTCACTCCAAGTTATGTTCACTCACACCAGATCCTCTGTGACCTGATATAGTTCACTAAAAGTGCAGGGGAATATCTGGAAAAGCTCTTGCAAGGACCTGACCAGGTCAGAGCGAGCCCACGGTCAGTAGACAGCAGGGGTACAAGGGCTGGCAGAAGTCAGGGAAGGAAAACCCCAATTTAGCAGCAGTTTATTTTTACTTTAGCTCCCAGCAGCTCTGAAACAATAGAGAGACCAAACACCAAATTACTGATATTACTGACATCACAGATATAGCAACAAAATGTACTGTAATGCAGTAAACTGATGAACATGATACCAAAGCTTACATAATACCATTTGCAACTGGTTTTATTTTAAAACACAGGAAATTCCATGTGATTTCCCTCATTGACATACTGATTAACTTGAATAAGTTCCTTCAAATTGGGTATCTAATAAATTATTCAATTTCTCTAAATTCCACTTATCAAGTGACATTTACTACAACTGAATTTCCAGTTACTGACCCTGAGGAGGAGAAATTTGATCAGTGTACGAGACTCCTTAGGCACAGCACACAAATCTGTCACTTTTTATGCTTTTCCTTCAGAAAAAGAATAAGGCCTACTTTTATTATTATTTCCCAAAAAAAGTTATTTGAATTGTAGTTTCTATAGTTGAATTGTATTTTCTATATGTTAACTGAAAAAAAGGAAATCGAGAGTATGTGATTATTTCTGATGTCACGTTCACTGGCACAAACTCCTGAGAAAACCAGCTCAGCCTTTCCGAATGGCAGCTGGATCTCAGAAATGTCACAGTCCAAACTGAAGCGGTGCAAACATTGGGGCGTTGCTTCAGAAAGGTGTTGAGAACAGAATTTTAAAGTTTTGTTGTGAAGCTGCTGATTTTGTATCACAAAGATTACCATGTGAAATCTTCCTGGTGCTATCCCCACCACCCCATTCCTTTCAGATGCTACTGCTTTCCTCTGGAATTTTTGTTGTTGTTGTTTTGATTGATAGTTTTGTGCATGGCCTTGCATAATCCCTGTGTATTCAGGGTGAGGTACAATGGTTTTCTCATGCTACAGATATCTCCAGACAGTCTCATTTTCATGGCTTTGAACAGCTCAAAGCCTCAGTGTTGCACTGCTCTGAGCTGCTTCCCAGATGATAACCGAAGTATGAAACTCCTCGTGATGCAATAATTTAAAAATCCATTAAACCTGATATCTAACACCTGTTCAGAGCAACAAATGTTATCAGGACATGGATTTCTTTGCCCAAAAAGAAGTGAATAAGTCACAGAGTGACCCCACTCAGACTCACATGCCACTTGGACTTGAGATCTCCTCTGCAGCAGTGCCCCCATCCTGTTCCTCACGATGCACTGGTAGGAGCCAGCGTCAGCCCTCTGCAGAGCTGGAATGATGTACCTGCCAGGAAAAGGCACAGTTAGAGAACAGTAACTCTTCCATTTATATGCTTTGTCTTTAGTGCTTACTGTATTTTTTCTTACAAACAGCATTCTTGTGTAATCTCTGGGCTTTGGCTACAATATTGTCTGTTATAGAGAGATTTTTAAAGAATACCTAAAAAGAAATGCATGAAACATCTCTCAGTCTTAAGTTCTGCATGTGATAAATGCCAAGAATATCAAAAATTCACTTGAAAGACAGATTTACATTTTTCCCTTTGCTTTCTCTACCTTCATTCATAAGGCAAAGCAGGTAATTTGTTCAGAGGAGCCACAAGAAGACTAAGTGTAGGTATTAGGAAAACTTGCAAGAAATATCAAAGCTTTCCGGTGAAAGCTCCACTGTGCGACCACTGTAACTCGGAGGAATCGTGGTACGGACACCGAGTGCTCAAACAGACACTTGGTCACTAATCTCACCTTCCTCATTCAGCTACATCTGATTGCTCAACATGAAAATGAGCTGATAGGCACAGTTTTAATGTGAATAAAACCCATGAATAATAGAGATAATCCTGCATTAAACAAACATTAATCACAAGCTCGTATTCCCCCAGTCACCTTCAGGAGATATTACGGCAGGATTAATGAAAGTCTTTATGGAAGATAAAGAGAAGGAAAACTGCTGAATTTTAATCTCCAAAATTTAATTCCACTAAAAGAAAACATTTTTTTCTTATACTCATATATACTGTACACACCCACGTGCAGAGGTTTACACCTGAGTGGGATCAGGGAGAGTAAAAACACGGGAGGTGGCGGATTGTGGTGCGGGCGATTCCCGCACGCGGATTGTGGTGCGGGTGATTCCCGCACGCGGATTGTGGTGCGGACGATTCCCGCACTCGGATTGTGGTGTGGGCGATACCCACACGCGGATTGTGGTGTGGGCGATTCCCGCACACGGATTGTGGTGTGGGCGATACCCGCACGCGGATCGTGGTGTGGGCGATACCCGCACGCGGATTGTGGTGTGGGCGATTCCTGCACACGGATTGTGGTGTGGGCGATGCCCGCACGCGGATTGTGGTGTGGGCGATTCCCGCACACGGATTGTGGTGTGGGTGATACCTGCACACGGATTGTGGTGTGGGCAATTCCCGCACGTGGATTGTGGTGTGGGCGATTCCCGCAGGACGTGACACACCACGGCAAAGGGGTCCCACCCCAAACCCAGCAACGCCCCCAGAGCCCAGCACACAGGCAAGCTTCAGCAATCCCTGGATTCCTGGGAGCCCTGGCTGCTCTCCTGAGCCTGAGGTGACTCCTGAGTCCTCCTCCGGTCACTGCTGTCACCTCCCCAGGAGCCACCAGCGTGTTTCCTCCCGTGGGTCTGGCCATTGGCAGAGGAAGGACAGGAGGAGCTCTGGGCAATCCCAGCACACAAAAATGACTCTGAAGCGGGAATGTTGCTGCCTCTTGCCTGATGAGCCTCGCCATGGGGAACGGAGTGAGAAAAGAGGTGAAAATACAAGGCAGAGGATGGAAATCAATAGGACAGGAGGCTTCTCTAGTTCCTCACAACATAATTTCCTCCTCCTCCACCAGGCAGAAGATTGTTGTAAAACATCATTATGGAAAAAATAAATAAATTGAGGATTCTAACAAATACTGAAAATTAATTTTTACAGTTCTTTTTACCAAATAGTTATACATTAACAGTCTTTCTTTCTCCCATAAAGATTTAGTGTCCTACTTGGCTAACATTTATTGCATTGGCTTTTCTATTAAATAAAGCCAAAATTAAAGCCTTCTTTCCTGAGCATTCATCTGTACTAGGACAGTAATGCAGAGTTAGTTTTGCTGCCACCAGGAGAAAACAAATCAATTAGATCAGAAGTGTCCTACTTTGGTTTTCTTTTCTGACTTATTAAAGTTTCAGCAGGAAACATTCTTAACATGTTGCCTGAAGAAATGAAAATCTTTTAAAAATTTACAGTGAAAATCCCATCTACCTTGGAAATTCCAAGGCAGCGAAAACCTAGAAAAGCTGGATTCTCAGTGGACCTACTGAGCATAATGCACAGGTACAGCAAGCAAAATGAGAAGAATTAAATAACAAAAGTGAAAAAAAGAGATAGGACATGTGTTTATACTATTTGAGACTAACTGGAAAATTGCAGACCTGGGCAAGGGATGAATATTAATGGAATTTCTGATTCTGTGTTTACAATTTTAAACAGTCTTGATGCACCTCGTATGTCTTATTATTTTTTTAAAACCTACTTTTCTATTGACCTAACAGTCATAATACTGCTTTTTGTGCTATGCTTTCCCCTTTCCACTTCTTTTCTGATCTGCAAGAAGAGATATAAATAAAGCTTCCTAAGTTCTGAACAAGACTTTCTTCCCCAGAATGAATTGAAATCAAAGGTTAATACAATTTCTTACAGTGACAAGACATAATTTTGCTTTATTCTTGTCTACACTCAAACTTTCAAGATAGATCTTCCCATTGTAGAGATGCCAGGAGGCTCGTTAAGGTTTCTGGGGATCTCTGCAAGGACTTTGCAAAGTCAGCCCCGACTTTTTCCTCATTTTGAATGGCACGGCCAACCAGAATCTGGAGTGTCGGAAGTTTCTGCAGAGACATGGGAAGTGACAAGCGGAAAAGAAAAACTTCAAGGGGAGTCTCCCCAGTGTGACGTGCTCCATCACCGCCCTGCAAGGAGTTGAAGGAGGGAGTGGCATCAGACACCTCGGGGCAATCCCACCTAAAGCTTACAGTTCACTCTTAATTTAAAATTTAAACCCTCATTTAAATTTTAAACGCCCTAAGAGTTAAAAGCGAAGCTATAGGCTATGGGATTTAATAGTCATGATTATGGATGCAGAATTAAAACTAAATGTATTTTATTAGATATTCGTATTACTTTTTATCTATTAAAGCTTTTTAACAAAAGACTTATGCACCAGCTGATCTAACTTCTTAAATACAGAATAATGCTAAAATGCATCCAGTCTTAAAAACACAAATATAATAATCAGATACTTTTAAGTGATTTGGTTGAAAGTGTATGTCTGCTTAGACATAACCTTAGTTTCTTAAGTTCAAATAAATTAGTATCTTCAGGCCACAAAAGCAAATATGAAAGGCACACCTGGTCCAGAACTTAATTCAAAAGAAAACAAAGGGAAAAAAAAAAAAAGAAAACAGAAAAAAGACACTGCCTGAGCATTAAAGTCTCTTAACTTATAGACATAACCAAAATTGCTACTGCAGTCAGCAGCATTGATTTGTTTTCATAACGTGTATCTCAGATCACAAAGAATTTATAAGGTTGTTTTATAAATTCTTAATCCAAAGCAGTGTATGCAGAGTCACTGGGAAAGCCAGGCTGTGCACACAAGCAGCTTCGTTAGACAAAGAAACGCTGCTCCTTCAGGGTCACCAGGGTCACCGTGCAAAGACTCCAATTAGTTCCTTACTCACTTGGGGTGTTATAAAAATATATCTTCAGCCTCTTACAATATAGACATTGCTTTGACTGAGACACACTAAGTAATATCAATTACCAAAAATCTTTGATTGATGATTCAAATTGCAGCAGAAGTCACTTACTCAGGGAAGATTCTGCATTTAAACAGACTATTTACCCAAGAGAACTGCACAGCAAACTATTATGGGGTCAAAGGTTAAATTTTGCAACCGGAATTTTTATGTCTAAGCATATCTTTTCCTTGCTTTCATTCATCCTAATGCACCTATGCCATTTTTTGGGAAGCTTTGCATTTCTATAGAATCAAAATCCTGTTTAGCTGATCTCTGACTGCGGTGTAGCAGTAGGGATGCAATTTCCAAATTACTATTTTCTATCAATGTTATTTTATTATCATAAATCAGCAGTTTCCTCTGCACCAGATCTTTTAATCAGAAACAGAAATAATAATAATATAAAAAGCAAAGAATTAATAAATATGGTTTGAATCATGACCTGACATTCACAAGAATAAATTAAATGCAGTAAGAAACAAGGGACTGATGGCAGGTATGTGCACACACAGCTTGGGAAAGGTGTTCCAATAACTGAATCCAACTCACGCTGCCATACACAGTAAAATTCTAATTTTGTGTTAGGATGTCCACTTGTTTAAGAAATACCACGGCATTCTGATGTTATTTCCAAATGTCACACACTCTCACTCAGGTTTCTCCTAATACCATGAAATGTCAGTCTCGCAGTGCCTGGCACATCGACAGGGCTGCAGTTCTAACCTCTGCTCGTTGTTCATTCCATGTCCATGGGTTTGTCCTCCCACACCAGTTTTTCTCCCCCTTTCTCAGCATCTCACACGTTCAAGGGCTGCTTTCAGCTCCTTCTACCAAAACTGCAACTGACTGGGCTGCTGTTGATCAAAACAAGTGGCATTTACACAAAGTGATGCTCAAACCTCCTGTGATTTGCTGTGCTATTAGAGATCTTTTTATTTTCTAGAATGTATTCACAAATCTCCTCTTTATGTCCATGTGGCTCGTTTTGAGGCAGCAGCACACCCCAAGGCTTGAAAACAGCAATCATTAATAGGTGCAGAGACTCAGGGCTGAGAGGGCTCATCTAAACCCAACGTCTTGCATTTCTAGGTAACTTCATAGAGGACTAAATGTTTGGATTTAAACAGTTGCTAAATACTTTAAGTGCTAAGTAACCCCCCAAAGTTTTAAGAAATTATTTAAGGCATTTTTTTTTCCCCCCTAGGGCTTTGTAAATGTAAATAACATCAAAAACACAATTTTGAAAATCTTTGAGAAAACTAATTATGGGTTTTACCTTGTGTAACAACATAGAACTTTTATACAATTACCTGCATTATCTGCATACCAACTTGTACTGTAATTTTAATCTACAGTGAT
This sequence comes from Pardalotus punctatus, assembly GCA_013400915.1. Taxonomy (NCBI): domain Eukaryota; kingdom Metazoa; phylum Chordata; class Aves; order Passeriformes; family Pardalotidae; genus Pardalotus; species Pardalotus punctatus. Next base: position 233,094 of record VZTX01024974.1, on the reverse strand, counting down.
GGAGCATAACTTTCCCCTACCTCAAGCCTTGTATCCCCAAAATTCAGTTTGCAAAAGGTCCAGGTGTTGTACATGGGCTCTCTCTGTCACATACCCACCCCTCATAACTTCTGAACTCACCTAGCAAATTCTTTGAAATTTGAAAGCAACAAATAAGTTGCATAAAAATTAAATTCCTGTAAAGGTACAGAAATTTCCAGTTGCATGGAGAAAAACGCAGTTAATCCTCCCACATTAGAGAAAAGCAGACAAAACCTGGCTGTCTGACACTGATACTCGGCCAGCCCCGTGCCGATCAGCAGGAATGGGCTCTGATAAGGCCACACTGTGGTTTCTCCTGTTCGCTGGAATGTCTGTGGGATGGGGAGGGAGGCAGCGGGGAGCTCCTGGGGGCGAACTGCACAATCTAGAGAGCAGTTTGTTAAACTATCAGCTCTATTTTGGAGTTCTTCAAATCGAAACAGAAGGTTTGGTGTGGAATTTAAGACAGACCACATTCCTCTAGATGTGATGGAGATGAACAGTCCCAGCGAGCTCAGCTCTGTTCCAGGATGAGTCACACATCCTGTGGAGCATTTAGCTAAGGAATGTGTCTCCTGTTTATTAAAAATACAGGTAAAAGTTACATCTCCAGCAGAAAGCACTTTCAGTACTTAAAAATTCTATGTTAGGACCCATGATTTGAAGCGTCAAATCTCACTTTTAGCAAAGGTATCTCATCTGTTTACAAAACCCACTCTTCTTTCGTAATAAACCCCCAGGTCTCTGTGCCTGTATCTACAAAGCTGTTTGAGGTATTGGGAAATGGAGGGCGTGGGGTTTGTTTTGGGGTTGGTTTTTTTTGCAATTACTCTTGGGGAAGGTGATTCTGTAGATGTTATTTACTTGTATTCGCTGGAGTAGGAGGTGATTTCACTGTCATTGTGCAACCACTTGAATTCCAAGGGCCAGCTGCCTTCGGCAAGGCACGTAAGGACCAGGCGGTTTCCTTCCAGGTGGATCTGGGGCAAGCCTGGTTCTGTCTTGAAGAATGGTGCAACATCACCTGAAAGACAAACAAAAAAAAATTGGTTTGGAGGCTATTTAAGAAAATGTAGGGAAAAACTACTGACATTTAGCCCATTTTTCTCAACACGGTCATTGTAAAACAAGAAACAACGCGATTCAGTTAAGGCTTACACTGGTACATTCATAGCTAAGCTTTATCTGTAGAGGCAGAATTACCAAGATCTTGATAAACTTTGTCCTTGCCCACTCAGACAAGCTTTTGTCCATGTTTACTCTTTATCCATATGAGAATTCCAACATTGTCTGCTGTGGCAGGCAGTGAACAGCCCTATTGGCTTTTCTCTCCCCTTCTCCTCTCAGAGGATTAAATCCACTCAAAGCTTTTTTTTTTTTATTTCTTGAATAGAAACCAGAAGAGTAATCTTGGATAGAAATGATTATCACAGCAGGAAAAGTCTCAGGGTAAATGAAGATTCTTGATAGGGAAAAGAATTTAGAAAAAAACACCTCAGAAGTTTAATGTGTTTTTCAATGTTCTTGCCAACTAAAATGTGTTAAATTATATTACCTGAAGCCACTAACAGATTGTGAATTAGGGTACTCAGTAATATGCAAGGGTCACATGTAATGTCAAACTCTTGTGTATCACAAATGAAACACTCCAAGCAGCAAAATTCTTGATGGGTAGATTGCCAAAGCTCTGCTGAAATACAGATTGATTCCGAGTCCACACCTGCTGGAGATCTACCCCGGTCACCTCTGGAAGATGAAGGTTTTCACGCTTTATGTGTCAAATTTCTACTTGCACCTACAGAGGCTTATGTAGGTTTAATTTTAGAAGCACACAAATACCTTCTATAACCAAAATTAACACAGAATGGCCGGGGTTGGAAGAGATCTGAAAGCTCATCCAGTTCCATCCCCTGCCATGGGCAGGGGCACCTTCCACTATCCCAAGGTTGCTCCATCCAACCTGGCCTGGAACACTTCCAGGATTTCATGATTCCACATAAAACACTGAAGTTACATTCAAAGTCAGAGGTTTAATCCAAAATATGAATAATGTTCAGTAGGTAGACAATACTGAGCTCTGCTTTAGAGAGCGCAGATGCAGTGTGTGTACTTTATACATAAATTACAGAAAAAGCCCCAAGATACATCAATGTTGTCCCGGTGCAAGTAATGGCTCATTTAAACCGCAAACCTTCCTTTTAGAATTTATTTTAGACAGGCTCAGGCATTTTTACACTCGCTATTTAAAGAGTTTAACCTATTTTTTACAGTTTGGACGGAAGTGACCTCACGCACTATTCCAGGCTGGCTGGAGTTTTTGAAGCGCCGGTCACAGAACGACTGCGAGCCCCAGGACAGAACCACAGGACTGGGGATGGATGGGGAGCTCGGGGTGAGGGTGCTGCTGCCGCTTTCCTGGTGTTCCTGGGGGCTCCCAGACCAGCCAGGGGGTATTGACTTCTCCAGGCCCGGAGCTTTCACTTTGATCAGGGAATTCTGGAGAGCACGAGGCAGCACAGACTCGTTATCGTTAAAGGGTCCCAGGGCAGAGCTGGGCTGGGAGCCCCAGGCCCACTGTCGCCAAAGCATCTCCAGCAGTGGGCTATAAATCAGCCAGAGCTCCCCGCTCCTCTGATGGTTTGTGCTGACAAATTGTCTCCTGAGTTTTTGGAGTTTAACTTCAGAAACACGGTCATTTATGGAGGAAAAAAGACACAAAAAAGCATGTAATCTCAAAGCAATGCTTATAAACTCCCACATGAAAGCTGATTTAACAAACTGAATTAAAAACTGTATTTTGAGGTAGGGCTCTTTACTGATTTGTAGTGTTTTAAATAACCTGCCTTTCAAACAGCCTGACTTATGATGAGTGCAGATCAGCAATATCTTCTTTAAATTGGCTATACAGGAAGCCACAACAATTCAACATATGAGAAAACTGGAATAGTTCCAAACTAGCAGACATTCCCAGACAAGCCAAGGATAGTTTTTACATTTCTCCACACTATTACATGACTGAAAATATATTTGGCAAAGCTTCTTTTTCAGTTGTTTTAATGACTGCAATTATTGTGAAATCATCCCAATTCTCATTGTCTCCTAACTAGTAAAATCAACCAATATTTTAAACTTTATAAAGAAAAATTTAAGTTGCAGTTAGAGGATGTTCCTGTGAAATACAGTTATTTTAGCCAGAGTGAAGAGCAAATTTTTACAAAGGTATTTCTAAACAAACGAGAAAATGTTAAATCCTGTCCGAGGCTTCAGATGTATTTTGGGGAGTCTCCTGAGGGAGTTTCAGACATTCTACCCTGTTAAGATTAAAGGTGCTGGCTTCCTCCAGAGGTGGAAAGGCAGCAGCTGGGAGCAGAGCTGGTGTTCAGGGGGAGAGAACAGAGACAAGTTGGTAAAGAGAAATGGTCAGCTCTGGGTGCCCTGGAAACAACACTTACCTGCTCTGTACAGAGGTCACGGAAGGAGTTCCCAAAACTATTCCTGCCTGAAGAAAGTTCAGTCACTGAGGGATCTCAGTGAAAGTGGTGTCTGCACCACAATGAGGAATTTGTTGATCCTTGTTTTCAGTGATTCACTGACTCAGTAGCAGAACCTCCTTCATTACTGACTCTGAATTATCCACTTACTCCTAACTTAATGTCTTTCCAAGCAACAATGATGTATTTGGAAGACAAAGCGCTGCCCACAAGTCTGTCATTCAGCCCTACATTTCCTACTCAAATATTCCAAACCCAGTGATGCCACAGCCCACTCAGAGCTATCTCCCATTTAAAGCATCACAATCAAGCTGTTATTACATGAAAATGATTCTCAAAACTCAATCCAGTTCAGTTAGAAGCTAAAATTTAATAGACCTAAGGGAATATTTTTATAAAGAGTATAGCATGCTTTATAAATTACCCTGGCTCTCTGGAAGATTTACTTAAACCCTTGAAGTAATTTTATCTTCTAATCCTTTATTCCTGACTTTCTCATCAATCACATACCATCAGTTTATCAAATTCAATTATGCAATCAGAGCTCACTAAATATTCACTGAAAGCAGAAATGAAAATAAAATGCAGAGCAAAGATTCCAAGCAGGGAGGCAGCTTTGGTGAGGTTGGCACATCTGCAGCACAGGGCTGCTCACACCCAAGGCTCAGCATCAAACCAGGGCTGCACCCTGGGCTGTATTTACAGCTTTAAGCTGAAATGCAAAGCAGAATTTAAAACTGGACCTGAGAGGACAAGTCTGGTTGTTCTAGAGCACCCCAGGGAAATGGGAAAATTGGAAGGAAAAAATCAAAGCCATCTCGGAATGGAAGTTGTAGAAAAGAAATAACTGGCTAAGGATGGAAGGCATGAGGGGACAGGTAACAGGTACGAGATACCTGCGCTTGCTAATTCACTACAGCAAGGGCTCACCAGCAGGCTGACCCTGGCCAGCCAAGGCTTTGGAAGCCAGGAAAGCTTCTCTGGTTTTATATTCTTGTAGAATGGAGGAAAATACTAATAAAAAGCCTGAGTCCTACAACCAAAAATAATAAAGTACTGCAGTTATTATTCTTGGCTAGAATACTTTTCCGCCTACAAAAAAAAAAAAAAAAGTATTCACGCTATACACTGTTGGCTTTTCTAAATGTGTTAATACTTCCAGCCTCTCTGGCTCTACAGCCACGCTGATTTAAAAATAAAAGTAATAGTAATTAAAAAATTCTCTGAGTTGCAGGCAGGAGCAAAGGGAAAAGGTGCCAATCTGTTGGCACATGTATATTTACAGCTTCAGTAAATTTTCATTAACTCTGCTTACCAAACTCTCCAACATCCCAACTTGTGTCCTTAAAAGGATGCTGTAGATTTATTTTATGTAAATCTCAAGAAGAAGTAGGACTGAATACGGCGAAATTATCTGGAAATTTGCTCCACAGCATGACTGCCTTGCTTTTCTGCACCTCTGAACTGCCTGAGCTTCACTGCACTGCTGGGTCGGCCCATCCAGTTTCTTTCTTTGCTACATGCAAAGCTCAGATGGATTTTATATCAAAATAAAGATTCAGAACTAAATTCAGCAATACTCAGATGTTGAACTCAGAGGAAGGAAAATGCAGGGAGGGCCAAGAGCAGGTTGAGAGGTCCCCACTGCCGCTGCTATTTGTCTTGGTTACGCATCTCTACTTTAAAGTAATTTTTAGGTGAGCTAATATTGAATATTAAAAGTAGATTAACCTGCACATAAATCAGCAATTCAGAGCAAATACAGCTCAATCACTTATCAAATACCAGGTGAGCAGCTGGCTTTCCATAGCTCAGTACACCCAACAGGTACAATATTGAAAATAGAGTTTTGACTGAGATACATTTTTCAGACTCGAAGAAAAACAAAATTGGTTTATTAAGTAACACACCTCTATTGATTTTAGCTTATTAATCTCCAGTCAAAGCATGATGAACATGACTCTTCATATGCTTCTCTAAAGCTATGATCAACTGACACAGGGAATTAAAAAACAGAATTATCTCTGAGGAATTGTCCAGGAAAATGAGACAGGGGCTGAGTGATCAGCCCAGGAGAAGACCAGCAATACAGAAATGTTTTTGCTCTCAGTGTCTGCCAGAAAATGAGATCCGAGCCACCTCCAGGTGGATAAATGATAAGTGCCGTGGGAAGAGTGCCCCAAAATCCTATCTGGGGCATTGAATGTGTAATACAAACGTATGGATAAAAAGGCAAAGAAACCCAAACTAGAGACAGGAAGAATATTTCAGTAATCCAAAGAAAGCAGGTACAACTATGGACAGCAAAATCCCATTGAAGACCAGAGCGAAGTTCAGCTGGGACATTGTCAAGCACAAAGTCCAGCACGAGCTGCTCTGCTCTGGCAGCAAATAACTGCAACCTCCTGGGAAAATGGTTTTTCTCTTCATTCCCGAGTTGGATACAGAAAAGATTTTTCTCTACTTCCTTTTCAAAAGGATCTTTTAGTCTTGCTATCTCAGTTTTTTAATCTTACAGTCTCTGATATACATGCATACATGTGCTATCTCTGGATGCAAGTTGCATTCTTTTCTGGAAATGAACTTCAACAGCTTATATGGCATATGAATTTGGAATTATTACACAGTAAATCCTGGGAAATGTACCAGAAAGTCAGATTGAACTCAGATATATTTGAATCAATCTTCTTTTGAATTCAAACCTTCTAAAATGCATTGGTGAGGTGCTGTGGAAGTTAGTATATGATCTATTCATAAACTGTCAACAATGTCAAACATACATTAGAGCATTCAGTCACTTTAACTGTATTGATTTGCAGGAAGTCTGTTTTACCCAAAATATTGGATCTTTGAGATTCAAATTTTTGTGGTTGAAAGTGTGACATAAATCACCAAGTACAACAATTAAATTTAAATTGCATTTTACTGCCTCATTCTAAATCTCGATTGCAAAGGACTGATGCATCATAGTGAATATTTCATTAAAATATCACGTTATTTTTCAAATATACTGCAGCAGCTAAGAATTTTCACACAATGGTATAAAGCATTCTCTCAAAATGGATTTCCTGAACTTTCATCAAAGACGATATCTGATTTTATATTGGAAGAGTATTGAAGCAACTGTATTTAAATCAGTCTTTCTTCCTCAATTTCACACATCAAGTAAATGAGCCCACGCTACCCATTTTTGTCATCCAAGAGATTAAAAGATAACCTTCTTTTTGGGTGCCTCCATTATGATCCCTGAATGCAAATACAATTATCAGCAGGTGATGGATAGTGCTTTTAAAGGTTTAATTGGGGATGGAATTGTTTTAGGACTCAGCAAGTTCTGTGAAGAAGCCTACATATTTCAAGAATAAGTAACATTTATTTCTTTTAAATGCAGAGTCACAGGGAGACAAGATTTCAATGGGTAGCTTCTCTTTTTTTGCCTTGAAGAGGTCACATAACTAATTGGCAAGTTAGTTATTGGGTAATTGCCAATCATATATTTGATTTGGATGGAGGAAATATTGAACTAAAGATTGCAAACCTGTTGCAGTCTATCCCAAGAGGAAAACTAAACATTCTGTAATGTATAGTTATGATTAGCTTTCAACAATTCACAGAATAGGAGTCCCAAGCGGCAAGAATGAGTGTTTCACATTGATAGTTAAGTAGATTTAATTAAAAATTCTTTTTTTTTTTTTTTAATTGAAGCATCACTTCTGTATTTCAGAATTACCTAAATGGCACTGCAGATTCCAGTTGGCTTCTCTGCTCCTCATTTCTTGATGTAAACAGACCAAATGTTTTTCCAAAATCTTGGCTAACACACAGTATTGCTTAAAAGAACAAACATCCGAATGCGTTCCCTTAGAAACTTCTATAATTCTAAGATAAACACCACAAAGTGACTTGCTGCAGTAAAACCTGTTTTAATATTTCCAACCTTTCTTCCCTGTTTTAAGGCACAAACATTTCCGGTTATCTCTCTTAGCCTTCCTCCATTTTTTTCTATGCACAGCTTTAGATGAACTACAAAAATCCATTTGCATCCTGACACACCAGAAAAAAACAGAGAAGTTTTTTTAATGATAAAAAAAGAAAATATTACTATCACCGACTGCTTAAAGGTCCTTAAATATACCCTATGCTTTGCATCCACAAAATCTACTCCTTAACACTGCCATCTATTTAAAGACCATCCTTTCATTCACTGCAGAATCCCTTCTTGAAGAATTCCCTTTTGAGAAAAGATTTCTCAAGTTTTATTAGAAATACTCAGAACAGAACTGAAAGGAGGAGGCCCCCCAGAACCACAGCAGAGTTTTTATAGGACCTGGATTCTGACAGGGAAAAAAAAAAAAAAAAGACAGTGGTGGGTAACATAACTCCATTAAAATTCAACATAAACCTCTCCCGGTTATCCCCAAATACATCGAGAAAGCCTTTCCCACATGCAATTGTATTATTCTTTTCTTAAAATTGATTTTTTTAGCAGACCAGCCAAGGAGAAAAAAAATAATGAGCTGATATCGTTTTAACTGAGCCTCAAGCAGCTCCTGATGTATTAACCTAAAATCCCACTAAGGCTTCCTTTTCCCATTTAATTTCTACACCTCATGTTTTAGTCTCACTTTCTGACCACCTGTAATAATTCAGTTCAGTCAGGGCAAAAAAAATTATATTGGTTTATTGTATATCAAAAGGCAAGCACTATTCATAGCTCTGTGAATTCATGGAATATCACAGAATCCCAGAATAATTTGGGTTGGAAAGGATCTTAAAGCTCATCCAGTTCCACCTTCCTGCCATGGCCAGGGACACCTTCCACTGTCCCAGGCTGCTCCAAGCCCCAATGTCCAACCTGGCCTTGGGCACTTCCAGGGATCCAGGGGCAGCCACAGCTTCTCTGGGAATCTGTGCCAGGGCCTGCCCAGCCTCCCAGGGAATGATTTCTCAACATCCCATCCAAAACCACCCTCTTTCAGCTAAAAGCCATTACCTGCTGCAAGATTAAAAATCAAAGAAGCCACATATGATGTTCTCAAATTATGTTTAGTGTAGTTCATCCACAAAAAAGGCTCCAGATTTTTTTTAAAAAATAATTCATGAGGATGTTTTTAAGAAAGTTACAAATGCACTGAAAGAAAAAGGCACATCCATACAAAGCTGGCAAATGAAAGAGAACCCATTAACTATCAAAACCAAAACAAAATCTCCAAAGAAACCTCCAGCCTCTGAATTTGGTATCAAAGCACAACCTCTGTGCTTTTCATATTCTCTTCATACAGTGATGTTTACAGAGCCTCACTCAGAGACTCGAGGAAATAAGTTGTTACTGTTTAAATCTCGGCCCACAGCAGGTGGAAGGCAGAGCTGCCTCGCCAAAAGAAAATCCAATATAGCAGGATTTCCTTCATTATTTTAACCACAAAGGATGCTATTGTTGTTGCTACATAATCTACAATCTCCAACTACTGCAGGGCAGTCTGATCGCACGGATATCTATCCAGCGATTTATAAATACATCCGCTAAATATTCCAACTGACACTGGCATGAAGGCGAGACGAAACCCTACAGAACACTCAACAGAAGAGAAAAGATGAAAACATACATGTGCTTTCCTCAAGTTCATCCCTGGTAGAAGAGGTGTTCTCGGTGTGCAGAAGATAAATTAAATCAAAAAGGTAAACAGCTGAGGAGTGTCTCCAAGTACCAGAACAGAAACATGAGAGCAGCAGGAGGAAACAAAGGAACAGCAAAGGCACTGAAAGCCATGTCAGGCACCTATTTATGTTTTCAAGGAGAATTCATTGCTAAATAGCAAAGCGGCTATGAATATCCAGAGAAGATATAAACACATCTCTTTTGATGATGGGGGCTGGAGGGGAAATGATTTAAGCTCAAACCTTTGTAAAAGCAACGCCTACTGCTCACTGCTATTGTTGTTTTGTTTCAATGCAGCTGGTAATTTTTTTTTGTATTTTTTTTAACTTAAAAAATGTAAGTAGGTTTAGAAACCAGGTAACACCTGCCTCAAAAAACTCAATTCTAAGGATCTCAGTGGTGTTACTGAATTGGAGGGTGGTGAGCACAGGACTGTTCACATCCTTGTGTGATGCTGGATTGGGACAGAAATGCCAACAAGGCGCAGTCCAAAGTTCACAGAACCCAGCTGAAAAATTCCCACATCTTAAGCAAGCTCTGGGACAGGCACCTGTCAGAGCCAGAGGCACAGTGGGATCCTTGCAGAGCTCTCGGGGTTTGTGCACACACTCCCAAAGGGCCCATCAAAGGCTCTCCTCACATAAACTGGGCACCTGCATTCCCCAAATATCACCACTTATTTCTGTGTCTTTTACACCAAATCCTCCCAGAGCTACCCAAATGGAATTTTTTCACCACTTCAAGGAAAATACACAGATCTAGAGACTATAGAATTATTTTCAGCAATACTGATGAAACATGTAATTTCTTCTTGTCAAAACTGGAAGAAACATATCACTATTCTAGAAAATGTAACGAGCTTGATGTGTCTGAAGGCAAAGAAAAGGAATTAGTTGATTAATCTGGATATTTTATTTCATTTTCTTTGGGTTATAAATAAGCAGCAAGTTAATACTGTTTTCAACTTTTGACAGTTCTAATGTTAATTACATGTACTGGATTTTATAAATCAATACTTCTTACATAAAGTGTTATTTAACTTGTCAAGTGCCGCAATAGATCAATGCATTTACTGTTCTTGCTAACATTGATGGATGACATACATCAAAAGCATATGTAAAGGAAAAATAGAAGATTTATTTGTAAGCCAGACAGGGTTAAACCCCAGTTAGGCAGACAGGGAACTTAAACAGGGTTTTGAAAATAACATCCTAACTTTATTATGGTGTGAGAAGTTTTCTTCTTGTTTGGGTTTCTTGGAGTTTGGGGTTTCTTTGGGGCTGATTTGTGGGGTTTTTTTCTTTTAATGCCAAGGCCTGAAGCTATCAGCAGACTGCTCTGTGTACTGAACTATTATATTAAATTTGTGTATCCTATAGGCTACAGGAGCCATGAATTGCACCTCCCAAACTTCAGATACATTTTACTAAAGTACCATATCCCCATCTTCAGCACACAGCACTTCCATCTGAACATACCAGTAAGGCATTAAAAAAAACCCAAAGTGAGGTTGATAACTGCTTTACTATTTGCAAACCTGATGTACAAGAAAAAATTTGATCATGAATCAACTTCAAAAATTGCATTCACTGCATTATGAGCTGTAATAAAAGAAACACTCAGTCAGAAACCATCCTAAGAGCCAATATTAATGCACCTGACCATCTTGAAGAAATACCCAGGTCACAATGTAACTAATACTCATGATTCATTTGTCCCATTTGTAAAGAAGACATAAAGTATATTAAAACCACGAAATCCCAAAGAACTGAAAGCTATTACTCTGTATGTAACTACAGTAAATCAATAAAATACTGGTTAAAACGCATTATCAGAAGTGTGTGTATATAGAATGTATAATCATGTACTGAAATAGAAGGGAAAATTGTTTTCCTCCTAGTATTGATAGATTTCTCAGGACACAAGCAATAATTACACAATAGAGCATTTCCAATTCACAGAATGACCAAAAAAAGCCCTTTTGCATTAAAAATTGCCAGGAGGATAGGCTTTCTAAAGTCACAAAAAGTAATGAATGTAAACTTGAAGTGTTATCCTTTGGAAGTAATTAATGTAATCATTACATTTCAGTGCAATTTATCTAACTAGGAAACAGAAAGGCACTTCTGTTGTACCACAACAATATTCAACCAAGTACAAGGAGCCTCTACTCCATCAGCTCTGTTACTCTGGAAAATACTCATGAGAAGTAACAAGCAATGACTACAATCTACGGGTTTTATTAGCATGTATAAGAAATCATTAACTAAAAGAAATAACTGAAAAACAGGGGTGAGTCTAACTCAAGGAGAAGTTTGTGAAGTTTCCCTCAAACCTTGGAAAAAGATGAAATTCAATTTACCCAACATTTTTAAAGCAAAAAACTAAAAAAGACAGCGCTCAGTCTAGTGGCCAAGGCAAGGTCCTGCAGGACCTTCTTACTCCTTCTTAACACCTTCAATGATAGTTAATGCAAAGAAAGTCATGAGATTGTCTTCAGAGTTTGAGTATTTTGTTTAAAATAATCAGGCAAAAGACTTCACAAGAACTGTTCTAAATTGTTAAAGGCCTATGGGTATGAAAGAGAAAGGGGACCAGCTGCCTCAGGTACAGCCTGGGTTTGCACATCTGGCAGGATTTTGTGAGATGTCAATCACCAGAGTGGTGAGAAAATATTATCCAAGTGAAAAGCGGGAATTGTGCTCATGGAACCTTTGTGTCCTGCTGGGAACTGTGAGTCGGGAGTCAGGGAGAGCCTGAGAGAGCCTGGCCAGGAGATCCAACCCAGAGCACTCAGTGCTCACTTGCAGAAAAAAACCACCAGGCTTGGACCCATCCCGCTGGGCCATGACACACGGCCCGGTGGCGAGGCAAAGCACCAAACCCCTCCCTGTTACACCTTCTGGGCTGGATCCTAATCCTGATCCCACACAATCCCAGTCAGCAGCACCTGATGGGTCCTGCCGGAGCCCAGCGCAATAAATGCAGACAGCCTGGCTAAACCCTGCTCAGCAGCACTGAACAAACACAGAGCAAAGCTCTGCTCCTCGCTCTGAACCCGGACAAGCCAGAAATAATAAAGTTTTATATCCACAAGGAGTATGGAATCAGCCAGAACCTCGATTCATGAGCACTCCCGTATCCTGTACGAGGTGAGCCCTGGGCAGGTTTACGAGTTCCACACAATTGCTCACTGGGGGAAAGAATCCGCTGGCTCAATTCTCCACAGGATTCCCCCAGTCCCTCCAGTCATCTGTTCCTGCTCCGTACATCCACACACATCATCAAGATGACAATTTAGAAACCGGACCAGATGGATGTATAACCCCAAACAGTGCTGTTTGTTAAATCTAAAAGCTATTAATCAGTGTAATTTATTTTATTAAACTCTGTGGGAGAAAGGGACAAACACAGATGACGTATTACCCGAGTTTTACCGGGAGTGCATCACAGGATGACACACACTGAGCTTATTTTCACCCAGCAACACCAGAGAAAAATGTTGACAGCAGAAATGTTCCTCCTAGAAAAAGTAGACTATTGCAGGACAAAGAAAGCAGGAAAGGGCATCCTAAATGCTTCCTTTGAGTAGATAAGGCATGCTATTTTCCCCAGAGGAAATAATTACATTCTCTGAAAGGACTGGCAACTTCAAGTTATTTTTAAACAAAGAGCAGTTCTTTGTGTAACACGAGCACTGGGTTGTTTCAGAGAAGCAATAGGTGAGACTGGATCAACGAAGTTGCCTTCACCTTTCACCAGGCACTTAATGCCAACCCAGCTGGAAAGCAGACTGGGCTGTTTGAGGTTTAAGCCTCACAAATAATATTTACTGTTCTCCCTCTTGTGACTCTGAAATGCCTCATATTTTTAGACACAGGGCCAAAAAATATCAAGGTATATTTCCTGCTCTTCCAACCTAAAGCTTTACAATAAAACCATATATCTGCACCACATGAAAAAAAATTCCAATTTTAACAGCCAAAAAAACTTGTACAAATGACAGAAATAGCGTCCTCTAGAAATGGTTTCTTAACTATCAAAAGAAGATTTACAAAAGGAAGGAAAGCCTGTAGCTATTTGCTTAACAGACAAAAGAAAAGATTTCTATAGATTAATTTATTTTGGAGAAGGTCACCGAAGCAGAACGCAGTTGTGATTCTTCAGTGATGCTCTGACACACTACTGCAAACAAAGCTGATTTTGCAGGTTCTGTTGCAGGGCAGAACACTCCTCCTCTGGCCCAGCAGAAATCCCAGTGATCCCAGTAAGGGACGTGACAGGGCAGACTCCCGGGCACTTGCTTGGCTTTAATTCCCACCATGGTGGGAGTGAAACTGGAAAAAGGTCCAGGTCGTGTCGCGGTTGGGTGAGTCTGAGGGCAGCCTGCTCTAGTGGGAGGGGTCCCTGCCCATGGCCGGGGATTGAAATTGGCTGGTCTTTAAGGTCCTTTCCAACCCAAACCATTCTGGGATTTTATGATTCTAGGAATTGCTAAAAAAAAAAAAAAAAAAGACCCAAATATAATTTAATTTTATGTGATATATTCCAATTCTTTTAAGGGTTTATCACATAAATACTCCTGTTCACACATTTTTCACCATCAGAGCTTTCACTGATACCGTTTGTGAAAATGTCTTTCAGCAGGATGGATTTGAAAAGGCTTCTTTATGGAGGAGAACTTCTGAGATACACCCTCCTCCAGAACCCCGGCTGCCTTAAGAGCAAACAGACTGAAATGTTGCTGCATTATTGCTGCCTCATTAAGAAGCAAATTAGTTGTTTTTGTCTTTGTTTAGCAGTACTCAACAGGTACTTATTTTGACACCGTTTTAATGTGCAAACACATTAAATTAACGTGTTTCATAGTTACGGGAAACATTCGTTGGACAAAGGCCAACCGAGCAGCCTCACTGCAAAAATTATTATTTCTATATTAAAGAAGTTAAATAACATAAGACACATCTCTACACATGCTTTTTGCCAACCCATTGTGTTTGGCAAAAGCTGATGATTTTTATCCTTCTATTTTATATTTATAAAGTACTGTAAATATGATTTATTACAAAATAAATAAAATTAATTAAGATGGCATGCATGCCAAAAAACCATGTCCAGAGCTGACCTTCTCCTCTGTGTATACAACCAAATCATTACAATTGTGTGTGCAAAGTTCAAGAACAACCTCTGTTATTTCTCTATACTATATATAGAAAGCAAGTTCTATTAATAAGCAGTCAGCCTAAATTAGCATTAAGACAATATTTACTTAGTTTAGACTTTTGGCCTTTAGTTTATATCAGCTTAGAAGTAAACAGAAAAAGTACAATAATGGCAAATAAAACAATGAAGCAGTAAAAATAACATGATGATGGATTAAAATATATTGTTCTAGTTGGGAGTCAATAGGGCAAGTGCTTTATAAAAATTATGTTTTCCCTTGACAAAATCAGTACAATACTTGCTGGTACAAGCAATAAAGAAAACCTCCCATAAAACACTTCCGACTTCGTTTTCCATTTTAATGGCTGCAGGCAAAATTCAGAATACATTTGTCAAGTTGATATTATCAACACAACAGGGGTATGCCTGACTTGTTCTACATTTGTTCTGAAAGTTCACTTTAGAGGCCATCAGCCAGGAAAGAAGAACGCAGGAAACCGAAATCATTCCTACCAGGCAGACACAGAAATATATCTTCAAATATTTAAGAGAAGTTTCAGTAAATATTATCACATATTACTCGGCAAGGCATCAATCACTTTCAGTTTAACATTAAAGACCAACCAATCTGAAAATTAAAGGTGATTCGCACTCTCTCTTTGCTCAGTTTAATGAGACATCCGAGTCTGATCTGTGACAACTACTGCCAACATCTTTAACTTTTTTCCTGACATCTGAAATTGATTTCAAAGACAGATACTGAGAAGGCAAGAATACTACAGAAAAGGACATAGGAAAAGCATAGTAAAAGAGAAAATCAAATGTATAACCTTAGCTTTTCTTTTTTTCCCCCACTTTGGTACTTGGAAATCATCTGCATCATTAAGCAACTGAATTTCCATTATAAATTCCTAAATGTACCTGAACCTTATTCTTGTGCCTTTGAAATGAACACCAGCCAAGTATATTAAAAACAATTCTTTGCTTTCATACATTGTTCATTTTCTATTTTTGTTCACTTTCATAATACCTGGGCTGGGTTTTTTTCCATGTAGTGAAAGTCTGTTCTTTTATGAAAATATAAGTCCTTTTGCTTGTACTCTTCTGTATTTTAATTTCTTAGGTTTCTTCTTTTCCAGACTAAAATTTACAGAGAGAAGAAATATATCACAGAGATCAAAAAACCAACTGCTTTAATTGTGTCACTCTGTGATTTGCCCATAGATGAATGAATGAGTGAATGAATGAGTGAATGAATGAATGAATCAACACTTGAACTAACCGATAAAAACAATATTTATAAAATTATTTCAATGTCAAAACCAACTCCACATTAACCATACACTGGCTGAAAATGCACTGAACTCTCCGTATTGAGGCCCCTTATTAAGAACCTCTAATGAAGACTAATTGTAACAGGAATTACTGCATCATTCAGTGGATTCCAAGAATAACACAGAACGGGTTTGGTTGCTTATTTTTAATGAGGGCACAAGGATATGAGGGCAAGAAGCTTCACTTTGGCACCACCACCAAGCTTGTAAGAGCAGGATCCCAACAGCTGCCCTGTACAGATGGCTGCTTTTACTCACAAATCTTTGAACTGAAGAAAGATTAAATCTGTGGATGAGGGACCTTTACCTTGCAGCTCTGCCTGCATAGTTGGCAGAGCAAAACAGCAAAGATAAACAGGACATTTATTATCATCTATCTTATGCGCACAGTATTTCTTTAATGGACAAAACACCCTGTTTGTTTGATTTTAGCAGCATGTGGTTCCCACTGAGCATCCTGGAATTCTCAGAAAAAAAATAAGAAATTCCAGCTCTCCCGTATTCCCGTCAGAATGTCCAGTAGTTAAAAAAAACAAAACAAAAAACAGAAAAACCAAACAAATACAAATTACACAGAGGAAAAGAATCTGAAATCAGAAGTAGCAGTACAAAAGCAGATTGCCATGCACAGCATGAGTAATGGTACGTGCCTGTGTTCCAAGGTAATTAATCCTGTTTTTCATTGCTAGCTGAAAGTCTTGAAAGAGTCATTCCTGGGGAAAACGCTGGTTTTCCTTAAAACAAGGCAAAAGAGTGAAGGATTTGATTTGCTGTGCTGACATAACCTCAGCAAGCAGCAATAAACACCATTCCCTGAAAATGTATTTGTGTCAGGTTCACCAAACTCAAGCTCCTGTGCGGTTCTGGCCTGCGGTTTCCCTTACGGAAAGCACTTTCCACACTGACTTTTTTGAGATCTTGGCAAATTCCTCGGTTTACTACAAATGTTTACTGCAAATTGCTGCCTGATAACAGCTCTTCACGTGTCACAAGAGTATCCCCACCCCTAACAGGTTTTATTGAGCCTTAAAATTGGATATCAATATATGAGATAAAGAAACTACAAAATCTATGGCAGCTATCGCACAACTTCCAGCCTTTTACTGTTAATGAGTGCTTCTGGTGCCCACTGAGGTTCAAAGGAAATAATAATTAATTCTATTTTGGCAGCTATGTACTGTTTGGAAGCCAAAACACAAGGAATCTGCAAATTTCTAAGGCGAAACTTTATTTTAAATTGTGCAAGAGAATTTGACAGCTCTAAGTTCTCTCAGGAGATTTAAAAGTGAAACCGATCTTTTGATTTTATCGACTGCATTTATAATAGAAATACTGTTTTATAAAAGAAAAGTGGAACGATAGAACTCTACTGAAGCACAAAACCCCAAACTTCTACAAGTCAAAGAAGCTGAGCTTTTTATGTTGTTCCTCATTTTCTTTCAGTTAACAAATATAAAATACAGCCAGCAAGCAGGAAGGGAGAAAAGAGGAGAAGTTTTGAAATATGGTGTAGTTCTCAGTCTGAGGGGTCTATACATTGGCAGAACTGCTCTTTAAACCTAAAACAAGAGAGCAATTTCTTTTAATTTACAATTCATTTCTCGTGAGCAGATTCCAGATGAATTGTTTTCATGGCAGCTCTTGCAGGAGGCCACACACCAACTCCTGGCTTCATAAGAGGGCTCCGTTTGTGGCACCAGCCTATTGACAAATGACTTCTGAAAACATGACAGGTCATGGTCACATCTGCGTGCGTATCCTGTAGGATCCAACCTCAAGGATCGCATTTCTCCCGCACCCCTCAGGGGATGCAGCTCGTTCCTCGATGCTCGGATTGGGAGCCTTGTCGCTAAGTCCCCGCGCTGATAGAATTTGAAAGCCTGAATCAAGAAACCGCTCCAAAGTACGTTTTCTCCTCATTGTTCAGCGCGAGGGCCGCGCATCAGCTCCCCCATTTCCCTTCTGATCTCTTTACCTCCAACACGCCTTTTGCGATGCCACTGTGCCCCCAGACACCAACAAACCCACGGGAGGCGTCAAACAACCGCGCCTGCCTCATCTCCTGAGCCCCAGCCCCCGGAGCTCAGGTGTCTGCTCTGGATTTCAGTGCTGTGACACCTCTGAAAGTGAGCTCAGAGACACCAAGGGAGCAGCCATGGACAGCCCTGAACAAAAATACCCGCAGCAACCACGCGAATAAAAACAGCCATCTCCTCTTCTATTCAGAAGGTGTCATCAGGGATGAGATTATCAAGTATTAATATCACACGCTTCTAATAAACAGCGTTGGGTCATTACTGAAAATAAGCTTCGTGAGTTCAAAATAAATCTTTGTGCACATGTAATTTCAAACTGTTGCACTTCATCTAAATCGATGCAGTTTTTCTTTTTTTTATGGCAATAATGCTTCTGCCATATATTTCTCTATGGAAAAAGACTTGAACTATGCATTCTCGTTCAAGCCTTCAAAAGAAATTTACCCTCAAGCATGGCTCAGCATAAAATATTTCAGCTCAAAATTCAAGCAATTAAGACAAAGTTTTCTGCAGCCAGATATGCCCCATAAAAAGTAAACATACGCAGGCAAAATAAATGAGAGTTAGCTGCAGCAGCACAGTGATACAGGTTCATCTAACAAGACACACATTTCATGCTTTCATCCTCCTTAACACTTGCCCTCTGCTCATTACCAAACACTGAAAATAGCCCTTTTCCCTCTCGTTTCTTTCATGGGAACATCTGTTGATCTAAACAAGCTATTTAAAGGAAAATCTAGCAATAGTTTATCAGTCCATCCTTCTCTTTATTGATACAATGATTAGAAGCTGTAAAATATCTGTATTTATCTCAGTGGACAAATTAAGAATCCATTTATCCACTAAGAACAAAGGGTTGAAATCACAGATGAATCCATAGAGAAATAAGTCAGCACAGATCAGCAGGGTCCACGGGAGGTAGGACTGTCACTTCTTGGAAGAAAACAGCAGTAAAACTGAAGATGTCTGAAAGATTCTCATGCTTCGGACAACATCTGGGATCTGTAGGAAAACCAGCTCCATCAAGTTAAACTACAAAGAAACAGAGGCTCAGCAGGGACAGCGGTGTACATTTAACACGAAAAAAGCCTGCTAAGGGGGGACTGAGGAACAGGCTGGGTGAAATCAGGGTAGCTCAGGCTTTGTGGAGATAGAAAATGGAGAACAATCTGAATCGGACTGTCCTGGAGGAGGTACTTGTGTCTGAGATGAAAATTATCATGAAATTAAAATTGAATTCTTACAAGAACATTGCCTCGAATACTGAAAACCTCTGCATCAGCAAGGAGAGTTGTGGAAAATTGTCACTAGAGTTTTGGTTCTCTGTCTTGAATTCTCCTAAAATCCCCAATATACAATACAATTTCTCTTTGCTTTAACCTGAGACCCAGAATTTTGCATGGACATTTCAAAACCCAACTAGGGTCTAGCAATTCAACTGCATTCTGTTCACGCTGACTCTGGTTTAAAAAGAAAAAAAGGTGAGAACTAGTGTGTCTTAAAAATCAGAGAAAAATAAGCATGCATGAAATAGAAAATAGAGATTTACAAAATGAAGTTATTTCTTATTTGCTACTTATTTCTTCAAATTGCACAGATTGCAGTTGCCAGGCCATATACACAGACATCCATTAACTGCTTTAATTATAGCGACAACTAAAGGCAGACAAGTGGGCATTTTTAGATTGGTTTCTTCCTCTCCTTTTTAATTTATTTTCCCTTTCCCCACAGCTTCCATAGCCACTGGAAGCTAGTATGACCATTCCTTATTCCCTAGCGCACACCTTCAAATCCACCCCCGAAGACAGAATTTCCCAGGTGCCCGTAAATTATTTCTAAATTAGAGCCACAAACTGCACGGATATAAAATTCATTTCTTTAACCCTGCTTGAAAAGCAAACTTTCCCCCCTCTTATCTCCCCCTGCCACCCAAATAATAGATGACAGTCATCTGTTTCATGTTAGACTCTCATTCCCAGATCTCTCATGCTGATTCATGCCCAGCTTTCGTGGCACAGGCACAAGTTGTCAGGAAGAGCTATGCTGGCTGCATTTCCGTATGGAATCCAACAGCTGGAGTTCATTCATTAGAGCAAGCAAAGAGCCCCGATATAAACGAAAGAGAGCAAAACGGCGCCGTGACGAACACAGCTTCCTTCACCCCCAGTGCAGCAGCGGGAAGTGGCGTAGGGCGTGCGCAGGGTTCTGTCTGCCAGGGAATTAACGAAGTTCAATTAGCCACGGACTTGTTTGTACCTATGAAATCCCCCTGTTTTGGAATTTCAATAGTCCCAAAGTCTTCCCCTTCATCCCTGATCCCTAAGTGGCATTCCCCAGCCCCACACATAACGCCAGCTCCCCTCCACATCCCTCTGCCTTCACTCCCCACCAAATCTAAAGTTTGCTTCTACCTTAGATAAATGACAATCAAATTATTTTCCTGTCTGTAACTTATTCTTAAACAAATCCAATTATTTAACTACTTTTAAACTAAATGATCCACTTTAACAGCTCTGTCAAATTAGCTGCTATGAAGACTTTTATCCTTGAAATAATCAGCTTTCCGCTAGTACCATTTAAGGAGTCTTGTAATACTCCAGAAGGGATATTGAGCTAATGAGCTACTTCCAAGCTTCAAACTTTTCTCTGTGGTATTTTTAACCAAATTTTTTAATTTATGTCGAGGAATTTCCTAAATTTTAATGGTTTAATATAGAAGCATGGGATTCTTTTCACAGTTTGGATTTTGTGGCTTCCATAAAAATACCTCCTTTAAGATGAGATTTCAGGAGTTTAAGTGTTATCATAATAATGAAAAGATCTAGTACAGTGTTATTTTGTCTCAGAAGGGAAAACTGCCTGGAGTAAGGAAGCATTTTAAAAGGGCCAGAAAGGTTAAACAGCAGGATAGAGAAGGATTGGAAGAAAAGGTCCTTCAAAACATCAAAGTTCAAATGACAGAGAGAAAAAAATAGCTCAAAGTCTTGTGTGGTAAATGTAAAAACGTGTGATAAAATGTAAAAAAATACAGTGAAGCCCCCTCTGTCCCTGACCCCCCTCCCCCCAAAATATTTTAAGAAAAACTTCATAAGAGCAAAAACCCACCACCATCAAAACACAACCCAAAAAAAGCCCACTGAAAAGCCCCTACACATGCAGTTTTTTGTATTAATTTCAAAATTAGATGTATTACAAAATAGAACATTTCACCACCCATAAATGCTTCTTTTACAAGGAAAAAGGACATTTGCTCAAATAATTATCATGGCTATTGACTGAATGTTTGATGTTAAACAGTGCATTGCAAGACTAATCAAATATTTTAAGAAAATTATTTAAATAAAGATATTTGAAAATTGGGCCACCTGCAGATTTAAATTCTTGTGTCTGTGAACATAGAGAATCATCCAAAGAACTCTTTGTATTAATCAGGAATGGTCTTAGTGCTAAATGGTCTTAGTGCTAAAAGAACTAAAATTTGAAGATTGTCTGAGAATCTCTGAAGCCAGGGAGCAGATCCTAAGCACCACTTCATATTTTCACTCTGCCCTTCAGAAAAGACTTGTCTGAGTTTTAGCATAAAGAAGTTGTACTGTAGTCCTATAGTTACTGTTATTTCTGTTGCAATAATTAATATATCTGGATTAAGAATGATAATACTGCAAAAATAGCTTTGTGGAAAAAAAGAAGTTCGGCATTATTCCTCAATTTTCAACATTTTTCATGGAATTGATCAGTTTATTCTAGAAAAAGCCACCAGTATCTGATGTAATCTTTGCTGTTCTTTTTCTTCCAAGAACAAGAATCTGGATATTACAATGCAACGTACTTTTTCCTTATGTGGAGTAATTTTCCCTGGGAGCTGCTCCTGGGGAGACAGCTCTTAGATGAGTCATCCCTTGTACCTGAGCTGCCCAAAAGCCAGCCCTGCTGTGCTGCCAGAAAGAATAAATATGCAAGATGGAAACCATAAAACAGTAGCACATCAATAGAGAAACAAACAGAACTATGCTTTAAGTATGAAACAGAAGGAAGTGCACACTGTGTTTCAGAGGGATATTGATCTTACAAACACTGACGGCAAAGTGGCCAAGCGCCTTTATTTAAAGGAAGGCTTCAGTCAAATTCCTGGTCGATTTTTTTTTTTTTTAAATCATAAAGGAACGCTATAAGACCATGCATGATGAATTGAGAAAACTTCTGATGGATGTAGCATATATTTGTAGATCAAAAGATTTAATGTAAGAACTGTAAAACAGCGTGTCAGATAAAAGTCAGGCTCACAAACAGCAGATACAGCAGCTCCGATTTATTGCCAGCCCCCACCCTTGTCATCCATCTCCCTTGTCAAGCTTTAGCAATGACTGGCATTAGAGGAGCCTTGGCCTTGAAGCTGTGTCAGTGATCAGATGTGAGGCTGTGAGTGACAGCCAAAATTGAGTGATTAGAAAGGAAACACAGCGGGAACGGCACGGCCGAACCAAGCGGTTTTACTACGTCGAGCAAGAGAGTCGGAAACAGTTTGCTTGAGGGCAAATCAAAAGAGCTGGCAAAGAAAGATCATGGCATGAGGAGGATCTGGGCCTGTTAATTTAGTTTTTTTAAGGCTTTCTGGTTCTTGCTGCGTGCACTTTGTACCTTTAGAGCAATGAGGGATCAATGCTTTCTTTGGGGACGCTGGTTTTGAGTAATTTTCACCATGCTGCAGATTACAAACCCAACAAGGGAACGGCTGGAGATGCTCAGCTGGGCATGGGGTACTAAAACAGCTGGGAAAAACCATCCAAAAGCACTGTGTCTAAGAAAAGGGGTACACAATTTTCAGCTGGGAGTGGGAAGAGTGAAATGAAGAACCACTCAAGGTGTGCAATGAGGGGAATATGAAAGTTGAAGGAAGTTTTAGCCATTGCCATGACACACCTAACAAGGGAAGACACAGAGCTAACAGAATAACTGTCCCTGGACTACAGTCAGAGAACCTTTTGATACAGAATTATCTTATGCAAATACTGGATTTAAAGCCCATCTTCCCTGTCCAAACTACCAAGGGGTATAAGAAATACTTAAAAGGGCCTTGAGGCTTCCTAGGCCATTTAATTCGGTTTTGTAGCACAGCCTTTCCAGGAGAGATATGCTGCCATTACAATTAAGCAATTACTTTTCCTAGTTTATTATTTATGATTTTAATATAAGACTTAGAGTTGCACTATATAATTGCAATCCATATCCTTGTATCATCCTGTCCCATAAAGTACAACTGTTGAAGTGTTTAGCAATTTACCACTTTGAATTATATTACAAATTTGCCTGGAAGTTGGTTCTTATACTTGGATCTAAAACTATTACCCAAGTCTTGTACAATGTAATTAAATAAATTAAACCAGCCCTTGGGGACCTTTTGCTCTAAAATGAAATTTCAGATCCAAGAGTGCCTGTAACCTTTACTGTAACCATGTCTAAAATGTTACTTGTAATTTCACAACTAATCAGATCTTGACAGAAAGGCAGACACTTGTTGATGGAAGCCCTCCTGCCTGCTATCCCCAAGGATAAATTTACTACATCATGATTGAAACAAATCCTCTTCTATCAGAGCCCATATTTTAGACAGGGTATGCCGGGCTCTGAGGAAAGGCTTCTGGAATATTGCTGCTCTCTTGTAATGCACGGCTATCCCTCATCTTCAACACCCACCCCTGGAGTGGCCAGCTCATTGAAAAAAATCTGATTTTGCGGCATGCAACCTTTTTCTTTCAATTCAGACCTAAATATCAGGCTGACCTCAATACTCACGTTGGCAGTGGACAGCTGTATTACATTATTAGCAGAAAAGGTACTGTTGAAGCATTAGCGGCAAAAGTCACGTTTAACATGAATCACTGACACTGTGAATGAAGGCAAATAATTTTAATCCTATCTCTGAAAAATAAATCAATAATCACTAATTGAAAGGAGGGAAAACTTAACTGGACAGACAGCACATTACGTGTCATTATGAAAACATGCAATCAAAACACGTGCAAAAGGCTGTACTCACAAAGCATGTGAGCACACAGTAAAATATGGGCTCAAAACAAACACCAGAACCAGTCACAAAGAAATTTTGTATGACAGCTGAAGATTTCACCCCCTGGTTCATGGACCAGGGTGCTCCACACAGCATCCTGCCATGTACAGGGTGTGTGATTTTATCAGTTTGCACACAGAAGTGACAAACACATGCCAGGGCAGCTGAATGAAGCCTGGTGCTTTGATTCCTCACTGCACCAGCGCTTGGGAGAAGCTCCAGCTGCGCCAGGACACAGCTCTGGAGCTGGGGTACAGCATGTCCCAGGGGCACTCAGTGATCTCCTAACGCCAGAACTGGGGACCATCCCCTCTTGGTGCTCTTGATGCATCCTCTGGTGTTATTTGCTTATTTGTTTCCCCTCGCACATTAGGGTTTAAAGCTTGTCAGGGGCCACTGATCAAATACAAGGTTTTGTAAACCTGGATTTCAGCAGCCAAAAAAGTGCCAGTCAGTAACGGCTGCTCAAGACTTTGCATCCTTCACTTCACACATTTTTCTTCTCATTAGAAGGTCTTTTATATGAACGGCATTGAGGAAGAGAATGTTCTGCCATCTGAAAAATTTGTCATTTTGTCCATGGCAATAGGGCCATCATCTCCCAAGGGTCACCTACCACCTCCCTGCCTCCGCCTGCCATCAGCAGAACACTTTCCTTCAAGGTGCCCCTGTTCAAGGTGGTTCTGTAATTACATCAGCATCAGTTGTGCTCCTGGAAGCTCTGGAAGAGAAACAGCTGATTCCTCACCCAATATCATACCTTCCTTTTTTCCCAATTACGCAATAGTTTGAAAAGTACAAGTAATTCTTTTGCAGTCAGCTGGACAGCTCACAGGTTTTATCTTCAGGAAGTACTGGCTATTTACCTAAGCTGCATCTTCAGTGATCACTGTATTGTAACTAAAGACAGAATTGTCAATAAAAAGGTATTGTGAAAAAGGAAACCCTATGGAGATGGAAGGAAAGTGTTCTAATGCAGGTAGTTTTGTTCTTTCCAGCTACAAAAATAACACACTATCCATCCTGAAACACAAAGGTAACCAAGAAAGCATTATGTTATTTGCAAAAGGTTCACTTCCCTAGAGCAAAGTATTATTACTATTATTATTATTATTATTTAATTTCAGCTACTTCTGTATATTTAACTTTGAAAGAAATACCACATAGTGTCCAGACATCTCTGATGAATAATGAGCCTGTAACACGAACTACAAATGAAGAGATATTAAGAAAACATTAATTTCTCCATGTGAGTACTTTCAAAGGTCATCTCTGTTTTATTCATTTTTCCAAGCATGATTCTACTTCAACCAAAACACCTCAAGCTTCTTCCCACTTACTCAGTTTTGCTACAGACTAGAAAAACTCTAATGCTACACTAATTTCATCTCCCTAGCAGATGAATCAATATGTCTGAAGAGCATCACTAATTATAATAAAAGTATGTTCATTAATAATACTATGCATTTTCTTGCATAACTGAATTTTAAATTTTCAAACACATTCTCCAGAAAAATGCAGCTCTAGAGTCTCTACATGGAAACCACAGTATGGTACCAGTGCAGAATCTCGAAGTGCATTTGGGGAAGGCAAATAAAAACACATGGATTTGTTGTATTACAGACAGATAGGAAAGTACAGTCAGCATGCTGTCAACCAATATGTCCAGGAAAACAGGTAATTTATGTCAATGTATATATATAAATATACATATTTAAACAACAACAGCCACTCAAAACCCTCCTGCCAAACTCTACAGTTTTCTTATGCCAGCTACTGCATGTAGCAGCTGTAGGTACAGAAAATTGTCCTTATTTTTCACCTTGCATTAAAGAAACAGAAATCGTCCCAGTTTTTCCATTGTTTTAATCTCTTTGTCCCCACAGTGAACTAAAATTCTGAGCCATACCAAGTGTAAGAAGAAGAGTTGGAAAGGCTTTTTCATCTCCTAGCTCAGTGCACTTGCAGAGCAAAGCACCAGAAGGAATGACATTTCACCTCAGTGCCAATGAACCAGGATACTCTGGTATTTCCAGCCTTTCCTTTGTAGATATGATTCAATATGACATAGCTCACTAGGATTTAAAGACCTGCATGAAATAACTGCTGCTTCTTACTTACAAATCCATTAAATGGGTTAAAAGTGACTTAAACTATTGAGTCTCAAAGGGGTTTTTTGTATCTTCCAAGTGATCTTTTACTCACAGGGTAACAGCAGGTAACAAGATGCAAAAATTCCTGTGTCTGTTCCCGCGTTCTCCAGGGGCCTGGTGCCTCTGTGTGACTTTGTACAGGTTATAACCTCTCTGGATTTCATTTACCCATCTCTAAAATGTGAATAATGCCTAACTTCCTCCTGGGAATTGTGTGGAGGCTTAGAATATTAATCCCGGTAAAGTGCTTTGAAATCAGTGAATTGAAAACAGCACAAAGCACCAAGTTCTATCTTGTGCATCCATTCCTTATTGCCTTTACCTTGTCAAGCTCATACAGAATTAACTGTGATCATTTAAATCAGTTTAGCTTTTGCAATAATAATCCTGCCTATCTAAATAATTACACCCAAAAAAAAAAAGAAATTACGATAAAGGAAAAATAACTTAAACCAACACTTCAGGTATTTCTACTTACAGATGTAATACACACTGTGATATCACACCCAGTGCTGTGTTTAATATTTCTCCTCCCTGCCTTTCTCTGTTTGGATGAACAGTGTTTGAGGAGCCTTCTAAAAGCAACAATCTGTTTAATTATGAAAATCTCCTTTAAAATGGTTATGAAGTGGCCCTAGTGGATGATTTTCTGTATTGATATCAAAAAGCTTTTCCTTACATCTTTGTACGCATAAAATACATTGACTAATTCAATTCTATGGAACATAAAATTTTGTTAAAAAGTTGTAAAAATCACTATAAAATGTGAAATATTTTTCTAGTTTCTATACAAATTAACGACCTCACGTTCAGTGCTGAAGAACAATAAAAATCAATGGTTTACTAAATCCCTGCTGATGTCCATTATACATAAATACAGTGGAAAACTGTTAGATTTTTTCAAAAAGTAAAAAGCTTAGAATTCATAAGAAGTATTTACGTTCTGAAGCAAGGACTTGAAAAATAGTTCCTTTAACAAGAACTACTTGTATTATATATGTTTTAAACCAAATAAAATATGAAATCCAATGAAATCCAGTAACATATGGGAGGAATCCACAATTAACCAATATATTTGCAATATATACAGAACATTAGCTAGAAAGAAACTCCATGGGCTAAGGCAGTAGCCAAATGAGCAGCTGACTTTTCCAAAGCTAATTTAAACATTTTAGTACTCCTGCCCATCTTGTAGCACACCTGCTTCTGCCTGCCCCTCTCCTGAAATTCCTATGATTTCTGCAAGAACAGGTCATGAGCAAATGATTTTTCCTGCACTCCCATCAGCCAGGCTTGGATCAACAGGATCTTGACATCACTAAAATTCTCATAAACGATCTTGAAATGTCAACTCTTTGCTGCACCCAGATTCCACCTTGATCTCATGGAACTTCCATTCCTGTTCTTGGGTTGGTTTTGTTTTTTTGCTGCAAGTTACTGTAGAGAGGCCTTTCCAAATGCTCTCCAGAGTATAACCATAAGTAAATATGATTAAGTCCGTTTTGTAGGACATCAGGGAAGGAGTTTATTGGCTCTGGCACGGCATTAGAACCTTCCTGGCTGACAAGAACATCCCCCAAATACTGACACAGTGCAACGATGGATTTACTGAGATTGGGGCAGGACCTGGCTCAAATGGGAGACAATCCCTTTGCAAACGTGGTAGACCAAAGGAGCCTGTAACAAATCTCCCTCAAGAATCATGTATTTTGGTCTAGCAATAAACAGTAATTAAACTACATTTTTATCACCGGTGTCACTCGTTACATTAAAAAATTCCCTTAAAATTCAAAATTGTCTTTTTAGGGAACACTAAGAAAGAAATGTGGAGAAGTTTAAAATACACTCATCAGAAACGTGGATGAAATTTTGCTACAAATTCACAAGTTTTGGCACTAAATTTAATAAAAATAATAATTTGTCAAACAGCTGCCTTCAACAATGAAATAAAACAATCTAAATACTCATTCTCTGGAAGCTGCACAAGAAGGCATTCACTGAAGTTTGCTGTAATATACTTTGAAGCAGGCTCAGCACGAGGGCAGTTAAATCCCTGCAAATCTACTGCAATTGTTCTATATTGTTTTAGGGAGCCCAGGGGAGCACGTCTCCCTCCATGTTTTAGTGATGCACACAGTTCTGACGACACTTCAATTATCTCTGCCTGAAATTGAATCTGTTAAGAACACTGTAAACCGAATAATCCAATTCCTCCTAATACATCAGGCTGAATCCCTAAGCCCTAATGAACATTTTTCCTTTTTCACTCCCTCTCCCCAGAGCCAACTGAAGAGTTGAGTCAAGAACCCGGCAATTACGTATCATTTAAATGTTTTAGTTTATATGCGTTCATCATTTGCAATTGAGGACATGATTGCAGTAAACGTCCCAACAATGCTCTCTAATTTTAATTACCAGAAATCCAACACTGTTGATAAACCAATGACATCAATATCCAAAAAAATGCACTAACCATGGCTATCAATATTAGAATTATAGGGAAACAAGTACAGGCTATGTGTGTGGCTTTTTAAACACTCAATTTTTATGCACTCTACTCCATACCTAGAAGTTTATATTAAAAAGAACAAAAAAAATAAAAAAACAAACCCAAAAATGCCTAAAACAAAATACCTGGTCAGAATATATTCTCCAACAAACCTGGGAGTCTTAAAATAGTGTTAAAACGTACTAGTTTTGAGGTGACTTCACATTATTCATTTTTCAAAAATGTCATAAAACTCAGCTGACAAAATAATGAGCAACTGAAAAAACAGTGACAAAAAACCCCAGCAACAACCCCAAACAACCTGTATTAAACTTGTGCAGTTCAAGAACTTATTTTAAACTTATTTACGATCACAATAAATTATGATCTCAATGTTTTTGAAGAAAGTCAGACATGTCCAAGGTTTCCAAAAACACTTGCCTGCCATTATCAAAGCAAATGCATATTTAGTGAGTCCATGGGATCTTCAGAAAATGGCATCAACATTTATTTATCTCTAAAAATAAACTTTAAACCCCAGTAAGTGCCTTTCCAAAACCCAAATGTGCAGCATTTAGAACTGCACGCATCTGAAGCTACTGAAAGCCATTTTGACAGGATGTGATTACAAAAATATTAGTTTTTAGCTAATAATCCTTACTCTTGCATATTTTTAAGTACTTCACATTGTTTTCAGGCTGAGAACTAAAGGCCAATAATTTTTAAGGTAAGAAGGAATATTGGATCTGGGAGAACAAGTTGGCCACAAAATGCAAAATGCTGGGAAGCCAAAAGGCAGAGTGGGAACGGGCTCTCTTCACTGCGGATTTTCTACATCAGAACTCCTCCGTGGCATCCACAGAAACCAGATCAGCAGGATGACAAGATCCACTTTTTACATGAAGCCTGCAACACATCCACGGAGTCATCTGCGCTTTGAAATCCACCCAGAGCCCGGCAATTCAACGGAATTGCTCTGAAATTGCTGGGATGGAGCTATTTTGGAGAATCCCACCAACTGCTGCAGGATTTAAGGTTATTGCTGACAATCACAGTGATGGAGTGACACAAATTACTGTAGCTGCTCTGAGGTCTTTGCAGACAAGCAAGAGCAAACTGCAATATTAATTTTCAAACAAACAAAGTGTGTTTGGATCAATATTACTATATTGATCAAAATTTGATGGCACCTTAAGTACCTAATACAAACTTCTCCCGGAAGTGATGCCAATCAATACAAAAACATTTGATTTACAAGCCAAACAGAAGATGGATCAAGAGTAATTGAAAAATACCATCTTCTCAGAGCTCTATTTTCCAGACTTTGATTCTGTTAGATCTTTAAGACACTTTTATGCCTTTACAAGTGGCATCTTGTTTCAAAGAAGGGTAAAACTTCTGCCCTTCCTTTTGTTAACTGTTCAGCCTCTTTCAGCAAGATTTATCTTTCCTTGTACTTTTCACTCTATAGCACCTGTACAATAAAAACCTGCATGACACAAACATTTTAAACCATGCTGGAGAAATCTCCACCCTCCTCCTCTTAGGCAAATTGAAATATTTCATTTTAATGAAAACTAGGTTAATTTCATATCAGTTTAAGTTACCCAGTCACCGTGACAAAGAATACTTTTCTGCAAAAGAATTTAAAACCAAGTGTATTTTCCTACTCTTTTTTCAATGGCCAATTTAATGATTAGTCTGATGATACAGCACAATCAAAACAAAGTGTCACAGCATGGGGGTATTAGTTCCAGGCTTTGCAGAACTAGAGAACCTTGAGTACAGGCAATTACCAGCCACTGAGGACAATCCGAGTGCTTTCCTACATGCTCATTAACTCAATTTAGACAAATGAGTAATGTCAGTAATTTCCACAAGGAGGTATGTATAACCTTCTTCACAAAGTGGACATCTTACTGTATCTTCTTTTCTCTTTACCCACAGCTGTTTTTCCCAAGTCTTGTTTCTTCATTTAGAAAAAGAAAGAAAAAATTTAAACAATTGGAAGATTTTTAAAGGAGTCTGGTATCTGGACTACTCCTGTATCATCTTGGATTCTGTGCCTTTCAAACGATAATAATATGTTTTCTTCTAAAAGCCTTTCTCAATTAAGCTACAGAAATCTTCTTCTAGCCATCCAAGCCATCTCAGAAACTACCCACAGTTCATTCTGACTTGTGGGTATTTTTATATTTTACTCAAAAGTTTTATTCTGCATTTGTTTCAATCCCATCCCCTTTGGTGCCATCCCTACTGACACCACAGTGTGGGATTTCAGTTATCTCCTTTTAACACTTTCAGACATCCACACACAGATAAACTTTTTGGCAGAGCTATAACAAAGCACAACAGGATTATGATGAGAGGTGACTTTTGGCCTAGGCAAAACAGGTGACTGACATTTGGCAACTGACTGCTTGGGGCAAAGTAAAATATTTTGAGCGTGTGATACCCAGAGCACTCGCCTGTGTGAGAGGCAGCAGTAAATACTTTCCTGAACACTAACAGGCATCTGCAGGATATTCTGTTTTCATAACCTGACCCTTCATTTCCCATGCTTTTTCTTTCTTTTGACAGCATCTTAATATCCCACCTGACTCTTCACAACCAGCCTAAAGCCCCTCGGAGATCACCTGCCTCCTACCACAAAAAAAAAAAACAACAAAAAAACCCCCAAAAAAACAACAAAAAAACCTTGCATTTTTGCACAAGCATATTTTGCCTACACTCCTGAGAAGCCTTGAGACAGCCTCAAAATGATGTCCTTTAGGACTATTCACTCCCTTTCCACACAGGTTAAGATAAACAATGTTTGCAGAGGTCTCACAGGTCACTCTGTTTCCCAAGGAACATATGAAGCAGCAGTGAAAGGATTGCATTGTCAATTTTTGGATGAGACTGTAACAGTAAGCCCTAGAAATGGATTGAATAACCCAGGGGGTGGGGAGATCTTTGTAAGGGGTGGTATTTTAGTGAATTAATACTCGGTGTGGCTACTCACACTCGAGGGTTTATCTGGAGCTCAGGACACAAGTGTCACATGCACGGTCAGCCCCAGATTCATCACGTCCGGAACAGCGCATGCCTCGGGATTGTCACCTTCCTCCTGATTCATCCCAGCCTGATCATGTACAATTAATACTTGCTTAATTACTCTCACTTAAAATTCACAATGCATGCCCAAGTCACTCAACCTGGACAGCCAAGAATTCAGAGCATCTCCATAACGTGAAGCCAGGCATTTGGGATGTGCAATTGTGACACTCCACAAACCCCTTCCCTTCCAAAGTCTTGGATTTTTCTGAAATCACAGGGCCACCAATGCTTATTTCATTTCTTTTGCATTCATTCTGGAGCCACCCACCCAACCTGAACTGCTCCCTCTGCACAGTTGACTAATGACCCCTTTAAAATATGTAATTCATTGCATATATAAATCTACATGATGTAGGATTTTATGTGTTATTGTCTTTCCATTGGGACCACACATAAAACAAATGACACACAGCATTGCATTTTTCTGCTTTAAAAGGCTTCAGACAAAAATCATAGAATATCACAGGCTGGTTTGAGTTGGAAGGGACCTTAAAGCCCATCCAGTCCCATGGGCAGGAACACCTTCCACTATCCCAGGTTGCTCCAAGCCCCATCCAACCTGCCCTTGGACACTTCCAGGGATGGGGCAGCCATAGCTTCTCTGGGCACCCTGTGCCAGGGCCTCCCCACCCTCATAATGAAGAACAATACAACTAAAAAAATGTCTATTTACTTCTGGTTTGAAAAATAGTCAGGAGTATTCAACCAATTTGTGCCTTTTAGTTACAGCTATTGAAATATTGAAAGAAATAATGAGATTGTAGACAGAAATATCTACATACATCTAACATTTATGTGAAAATAGGGACAGTTGGAGAACTGGATAAAATATTTTTCTTTTATGGAAAATGGTCAAAAAGATCCCGTCGTTCTTCAGGACCAATGAGCAGTTATTTGCTATCTCAACCGTGGTGAACTCCAGCTCTCTTCTTATCTTCCTGGAATTTGAGTTGCCTCAGACATTCAAGGCTGTTTTTTAGAAAGACAATAGCATTTTACCCCCAAAAGCCACGTTTTCAGATTGCGTTTTACAGATCAGATTGAAATGAGAGGAAAAACACCCTAAAGGTCAAGGTCTCCACATCAAACGCTTATTTAGCTTGGGGATCCACAGCACCAGGCTTTGGAGGATCACTTTCTTTAAATCAATTATGATCAATAGGAGGCAGATGGCCGGGCTGTCACGCTGGATGGAGCTGTCTGTGTGATAAGGTCACTGCATCTGTCCGTGGGGAGGCGGCTCCCATCCGCACAGCCCGACCATCTGAGGAGAGAGCACGGGATTAGGATGTGTGCTGAAGGAATTACAGGAGGTCACCACATTTGACAGCGTTTGTCAAATTATCTCGTGCCACCTTCGCACAGAGATACAAGAAATACACCCGCTGCACCACCCCGTTAGTCAGAAGAATTTGCCAACAATTTTCCCCCGTGGGGAGGTATTTTCTTGCCTTCTATTTTCAAACAACATTTGGATGTAATTTCTCACAGACGGTATAATTTTAATGCACACCATACTGTGTATCAGCTATCAGTGAAGCTATTACCATAATTAAATGTCATCTCTTTGAAGGGGACAGAAATTGCAAGTTCCTGCTATATCATAACTGGTATTGTACAGCCACTTGTAAAATCATCTCTCCTGCTGCTCCAGAAACTCACTCCAGAATAGCAGTGATTACCAAGGTACATTACTTTTATCATTCCAGCTACTGTATAGACGGTGACGCGCTGCATCATTGTGGGGAAAAGAATTAATACGTTAAACAGCTTTAAAACCAAGTAACTAAACCAAACTGTCTTTAAAGGAGGATTGAAAACACCCAGATGTTTTCTTTGGTGTTTAAATGTCAGTTTTAGTTATAAGCACTAAATCATAGCAGATTAAAACCTATGCTTTTTTTTTTGCCTTTTTTTTTTTCCTAATAGCCTTAGAGCCTTACTTTGCTTCCCTAATACAATAATTAGTAGTAACAGAACCTACATGACTCAACTGAAAAGAAACTGATGAATCTGTGGTTTTTCCCCCTAAGATATTTTAGAATTAGTAGCTCTATGCTAATAGCCGGAGTACTAATAAATAATTTACCACAGAAACAGTTTAAAATATTCAAAGATTGTTTGAATGGGACACTTAGCCCATAATTTACATGCAGTAAATTACTCAATAAAATTTGTTTTCTATTCATGCTCTTTATTTCATTGTTGCAAAGAACAAAAAACTATGAAAGCAAAAACACAATAAAAATTAAAAAAGAAAAAAAAGGATCATATCTCCTCTGACATTAATAACTGTTCTCACCACATGTGAAGGAAATTAGAGCTACACTTCATAAGTACATGGGTGTAATAACACTGCTTAAAACCCTCATTAGTATTTCCAGCTAATAGAGAAAGTTTTATGTGTGTTCCCAGTTGCCGTGTATTTCTTGAACTGTATGGGTTTAACAGCAGAGTACCTTCAATATCAAATGTGTCTGCAATACAAAATATCGCCAGTTTACAAACACTGCAAACCTATTCGATTCATAATCAGAAATAAAGCGCGACTGTCAAGCTTCAAGTCATGCAAACGAGAATCCTAGAGGAGCATGTGAGCTGAGAAAGGTGTTCATTGTGTGTCCTGATCTCAAACTCTACATCATCATTTAAATCTTATTCTCTGCTCAGCTGGTTCCTTCCTTGATAACAAGAATAGTGAATTCTTCGGGAAAATGCATTCTGAGGGTCTAGCTTTGAGCTCCCAGCAGAAGAATGCCAATAAGACAATTTTTGATTCTTTGGACAAGTAAATATCCATTTATTAGTTAGAACATTTCCTCTCCATTTCACCTACTAAAATGGTAAGAGACTGCCGCATTCCTTTTGACTTGTCTGAGAGAATTATAGTATCGCTTTCGCTAAACTTTCAAAAGTTGCTCATTTTTCTGCAAAATAAGCTACTACTGAACTAGACCAGTGGTGTTTTTCATTTCACTGACTTCAAACAGCTAAAAATATCTGAAGTAATACGGAAAATCCATCCAAGAAAACCAGAAAGTGTTCAGGGATCTGGCAGTCAACAGGATGCCTTCTAAGACAATGGGTCTGTGTCATTTTATTCATACCGCATTAACATTCCTATGCAGGAATTTAAAATTACCATTTCAGAATGAACAAAATACTTCCCATACATTTAGAGCTTCCTGAAGAGCATCCATGCATCCACTGAAGGAAGAGATGGGCCTAGGGAGTTTTCCTGGGAGCAGGGCAGAGGGACAGAAGACGATTCACAAGTGCTGAGGACACAAAGCACAGGAGGCCTCCCCAACATCTCCCTCAAGCACCGACGGACATCACAGGGAAGCACGGGAAGCACGCAGAACATAAAAGCCACTCGGAGGAACTGATGAGAACTACATCAGAATATACAACGCCATTGCCAGATTCAGTAGAAAGGTTTGCCTTTGATTTCACAGCTTTGAAATGTAAACTCAGGTCTAAGCAAAGTGGATGATGTGCTGAGGGCTCCCCACCGCAGAGGAATCCTGCAGAAAGCACCAGGGACGTACCTGTCACTTACGTGCATTAAGTGTGGTTAAGATCTGAAAACATGAAAAACACATTTCACGCTGATCTTTATTACCAAATGAAGCTTCTGGTTCACACAATTATGGCCACTGATCTCAGTTCCTTTTGCTAAAGTTTCGATATAACCCTCTCTCCTAATACTTCAGAAATGAAACATCTACCTCATAATTTGGGAAGTATACATATAAATTTATTCCTTCAATTCATATTTGCATTAATCATCAATGCAATATAAAGCAGAGCCAAAGACAATCTTTTTCATAGTTCTGTGTTGTTAGATTACTGATCACTGATTAGTCCCATTTGCCCTGAACAAAACAGGTTTCTTTGATCACCCATTTCTGCATTTTAAAAAATATAATATAGTATGATTCACAGAGTGTTAATTCTTCCCTCCAAGGAAGAGTTTTAACAGTCTAGGGCCCCATCATGGTCAGAGCACATTAAGTACTAAACACACTGTCAGTATTAAGATACTGCATCTAACTAAAAGGCAGAAATACGTTTTATTTTTACTTCAGTTTATGCTTTGAAAAAAGTCCTAAAAGTATTTCAGCTCCTCAGTAGGTATTAACCACAAAGAGCTTTTCAAAGGAGAAATGCTATTCTTCTCTGAGTTGCTTTCTTAATATAGTTCTCTCCACAGGAAGAGAAGTGAAGCTAGAATTTAAGAAAAAAATATTTTCTGTGATACTTGAACAAAGAAAACTGTTTGAGTACTCATTCACAGGTGGAGAGATGAGGCTCATACACAAAAGATAGTTTAACTTTATTAAGTGGAGAGGTTGGGGATGCAGAAGATGTGCAGGGGAGACAGAAATGAAAAAGAATAAAGTATTTTCTAGAGTCAATAACTTTATTCCCTTGCATTCAGCAGGTATAATCCTGAAACACTGCTTGATAAATCAGCGACTTAAATGGTGTTAAAAGACTGATGGGATCTTGAAGTTTCAGGAAGATCAGGGGACAGAGCAAGCAGCCTGATCCCAGGCAGGCAAGCCGAAGCACTGCGGGGAAGCAGCTCACAGCTGGGGAGGGCACTGTGCTGAAGGGACTTCACACTCTGTCCCGCAGCTCTCCAGTGTCAGAGGGGATTTCCAAGCTGGAATTGGAATGCCAAGGACGTTGGCAGCGCAGGATGTATGGGTGCTACAGCGCTGAACGTGACCACAGCTCCAGACGTGTGCTCAGGTCCCACTAGCAGCACACCCACGGGAGCACGAGGCTGCTGTAACTTGGAAAACCTGAAAGAGCCGGATGAAATGCTCCGGGGGGCTACTTGTGCAGAATACTGGGCTGCTGCAGCTGGTTATGGCTAAACTGGTGCTGTCTGAAGTGTAAAACTGGGCCCACGAAGTCTCTGCAGGTTGCGATGCCGGCCAGATCCCATTCGTAGCACAGCCACATCCCCATCCTTCCATTTGTATTGGGTGAGCTGAACACACAGGGTGTCTTTGACACTCACCTTGCTGTATTTATTCATCAATCAACTCTGCAGTTTCAACAGAGGATTACTGAAAGATATACTGCACTGCCTTGCCTTAAACACTGCCTTGCTCTGGCTCCATCTGCACGGAAGCACTGCATGAGATTTCCTGACCAGCTGCCAGTTAAAGGTTTGGGGCTGGCAGCTTTGGAAGACCTTCCCATCCCCATGGTTTTTATTTGATAGGATGGGTTCTTAAGAGCAGCAGCTCTCCTGGGTGTCTTAGTTTCTAGGAGAAGGGATGTCAGCCTGTAATTGGGGTGTGGAGCTTGACAACAACAACAGGGACCCTTAATGGCACCTTTATCTTCTCTGGGGCTAAGTACCCATCAATTTTGTGGGTGTTTTAGAAACAAACAAATTAGAACTCAAAAATGTGATCTGCAAGAGGCAGAAAACAGCCTATAATAATATCTTTAGGCCCAACTAAGCAAACAAGCAGGCTATAAAAACGGTAATACAATATTATTTTCACATTGGGGTGTGATAACCCAAGAAAGTAGCGAGCATCTTTAAACACCTCAGCAAGACAGACAGCTGTCCTCTGAAAGGTAAGGGGGGGGAAGTAAACAGAATCATTATTCTTTCCTCTAATTGCCATTTGATGAGCAGGAATATTATCCTGTTATTCCCAGCCCCTTTAAGAGACATTTAGTAGCTCAGTTGCTGAGCCTCACTGAGGCAGCTACAGGATTAAGCCGTTGCTGACAAGCCCTAACTACATTTGTGGTAATTTCACTGAAGGCAGATTTCACAGCTAATTGGAGCCTAAACCCAAATATCAGAAGAAAAAAACACAGGCAAGATGGAAATGCATAGTGTATCATTCTTGATTAGTCTTCCAATACAAATAAATAAATAAATAATGGCATTTACAGGAATCCACCCAGCAATTAGGTCTTTAACTGCTTTTTGCTTCATACCCAATGGATATAATTGGCTTTAAGGGAAGAATGTTTTCAAGCTTCCTGCTTAGCATATTCATGTAAGAAAATATTTTATGACTTTTAAAATTTGCTAAAATTTCTGTTGTGCATCTCTGGCTAAATGATAGAACAGTGTCTAATTTTAAGTGGCCATGGTTTAATACCCCTTCCTTCTCTTTATCACCTTCTAGTTACCAGGTAAATCACTGATACAACTTCATTAAAAATAAAGAAGTTGCTTTTCTAGAGTTTTCCCTGCCTTTTATTTCAAAAAATAGTTGTTTTTTAAAAAATAAAAATCTTCAAATTACAATTTTTTTTTCTTTTGTAAAATACTGTTAGATATTTAGAAAGTAATTTTCAAAATTTGTTTCTTTAAACCTGGGACAATGTAGAAGTCACACAATTTTTTTTGAGCAGAAAGCAGATCTACCAGTCCTTAAAATAACCACCAACCCAAGCAGCTTCTGTCAGGGGTTCCAGGGGCCCCCCAGCAGACACAGAGCACACAGAACTATCTGGGAAGAGATTTTCTGAAGTGAAGGACTGATGCACAAGACATTTTCTCAAGGACAACACGGACATCCTATGACAGCTCTGGGCATTTGCTTCAGAACAAGCTGTCTCGTTCTTACCTGAGCTATTTAGTGTGAAATCCTGCTCTGAAAAATGACTGTGCAATGATAAGAACATCGTCCTCCCCTGTGTCTTAATCAGTTAGCAACAAAAGTAAGGTTAATAAATCCACTACAGAACAGTGTTTTCATGCTGTATAAATCCCTTCCAGATGGTGGTAGCAATACCAGTGCGTCGTGACCTCCAAACAATTTTTGTATTTATTTACCTACACCCTTAGTGCAATCCTTTTAAGCATCCAAATTATAGCAGAAAGAACTTATTAGAGAAAAATATTGACCTACATTTGAGACTGCATACCTAGTTATCCACAGAGTTCTGAGAAATGGAAAAAAGTTACAAGTTCTTAGCATTCCTGGTGTGTTCACATCACAGCCACACTTCTTTGCAATGATACAAAAGTTATTCATTTGTACTTCTGAGATAAACTGAAAAAGCACAATTACAAATTCATCCAACTTAACACCCAGCAATATCTTCCCAGCGACCTTGCCCCATGTCGTGTTTATTCATCAGCGAGGTTATTTCCATTGGAGCATTATTGCTTTGGCACGAGACTGGGCTGAGCCCCATTGCCAGGGGGCAGCTGGGCAGGGCAGCGTGTCCCAAAAAATCCCTGCTCCACCTGTGCCCCTGCAGCCACCCTGCCCCATGTCCAGAGCTCCTCCACAGCTCCAAGGAGTCCCTCGGCATTCCACACACGGACAGTGTTCGCTGGGCATTGCTGCAGCAGCCGTGTGCCTCGGTGGAAGGGAAGCGCTCCCTGAGCAAAGCCCGCTGCCCACCCGCCCATGGGGAATGACCAGCGAACAGGGCGAGGAGGAATTGACAACAATTCCATTTCTCATAATGGTAACGTCTAGTACTACTTTTGAACATGAGGAAATGCAAAGAAATGTAAATAAGAGGTAATATGCGTGAAATATTATTTTACCACGGAGACCTAGGCAGAAATGGAGCAAGAAAACACAAGAAATGCAGATTTTACATGAAAAAGTACATTCACATTTGAAGTGCGTGGTGAGAAATTTCTTAGCTTTGTTCACAAAGAACTGGTTTCAGGTGCAAATCCATAGAATTTAAAAAAATAAAAAAATACATAAGTTATTTATCATAAACCTCACCACATAAATGCTGCAATTATAATGAACCTGAATAGGAAACGTGAAGTTCTTGTTTACAGGAAGAAGTGGATTTTAATAAGCCATTAATCCATCACTGCGTATCACAAGTCAAGCAATTTGCAACTGAACATGAGAAAAACTTGTCTAGGTCACACCTGCTACTTACAAAGTGTTGACATTCTTGCCATGTTTCACAAATATACTGTCAAAACTTGAAAGTACATGACAAATTTATGCAATTAAGTTTTTGTTTGGATTACTAAAACAAGCCATAATTGATTGCTCATATTCTTTACTTCATTAATGACTCTCTAATTAGCAAAAACTTATCAGTATCTGTGGCTGGAGGGTTAGCAGGCAGTGATGGAAATACAGGTGTGAAATAACCCAATTTACGATATCAGATGATGTTAAT
Source organism: Pardalotus punctatus (assembly GCA_013400915.1). NCBI lineage: Eukaryota > Metazoa > Chordata > Aves > Passeriformes > Pardalotidae > Pardalotus > Pardalotus punctatus. Next base: position 193,426 of record VZTX01024974.1, on the reverse strand, counting down.
GATTTCACAGGACCGAGCAAGGTCCCATGAAATACACTCTTGGTTCCTATTACTACCTACTGACAATCACAATTTTATATCACAAGAAGATTACTATACTTATCTTCTCATTAGTAGCTAATTTCACTCATTCCTCTTGCCAAACTAATTACAAAAAAAATTTTTAGGCTGAAATGAATTAATAGGGCACTTGAACCCCACTTATTTTTCTCATGGTAAAATAATTAGTAAGCGCTTACACACAAAAATCAAAATAGTTCTGTTAACTAATTAGCAACACTAAGGACAATAAAATCTGTAATACACTAGAAGTAATAAAACCTCCTTTTTGTGAGTAAGGATCATCAGATTTCCCTAACTTGCAATTTTATTACAACAATATTAGAGAAATGAAAGAAAAACACAGCTATTGTATTAAAAATATTTCCATTTCAAAGTCTCAGTAGCTCTTCCTCAAAATGGAAATGTTATAACACTGCACCCCTGAAGTTAGTACCTAAATCAGTGTTGTGAGTTATTTGTGATCTAGAGGAGCTGATTAATGAGCTGCTGGATTTCACTGCTTAAATTACATTGGTTTTGTCAGAAAAACAAATAGAGAATATTTTAAAACTCCACAGATATGGTTTAAAAGCAGGAAGACAAAACTTAACACCTTTGAGTAGTGTTTATTTGCTTGTGTAGCTTTCCCAGGAGTGTCCCTGTCACACTGCACCACATTTACAGAGATGCCACCAGGCAGAGTGGGAAATGCCCAGCCATCAGCAAAGTGCCAAAATCTTGCCAAAATCTTGCCAAAATCTTGCCAAAACCCAGCCTGCAGAGGGTGAGACTGTTCTGCTACCAACCGAAACATCCTAAGCGAAGCTGAATAAAGCTTTCTGTTGGAAATTGAGGAAACTCCAATTGATGCAAAAGGACTCAGAAAACAGCTGGATCAAGTGATGTGGTCTACAAGCACCCAAACTGATGTCGTGTAGACTTAACCTGTCCCTTCAGGCAAATCTTAACTTTCTTTACCTCTCTTCCCGCTCAAGGAGCAGCTGTTTTCATTCATGTTTCTGACACTGAGTAGCTACAGATATTCTGATCTCATTGCGACTGATTTCAGGGTTCTAAAACAGGAACACAAATTATTTGAAATTTCAATACAAATATGTGGTCTCAAAGGAAGAAAAAAATAATGTAAATCTAATTTTGTGCGCTGCATGTTAATGTAGCATTTAAATGTTTTGAATTATAATACAGTCTGTAAGCATAGCAGACTCTTTTTAACTTGCAAGAGCAAATTTTGATTTATCTGAACATCAGCACCTCAATATAAAGTAAAAAGTACTTAGAAACATATTCTGCTTCAATTACTTTATTGGAATCAAGCCCCTTGTAGGTCTCTTTAAACATAATTTTGTCCAGAGGGTACTAGATTCATCCTCCCACTGGATTTTAACGAACATAAAATGTTCCACAGAGAGCTGGGTTGGTTTTTTTGTTTGTTTTTCTTTCCAAAGGGTACAACACACATTCATGTATTTTCAGTTTTTGTTTAAAGAAAAAAGAAACCAAAAACAACACTATGATCACAACTCCAAATCTCAATTCCCTAAAAACAAACCAGCCAACCCCCCCCCCCAACTATCTGACTTGAAAACACAGGCAGTATTTGCATTGGGGAAAAATGCCTGATAGCTCTGCTTTTAATCTATCTTTACAAAGCTCTCTGAAGATCAAAGAGGTCTCACTCAGACAGCTGCATTTTCATGCCAATGGCCAGCAGAAAGAATGGCCTTCAAGGAAACTGCTCAGTGAATCCCTAAGTAATCAGCCAGCAGAACAGAGTATAAAAACCTTCAAAAGGTCAATGGAGATGGAAAAAGAAATCCTGACTATTAACTTGAAGGTTTTTTGGTTGGGGTGCCTTTTTTTCTGTTTGTTTAACTCCGCTACCCTGGAGTTAAGCGCTAGCTGTGGAATTTCGCTGTATTTGGCATTAATTTCTCTAAAATAAAGAACTGTGTTAATGAAAGCAGCAACTGCTGAGAAAGAACAAGAAACATGTGAAATTCAAATCACTGTGCTGTTTCTGCTCAAGATAAAATGCCTTTTGTTTCTTATTTCTAGCACTACTGCTTAAGCAAATATTTAAAGAACAACAGCAAAAAATCCCTCAGGATATTAAGAAATCAACTGAGCAGATGATTAACCTCACTATGCATTTAATATAAACAATTAACAAAAAAAACTATACAGCGCTTCATACGAATCAATTAAAACTGTCTTTTTGTAGCATAATGGGAATCTAACAAACTAATTCTAATCACATATCAACTGTTACCATCTGAACAGATCTATCCCTCATGCCCACCTTCTCTCAGAAACTTAGCACTGATATTTGTCTTTAGGAGGCTCCCACGTGCTCTTTACCTTCATTTTCCCCCAGATTTCCATGGCAGCATTTATGCAACCCTTGTGAGATCGTTTGCTGTGCATCTCCAGGCCCCCAGCAATTGTTCTGCAGCAAGGGCCTGGTCACAGCACAGTGATTCTGAATCAATTCCGCATGTGCCGTCAAGTTGAACTGAACGTGGACAGCTGCCAAAATGTTTTTCTACAAAAACATCATTTCCAGACGCAGCAGGAGAACTGGTGCAGTACAACCAGGCATGGGGGATGCCAGAGCCAGCCCATGCCCTTCATGTGGGGCCAAGGAAATAAATGACATTGAGAGATCCTCCAGCAGCTGATTTACATTCCCTGCACTGGGTGTGCTGTTACGTGTTTATTCCTTTGTTTATTCCTTAACTAAAACTATTTGCATTTTCGTTTTTCGTTACATAATTCTTTCCCCCAATGTGAGTTTCACACAATGTACATGCCTGTACTTTATTCTAAAGCTCCGAGGTGATGAAAGGTGACCTTAAAACTTCAAGATCAGCACAACAAGCTCTGCTGTCATATCAGCACTACTCAAATGAGCACTTCCAGCTTCCTCCCTTCCACCAGCCCTTTCATTTGGAGATATGGTGAAAGGTCCTGCAGCCGTGTTTTCATTGAAACATCAGAATTACTTTTAAAACTGAAGGTATTACTGAAGTAATACCTGAATTATGAGCAGGAGTACTTTTTCTAGCACTACTTAAACTGATAAACAGGAGGAGACAGCTCTACAGGATCCCTGACAGATCTCCTTGAAACTCTGCACCACGGGTTCCAAATGAAGACAAAGCAAAGTGCTTACTAGGAGTAACTGGGAGTTCCAGACTATTTTCTATATAGGCCAAAATGTACTTGATGAGGTTGCAGTTCTTTACACCAATCCTAAAGTTTAAAAAGCCACTCTAATACAACAGTCTGAACTAAAACTTCCCAGGTTTACCTTGAGAAATGTGCCTGTGGTCCCTCCCTTCATTCCACTGCTTAGAAACGAACAAAGCATTAAGAATGCTCTCAGTGAATCTCAGCCATGTAAAGAGCTCCTCAGACTTGACTGTCACAGTAGAATGCAGCCAGATTTATGTCTGGGGGCTTAACCAGAGGGCCAGGTCTCCTTCCTGGCCATTCTGTTAACGGAGGATTTTCCAGGGACACAGCCCTGAGGGCAGGTGACACAGGCTGGCTCATCTCACTGCATCCACAGCACACTGCCAGGGCAGGAGGGTTATGATTCACGGTACTGCGTTCTGAATCTCCCTGGGCTTACTGGAGATGCTTTAAATACCATTTTCTATGTATTTATCTGGTCAAAGAGTGTGAAACCAATTCAGAGTATTGGGTTTAGGACCTGGAACACAATTCTCTTTTGCCTGCCTGGAGTTCGATATAAAGACATAATGTGAGTGGCTTTTTGAGCATTCCATTGCATTTTACTCTGTTCTGCCAGTGACTCCAGACAAACTAAGGCTGGCACAACATGGGGAAGACATGAGAAGGAAAAGATTTAAATAAAACCTGGAAGTAGTACTAGGGAAATAAAAAAAACAGCCATATGATGAATCAGAATTAATTACACGACTATTTTCAACACATCTCTTACATCACAGACATACTCCTACAGTTCAGAATAAACCCCAAAGTAAACATGGTGCTTCACAGTTAATTCAATGGTGAGATTAACCTCATTACTGGAATAGCACTCAGTCTCAAGTACGATCCACAAAGCACCAAATCTTAGGCTTCTAGGAAGACTGAAAAATCTGAGTACAATTCAGGCAGCTCTGAAAGGGAATTTTGTCATGTTTCTAGCATTCATTGCTTCTCTTCTAAAATATTCCTTATATTCAAGATGAAAAACAAGACAATATTCATTGTCTTCAGAGATATCTCACAGAATTCACCCTGGCTATACCCTGCAGCAGAGGGTAAACAGCAGGGCCTCCCCATTGGCAAGGTTCTTATCAAGACTAACCAGGATTTTGAACAACCTGTGCCATAGATACTGTTGACTTTGTTGTTCACTTTCTAATATTACACATTAACACCATCTCTGCGAGACAGTTTGCAACCTTGTTCATATGCCAGCAAAGTAAAAGGGAAATTAAAACAGATGCTTAACGAGTGTTCTCTAGTTCAGGGAGGACATGGCTGATATTTATTTTATATTCCAAAGGCTGTACCTGAGCTGTACCTGCCTCAGGCTGATCAGCACTGGTTATGTGACAGCCTGGATGCTGTGAGCTCCAGAGGTGTGATGGGCAAGAAAGTCGCCTTGGACTATCCTAAATCTGAAGACCGAGCAGGATCTTTGAGCTTCTCCCCTTCCTCTGGGTCTGGAGCCTTCTAGGTTAAAATAACCAAAAGCATCCATGTGCCTCTGCTTTCTCCAGCTGCTGGATTCTCTGTGTTTTCAGTGGCCCATCCCTGTTTGGAGTCACAGTGCCCTACACCAAGCCAGCCCTGGGGCATCTGTGCTCCATCATTAATCCACAAAGCCCCTCCTCAGCCCCCTGTGATCCACTCTCAGCCCCTCAGCTCCTTCTCTCCCCAGACTGATAGCATTTACCTCACTGCATCACATTTCAACTGAAAATTCAACTTGCAAGAGAGAGAGAGAAAAAAAGTGTGAGAGAGCAAGACTAGAGAATGAGCATGGAAGTGCACAGGAAGTCTCAGGGGGGAAAAACTAGAGAGATGGGGAAAATAGAGAGATGGGAAAACTGGATGCCATTATTAAATGGCTTCTACAGGACAGCTGAATTTTCAGGGGTCCAGAGAACTCCCAAAAACAAGTAAACAACCATCAAGACAGCATGAAAAAGCACAGGAGAGAAGCTCCTTGTTTCTCCTTCTCTAAATGTCTTTCTCCTGCATTCTAGTCCTGAACTAGGCTTTGAAGCAAAGGATGTCACAGACTTTTGGCCAGGGCAGTGCCACTTCCCCAGCGGGGACAAAGGGAAGGAGACCCCATGAGCTTTCACTGCGTTATTGCAACACACAAATGCACCGTCTCCTTCTGGTAACACATCCCATGAGTTCCCATCTCCCAGGGTCTGAGCCCGACTTAACTTCTGGTACTTGGCCCCTGTGGCGGGTGTTGGGGCTGTGGTCAACTGAATGGAAGTGAAAAAGGAAGAGATCTAAGAAATCCTTTGGATAAGCACAGAAAAATACACTAGAGAGGATGGGCGACAGGCTGCTAGTGCGTGAACTCCGCGTTGATGACTCACAGGTTTTTCCCTAAGTATAACCTGGTTTATTTATGCTGAAAAACAAACCAAAAAAAAGTATTTTTCTAAATTACTCTGATTATTGTGATCCCCTCCCTGCTGAGTCAGTTGTCAGCTCACATCACTCCTCAGATAAGCAAGAATAAATAAATCAGGAATACACAATGTAAACCAAAGAAAGAAAGCATAAAATAGCACGGGAGTGGAATTTACCACTCTCCCCTAGGAAAATTCTCTGCCATGATTTCAGACAGGACACAAAAGAAGGGAACTCAGGAGGTTTTTCCATGATGTTGTGTTTTAAAATTGCTCCAGCAATGTCAAACATGATAACCTGAGTTTCTGAAAACTCAAAGCAACACTGATAAGTTTGTTGTATATACTTTAAGCAATTTGACAGTAGTTTGACTTTCCAGTTACTTCCCTTCAAGTTTTATTCAAATCATCATAATATTTTAAGAGTTCAGCTGTGATGTCATCTTGTCACATCAACATGCATGACAAAGTAGAGATAAGCAAAACTTATTCAACCCCTGGATCATGGTCTGAACAGCCCCATGAAATTGTCAGATAATTCATTTTTACCAACTTGGAGCCCTTCTGCTCATTTAAAGTCAACATTTGTTGACTTCAAAATCTATAAAAAGCAAAACTTGTGGGAATATGCCAGTGCCACAACAGTCTGAGCACAGCTCAGGCTGCTCTCAGTGCGTCTGTGACACTTTCTGTGGGCAGGGACCGCAGCTCCCAGGCCCCAGAAATGCCCATGTGCCTGGCTGCCCTCACCAGCATTATTATTTCATCATGAACAGCTCATTCACTCTTTACACCAACCACTACTGCATGTGCAGGAGGAGTAACAGGAGCACAGGATGAAGAAATTCCTTTTCACTTCAGCGTCACCCGTGGCCTGGAACTGCGTCAGTCACAGCTGCCTCCGGTGTCATCCCATTTCTTCCCCATCATTCATAAAGATAGGAAACAATGCCTGAGTCCCCTCGATAAATGATGTACTTCTACAATGCACACACATTCATAAAAAGTGAGGATGCTTTTTGTTCGTATTAATATAACAGATATTCTCATGAAGCACTGCTAAACCTTACACAGAACCAGCTGTAGTAATTATAGGGTTATACCAACATATAAAACACAAGCTTATCCAGCCTATATTCCTATTTTATATTACCCCATGATCAAAAGAAGACTCAAGTTTAACTATGCATTCTTACAAAAAGCCTAAGTAATTCAGCATGCAAGGCCAATAGTCTGAAAGTCAGTAAGAATCAATGAGAAATGGTAACCTATATAGTGCATAAAATACTTAAACCTAGAATTTCTGCTATTTTCAATATTGTATATTAATTGCAGGGTTTTATGACTGATCAGAAATAGAAAGAAAACACATCCTTACTTATTCAATAATCATTTTGGTTAAGGAGCTGAAATTCATTCTTAATGGTACACTATACTACCATGTGTGAGCTGCATGATGAGACACACACACACTTCAAATTCCCTTGAATTTTTCCTTCAAACATTGTAGCTACAAAGATTCCTTTGTCAGGAATCAAAGGCTTCCCAAAGATCAATGAGCTCAGCAGCAAGCTTTTGATTTGGAGATATTTACCTACTTATTAACAAAGGGAAACAATACAAAGCCCTGATCAACAGCAGAATGCAAATACCCACAGCCACACTGGGTATTTTACCATCAAGTAATGCAAGTTTCTTAATGCACAAGTCTTCTCAGAAAAAAGGTCTTACATGTATTTTGTTGCAACACCCGTAAGACTAATAATATCGTACACACATAACATCCAGGGTCAGCTTTTCCACTGTCCTGGAAAAGTGGAATTATGATGGTTACACCTACTTCCAAGGAGAAGTGCAGGATCTTGTAACTAACAACAAAAAGGCTGAGACAATATTCCTGGTCTGAACAAAACCAAATCCTGCCTGGTCTAGGACATGAGTATCTCCAGTGGAGAAATTCCAGTGAACCAGATACTGGATTACATGTATTATATCTGGTGCTCAAAAAAACCAAAGAATACTTATTTCCCCCCTCCCTGTTCTTCCTGTAAATTATGGAATGAGCCCCTACAGCAGGAAAGCACCCACACAGCCACTTGTTCAGTCCCCCCACAGCAGGACGAGGCAGAAAATGAAGTGAGTGCTCATGGGGGGGACAAAGCTGGTTGGATGAGCGAGGGGAGCGAGGGGAGCGGGGAGAAGGAACAAACAAGCAATTCACAGAGAACCGCTCCCCACCTCGCACAGGCTCCGCGGTGCCCCCGTCTCTAAGCCACAGCCACCTCGGAAGGCAAACCCCACACTTGCTCCTCAGGTTTGGGGGGCGCGGGGGTGCTGTGTTTTATGGGAGCCGCTGCCTGGCTGCATCCCCGGGCTGCAGAGAGGAGAAATCCCCGGAGCTGGGCAGGCACTGCTCAGCAACAGCCAAAACATTGGTGGGTTATCAGCACCACCTCAGCCACAAATTCAAAACACAGCACCATCTGCGCCGCCACGAAGGAAATTAACTCCGTCCCACTACCCAAAAGGATGGGGCATAAGTTATTAATAGATAATACCTAAGATAAGAATAGATCTGTTTAAAATCCTCTTTCCATCTGCCTCGTCTATACAAGTGTCAGTGTTTGCTGTGAATTCCACTTGTCATCAGCAAATTCTACGAGGACTTGAATGTGCAATGAAAAATTCTTAGTTTCAAGTAAGATCTTCTATAATTTTAGAGGCTAAAATTGCTTTTAAAAGCTATTTTTAAAGGCTAAAAATGCTTTAAAAACATTAGGAATCTATCTGTTTTCCATCTTTTTCCGCTCTTTCAAGCAATGTAGTCTACCAAAAATACCATATTTCTGTATCCCAAAGAGCACCAATAGAATCACTCTCACCCACAGAGTAACCACAAATTTACAATTCATGCAAAAGAACTGTGGACACTCCAGTACTGAGTCAGGTACATCATATTTATGTTGAGCCATTAAAAAGCGTTTACTGTATTTATTTCTGTGAGCATCCTGCCTGCCTAGACATTTCTAAACTTTATGCTCCTATATGCAGGAAATATATGTAAATGGAGTAGCCACTGAAAAATACTCATCTTCTTCTTCTCATCTTTTTTCTTGGTTGGGGAAGAGAGGGGAACTGAAGATTCTATCATCAGTTTGAGACAGAAATATTATATACGCCAGGTTATCTTGTGGAATTAAAATGTCCCTTGGTTATCATATTCCAAAGCAAAACCTATTACACTTACTCTGCATATATTATGAAAGTTTTAAATCCCATCTGACATAAATTCAATTAAGCACATCCTTAGAAGACGGCTGTACAGGTAACGGAACGACTCATAAGGATGTTTAAAACTTCATTAAGGGATAGAGGTAAATTGTATTAAGATTTATTCAACTAACTCAGCAATAAAATAACTCAAATGCAGTCCTTAGCAGGAATCATGTTCTCTGACTAAATCAGTGCCTTCTGAGTGGAAAAGGAAATGCTGGGAAGCGCCCGGTTTCCACAGTTCCTTCAGGAGTTCCTTACACATTGTCCAAATGGCCTTTTTCTGGAGCCACCTCGCCGCGGGGACACCGAGGCCACCACCAACCCACGGTCACCGGCTGTGCCCTCGCACCCTCCCATCCCCACACACCCGGAGCCTCTGCGTTATTGACAAATACAGCCCAGTTCTCTTCAAAACAACAGCCAGAACACTTTCATTGTAATTTCAGGTGCCAGGAGGGCTAGCAGATGGGAACATGGCTCATGGGAAGTATCCTGAATGCCCTGGAGGGAGGAATTCTACTGACACCAACAGCAACACGAACCAGCAGACCGGTCACCCAGGTTTTATGGAGACTCCTATATTCACAGGACTGCGTTCATACTAACTCTTAAAAAACTCCCCGGAGTTCTAATGGCTTTGTCTTTAAAAATTGTTCATAAACAGACCACTTTATGAAGATTTTTTTTCCTGTTTTAGCTATTTATTTTGTCATTCCTGGAAGTAAAGTGAGCTTGTTCTAAAAAATAACAATCTCATTCCAGGTTCAAAGACAATGTATGGATTATCTGTAACTTATTATGCAAGAAATGTAATTCTTGTTGAATATAAACGTAACATAGAACTTTTCATCATTCAAAAAAACAATTTAACACTTGTTCACTCTAAAACAAATTCTTATTAAAGTAAAATAATGCGAATGATAGCAATATTCACTGATATAAAGTTTGAAATAAATATTACCCTCAGACTTGTATCAGAATATTTACAACTATTCTTTTTAAATAAAGTATCTCCAGCACTGAGGAATCCTTTGCTTCGCATCTAGAATGAAGTCAAGTTTTTAATTTAGTTCTTAAACAATCACACCAATAATGATAACAGCTGCACCCTTTATCAAGGCAGAAAAGATGTCCTGCTGTGCCAATTCATCAAGAACATGAGGCTATTACAACATAGACTGTTTAAACCTGTTCAGTCTTGATTATGCTGGTGGGAAGGGAAACTGTCTCATCCTTGCACACAGCTGGAGCCCTTCTTGCTGTCGGTGTCTCCTTTTGGGAGACAAGTACCAACGGAAAGGTGAGGCTGCTCAGAGCGTGGGCAGGGGTGAGGGATGTGAGGGTTTCTCTGGTCAGCACCTGGGACACAGCTCTGGAGCTCCACATCCGTGTTCTCGGTCCCTCTTGCAGGGAGGACATGGACGAGCCTGAGCCCAGCAAGGCACCGGGAAATTGGAGACAACAGGGAGTGGGAAGAGGCTGGGAGTGGGGATTTGCTGCTCAGACGGGATGCTGCAGCTCCTGCCCTAAACCAGGTCTCACACTGTGCTGGAAGGAGCAGCAACACTTGAAAACTCCTGGAAAGGTCCAGTCTGCCGACACAGAGAATTTAAAGTGAGTAGATGTTGTTGACTGTCATGAAGGAGCTGTGTCTTTACCCCTTGAACAGCCACTCCCAGAGCACCAGGGAAATTTGTGCCTGGGACAGGGTGTGACCTAATCCCAACACAAACATTTTGTGCTTTCAGCAGCCACAAAGGTTCATAAGCTTGATCTTCAGTGGATCATTAATAAACAGGGCTTTCTCTCAAAGTGCAGCAGAAGGTTCCTGTCCAAAAACTCATTTGATATTTATCTTTTTGAAAAGAAAAACAAACAGCTCCATTCCAGCGAGGACAGACGGATTTGCCACCCAAGGAAGTGAGACTGGAGTAGTGGAAGACTAAATGCATTCTAAACCCAAACATCATTTTGTCCAGGCTTTTTAGCTCCATTTAGTAACTTTGAGGGGAAGAGCTCTCATTAATAGCACCCAAAGAAGGTCCCTTGAAAAACTGCTGGATAGAGTTAATTACAGAGAATGGAAAATGTCCGGTTGTTTATTGATTATACTTTTGTATTTAAGAATACCCCTACATTTTAAGCACCAGTCTGAGAAAGTGATATTGATTTTAGCTTGATAATTACAACCCAAATAGTGCCTTTGTAATACAAAGCTTTATTCAATAAAATATTTACCATTAAGTTCTTTGGGCTGTACAGTACAATCAATTACCACCCATGATTTCTTGCAGCAGCTAAACATTAACAGGGACATTTCAACACCTTTGGTGAGGTTTCTTTGTCTATTTGGGTTTTTTTGTTGTTTTACTGTTTGGGTGCTTTTTGGGAGGGAGGTTGATCTGGTCTTAATTCCTGGGGAGGATTCTTTTAATTTATTTTAATAACTGAGACCATTAATACTAAAGGAAAAAAAATGTAAAAAACTCCTAAAGTACTAGTAATTTTCTTCACCAGGACAGAGCATAATTATGCGTTCCAAGCTTTCTACTTGCTTGCAGTAAATAATCAGCCTCGAACAAGAGAGACATTTCCAAATTCTTTTGAGATTAAACGGTGCAATTAACATATTAAATATTTAGTGGTTTTTAATTTCCCAGTAGCCCACACTACATTGCCTTTAAATAATACAGCACTCAGTATAGAGGTTTAGGTATATAAAAACAAGAGAAATGCAGAGACAAAAATAGGTCCACAAACATGCAATGTAATCGATATTTATGCATATTATAAAGGACTTTTTCTGAAAGAACAGTTGGTAATTTAATTAAAATGCACTAAAAAGAATGATGGATAGTTCAGCTAAATGATACCTTTCCCTTATCATCATTTGCTTTATGATTACCTGTAATTAGAGATGACTTTCAATCAATTGAAATAAATCTGCAGCCACTTAATGAAAAATAGTCTGAGAACATTCCTCAACCTCCATTTCTGAGCAAGAAGGGTCAGCAGGCCGTTAAAACACTAAATCTGAATGTCTAGAAAAGAGTATTCAGGATAAGAAAGAATATTTTATATTTATCTAGCACACCGACAGTATACTCAGTATCTTAATTCTCATATAAAATTGAAAATAAGTTTAAAATAATGTATTCTAAGATAAGCTTTTCCAGTCTGGGATGGATGTGCAGGTCCAAATAATCATTTCTCAGATACTAGTCAGAGTTCAGACAAGGTCAGTTACCACGAATTTATTTAGGCAATAAAATAGATCAGGTTTTTTCACTCAAGATTTAATGTCGGTATTAAATATTTATATTCTTTATACAATATAATTAATGTACCATACCTTGTGAAAACATCAAATACTGACATATTTGCTCCAAAAATATATACATATCCTTTTTTTTCCCCCCTCTCCTCCTTAAATCACTTTCCTCCTCCAATAAGGAAATGTAACATTGCAAAATCAAAGCAAATGAGAGCATTTGTACCCGGCTGGTCTGTCCCACTGCAGCTGAGAAAAACCCAGCAGCATCCTGGAAAGCACACAGGAGCCAAACATTCTCCTGAAAATTACATCAAGCCAAGAACTGGAGTTCTGTCCCCCCTCTAAAGTCTATTCTATACATTGCTAAAATTGAAACTTTAAATCTTTAAAAAAAGGCAGCATTATGAAATCTGTCACTTGCTGTCACCATAGGAGTGATTTTAACTTTCACCAGCACATTGTTGGCACCCTGAGTTCCACCTGCAGGAAAAATAAATAACATTTGTGACAGAAACTAATATTTCTAAGTCAACACCATTTTTCCAAGGTAGTTGCATGAAGTAATATCAGTGTGGGTTTTTTTTATAATAGACATCATTTGTTAAAGATCAAATTGGAATGGCATATGAACTTTCTCACATCTTTTCAATTTGTTCAGTATATTGACTATTTCCCTGATTTATGTACCAAGATGAAATGCTGGTGATGGCTACATAAAGATCTTTAACTGTGGTACAAGAAAATCCCTCAGCTCTAATGGTTCTGTTCAATATTCTCTGCAAATAAGCCTTTAAAGGCAGAAATAGGAAACTATGAATTTACAAATTCAAAATGCTCACCAAATATTCTGCAGAAAACTGGCACAACAACATCCACCTCCATTTGATTTCATAAATGCTAATGAAAGCCCTTCAAGAGGAAGCCTGAACGTTATTTTTAAGCTACCACCAGAATCAAAAGCAGCTCCTCAAAAAAGCTTTTACCTTTCCAAGGTTCTTTGTAAGTTCTAATATATTACATTACTTTTTAAAATTACTGGGAATCCTGCATTTAACAAGCCTTTTGAAGCTGAATTATTGCTTTTTAAAATCACCCAGTAAAGTTCAGAAAATGTTGTAGTGCAAGAGTACTCCAGGGTTAAATGCCCAATTAACCAGAAACAAGCCAAAATTTGTAAGCTGTACTTATCTTCTTTCACCATTGACAAGAATCTGACCAGGATTTTCAAACATCTGTGCCCAAGCTCAAGAAACGACATCAAGATATACCTCCAGTCCTCCAAATACTCATGTATTTTGATTATCTGAGAGTGATCATCTTGAAGTGTAAGTGAAGATGAGGAAATGCAGAAGTGGTGCTGTCTGTGATTTCAGTTCAGCACTTCAGTCAAGGTGAGTTGAGTTCTCACTGTGCAGCATCTTTAAAAATCCAGTCACTTACTCAGGCAACTGTATCTTTATTTCAGTGTTAAATTTAGACAGGCATATATTTATATGAACATTATAATTTATCTCTACAATGTTTGCTTCTAAGATGCTGCAGTCAAAATTCTGAAAGTGCTACTCCTGTTATATGTGTTATAACAGCTCTGTATTTTATACAAAAAGAAAAAATTACTGCTGTATTTTGTGTATCCACATGTTCATAAATTATTCCAGGGAAAGATAAGAGACTACTACTCTAAGATGCAAGATCAACCAAGTTCTCATTTTTTAAAAATCATTACTTTTTATTTTTTAAAAAAAGCACGGTAGAATATCCTACTGGATCAGCAATTAAAAACAAACCCAAAAGACACACAGATTCTGAGCTGATCTTCAAGGAGAAGCCTTAAGGCAGAGCGTTCCTAGCTCTCTTCTGCGCTTTCAGCAGAGGATTTTTTAGCATTTACGCATATTCTCAGAGCAGTTTCCAGGTTTGTCCTGTGAGACAGACAAGTGTTCTCGCAGGACGGGACAGCACTGCAGCCCAGTACCGGCTGCCCGGGATGGCCAAAGCAGAGAAGGCACAGGAGCAGCACAGAGGGCACAGCCACACTGCAGTGACAGCAGTGCCATCAGCTCCGTGCTCCACTGCAGAGTTGCAGCCGGGACGCTTCCGTGCTACAGCAGCGTGAAAAGAAAAAGTTCAGCACCCACGGAGAGGTTTCACCACACCCGCCATGGTCCTGGGCCACCAGATAACAAAAGGCACGGCAGCATCTGAAATGACCTTTCCGTGTAAGGCCAAGCGCACAAAGCCATCCTCCTGCTCCCCTGGCAGCTGCTGGCGTCACCTCTGCAGGTTTGAAACAGCACTTTCAACTGCTCTGCATAAAGGGATAAGGAGGTTCAGGTAGAGAAAGAAAACTCTCTTTGTGAGGAATTGAGAGAGCTGCTACCACAGGCTCTCTCCGTCTGAAACTCTTTGGAAAAGTCTAAAAACTCTTGCCTTGGTATTACTGCTTCAGGGTGCTCCAATGCCTCTTCTCTAACTGGCTCCCATGCAATTAACAGGAGTCTTCGCATGACCACGGTATGTTCTTGTGTTAGACAAAAACAACCTGATCAAAGTTCAGAGGCTCCAGCACACTTCTGTTTCTCAAATCAATGGATCCAGTTTAGAACATGACAAAAACAGTGACCTTAATATATATATGCACATATATATATGTTAAAACACATTTACTATGTATTAGGCACTACGAAACTCTTCAAGGAAACTCATTTCCAAACGTATATTCAGTTAATAATATTTAAGAATAATTCCAGAGAACCAATATTGGCTTTAACAGTAAAAGAAAAAGTCATATTATGACAAAATCAGCTCTTGCACCTCGAAGCTTCTGTAATTCTTCTTTCAATCACCCTCACTATTTAATCTATCCCCTCACATGTGCCTGAGCAATACAGAATTAAAATACCATTGTGAAAATGTGGGTTTGTTGTGTGTGCTGTGCTCTGTGGCTGCCTAATGTGACCCTTTTTACGCTGTATGGGATACAAAGGAGCACCTTATACAACTATATCAAGCCTCAGCATTTTGGGCAGGGTAAGAACAGAAAATATTTATTCTGGAAACTTAAAAAAGGAAGTGACAGAGAATTCTGACTGAGAACAAAGGTAACAGAGGCTCTGGGTTCATCTTCTTCCAGCTCCCTACAATCCAATTTTTAAAAAAATTACTTTCTCCATTAAAAATGTTAGCTGAGCTGCAGTTTACCAATGCTGAGTCATTCAAGAGTCCACGAGACAGATTTTACCAGCTGCTGCCACGGTCTTCAGAGGAAGTTTGGGGAGTTTTATGGCACAGACTCAGCTGGGGCACACAACTTAGTCTTGTTATTGGAATGCATGGCAGTGCCCCGTAATCTGTCTGTTTTCCAATGTATTAGATTAACATTTATCTCTTTAAGCACACAGCTTATCTGTCAAAAAAATCCTCTACAGTGTCTGGAGCGGTGTCTCCAAACAGTGTCCTAGTTCTGCACAGGCTGTTATTTAGTGTCCCAATTTTCTTCACTTTGATAAAGAAGAAAAGTATTCAGTTCTGACAAGTTGATTAACAACAATCAGCATTATTTTCAGAAAAACAGATCAGCTCTTCCCAGAAAAAGTGCAAAACTCCTCTATTTTTGACATGGCACAAATGTACATCAATTCCAAATATGAATGGCAGCGATAAAGTCAAAGCGGAATTAAAGTAGGGTTAGAATTCAGTAAGAATTACACCTTCTAGCAAGCATTTTTATGCTCCAAATGCATGACTTGACCCCAAAATTGTACTTTGAAAGATGCAATATTTTCTACAGATTCTAAAGCTTTCATTTCAAAATAAATCTTTCTAACCGTATAACCACAGAAATAATCTCCAAAAACTAGGTTGAAGCTGTTTTGCCATATTAGCAAGAGTAAAAAACAAACAAACAAACAAACGACATACATTTCCTTTTATTCTATTCTGTTCTATTTCCTTCTGTTTCTCTTCTCTAAGGTGTAACACAAGTGAGCCCATCTCAGGAACTGTGCTCGTTCTCATTTACTTACCCAGGCTGCATTTTATTGACACATCATGAATTATTACGTCGATTTTGACTTCTACATTCCCATACAACTCCACAGCTTTTCCAATTAATCCTGCACTAGGATTCAAAAGGTGTGCTGCTTTGCAATAAATCTGTTCCAAAAAGGTGGAGTTCTGCACTCGCTTGTGTTTTTCTGTCTGGCTGATAATTACTGAGTTTTTCCATTCAAAACTGGTTATTAAAAATCCAAAGAAATTGTATCTAAAATCCTAAACTTGTTACAGACATAATCATCTGCCCACAGGTATACGGGTATAGTGTCAGAATACGGAATTTTTGAACAGCTGAAGTATGTAATATTTTATTATTAATATTAGATTATTACATATTATTATTGGACTAGAGCTGCTGCTGCTGAAAAAGCGGAATACTATTAATAATACATTTAGAAATATGCAGCATACGATTTTTGTGTATGACATATATTTGGATTGAAATTTGGGCTATTGCTATCAATTTATATTATGCCCTAATCTGGTGAAGGTTAATGAATTTTTACTAAGCATGGCATTCCTGGCTCTAGATTGGAAAAATAAAGGATTCTGCGACAGGGAGAAAAATAAAATGCTGCAGGTAGCTTCAGGTAGGCGAAGCAGATGGAAATAGGGCCTAACTTCCTACATCTTGTGGTTAATAACATATTATTAATAAGAAATTGCTCTGCTGCATCATATAATAACTGGGTAAGTCTTGACTATCAGAATTACAAATAGACTTCTTCTAGGAAGAGCATTCCAGGAAATTTTGTATTAATTACAGTCATTTGCAAGCAAATTTCAGCAACATTGTAGCTCTGTGATTTACATCTCAATCAGCTGTACCACATCTCGAACAGGAACAAAGAGCGATCACAGAGAGAAATCTTCTCTTTTACAGTGGGGAGTTCATGGAGGGATTCAGTGCACTGATAGCAACAAACTTTATTGGAAATATTTGATTTCAAAATTTTCAACTTTGCCCTGCTCCTCAGCAGGTGGTAACTTTCTGCTTCAGAAAACATTCTTTTCAACAACTTGCATGCGTTTCCAGAGGATTAACAGAACAGGGTACACATTAAAAACTTCTGCAAAGGGACAGAGAGGGATTCCCTCTGATGACCATTGGGAGTGACCCAATGTGTTCAGACTGGGAGGCCTTGAGTGCTGGGAACAACATAAACCTATGAACAAGCTACAAAAAATCTCCTTTACCACGCAGAAGCCCATTTCTGTCTCCAAGCCCCCTCCCTCTCCCAAAACCCCCAAATTAATGGCAGTACCAATATTTTTTTTTCCTACAATGATGTTTTTCCCCCTCGAGAGTGGATTGCAAAGAAAGCACTGAGTAATTAACATATTCTCGGTGCCCCTCATATCCCGTCTCTATTCAGAACACTCCACACATTCCACTACAGTAATTTAAAGCAATATTATTCAGGTTTCCTTTTAGATTATTATGATTAAATATAAATAGGTAATTTCTATTCAGCTTCTTCCCTGACAGAAACTTTGGAAGCCAATTTTTATATCATTATATACAGAAGTCACATCTTCAAACATCAAAACAGTCTTTGAATATCAGCGTCATAAACAGGACTCAGAAATTCAAAGTTAAAAATGAGAAGCTGGTGTGTGGATTCGTGCTGAAATTTGGAATTAATTGCGATCATAGACCACAACAGAAGGAAGGCAGCTCACCGCATTCCTCTGTCCAGAGTAAAAAGTCATATAATAACAGAACCTTGCTTGTGAGCTGTGATTTTGTGTATAATTCTGAAACATCCTGGTTGGGTGTAAATGGAAATGATTCAGCACTTGGAATGTAACATTTGAAGGAATTTCTGCCACCAAACAACCCAACCTGCCGTCACCCAGTGCCACACAGGCTCCACGAGCCACCACCACAGCCCAGGCGGAGCTCAGATGTCACAATCACTGCCTTGTTCTGTAAATTAAATTTATGATATGATCAATTTGACTAAGGGTCCCTATCAACATTCTTTATTTCATGTCCTCTAAAACACTTGTGAAGAATACTTTTATTTTCTTGGATCACTGCATTGCAAAGTGGCTGTCACAATGCATATGACAAGATTTATCTTGAACCTTCTATAGAAACAACTGTGAAAGGTCAACAGAACAGACTATAGATAATGCTGCATTAAAAAAAAAAAAGGTAAAACAAATCACTTCTAAGTTAAATCACACTATTCCATAAAACAAGATGTAAAACTTGCATTCATTATATAAAACCTAAAGCAAAACAGTATTCATAGTGTGCTTCTGCCGCTAGGATTTTGCTAAATAAATGAGACATTTTGTCTTAAAAACAAATCCCAAATATGTGGTGATACAAATTCTTATCATGGAAGTAAAAGTGCACTGATATTAAACCATCTCAGGTTCAAGGATGCCAACCCCCCTTAGGCACAAAAATTGTAATTACAACTTCAAACACTCCCAGAGACTATCTGGTCTTACCACAATCAAACGAAATAATCTTGAAACACAAGTAGTCGATGTAAAATAAAAGTAGTTACATTAACTGTAACAAAATTACAAAACAAAGTTGTGGAAGCCTCTACTTAGAACTGCTTTTCTTTAGGCATTAACAACATCAAAAAACGTTGTGGTTGTGGGGTTTTTTTTAATAAATGCAAGTTCTACAAAGGATAAAAGTACTTTTTTCCAGTAATAATAATTATTTTCATCTATGTCCAACACAAATGAGAAAACTAATACCACATCACTGGCTTATTTAACGGAAAGTTTATAATTGAACTTCCCCTTCATTTGTTTGCAAAGCTGGAGTTGAAATCTCTTGCCAGTTAAACCACTTTTGTTTTCACATATATACTTTCAATTCTGAGATTGCACATAAATATAATTTTAACTGACAGAAAAACCCACAAAGAAACAGGATTTTGCATTGTTAGTGTTATGCAGGTAGTCTCTTGGTGCCACTGGAGTTTTCCTCTTACTCTCCCTTGGGGGGGAAAAAAGCAAAAGGAAAAAATCCATTATTTTCTATCTATCGAAATATTTCTTTTCCTACTGGGAATCTAAAATGCTTGATCTCAGTGTGAGATCTCTGAAAGTACTAGTAAGAGAATTCTCCTGATAAGAATGAGAGAAATAAAAATTACAAATGGCTAAGCCAGCCTTATTACCTCCCTCGGTCACTTGAATTCATTGCTACTTAAAAGCAACCAGTTGCAAACCAATTGCCATAACTAAAAGGAAAATTAGACACCATCCTTTAAATTTGAAGTGTTAAAGAACATTGCCTGGAATTTAGAATGAGCCAAAGATTGCCAACTGCCAGTAGCATTTGTGGCAGGAGCAAACCAAGGGAGGCGGTGGGAGTTTCTTTCTATGAAAGAAAACAAAGCTTCATCAGAAAACAAAACTCCACCAGCTTTGCACAGTGCCTGGAAGGCACAGACTAGGCACAACTTCCTCTTTTATTATTATTATTTTTACTCTTTTAAGCATAAAAAACTCTCTAACAAGCAGGGTGCAGTGACAGTGAGTTATAACACAGCCAGGGCACCTGCAGGAACTTCTTGTATCTGACTTCAGCCATCTCCATTGCCATGTCTTTTCTCAAGCCACAATTTCCTGAAGTGTCCTGTTTTCCAGAAAGAAAAAGGATATGAAGAGATGACAATATGAAAGAGATTTTGAAAATAATCTCTTCCCATGAAACAGAAAGAGGAGATGCAAAATAAAAAAGAAGTTCTCCGGTATGATTTTTATTTTAAGAAGTGGCAGCATTATCTGTGGAGGATGAGCAGAACACTGGAGTAGCAGCAGAACACAGAACACCTGCCTTTACAAAATAAGAAGCAGATGCTTTAGCAGAACATCTTGTAGCGGTTAGAGAGAGAAAGGATCAAAGACCTTGCATCAGCACTGTCACTTTCCTCACGATGATGTTTTTCCACGCGGTGTGCTGCAGATCTACAGCACTCCAAGCACTGAACTTCCAGGAGAGGCTACAGAGAGCTGCTTCATTTGCCTGGAAAAGGAGAGTACCTGATCCATATGACAGCCCAGAGCTTCGGAGGTAAATGAATTTTTTCAGGAGATTATTAAAGACCATGAAAAATACATCAGTCTCCTTCCACAAGGACAACTGTAACCGTCAGTTCCAAACCTGTTTTTCTAAATGTCATCACACGTTAAACGTAAGTGCTCGGCTTCCCTGGGCCCCGGGGACTGCGGCCAAAGGAAAGGCAGGCGTGGGAAACACTCACAGTTTTGGGAGCACTGAGTGGTCTCACTCACAAATTACAGGGTTTAAGAGAACACTGAGCCAGCTGTCAGGCACAGAGCAAGAGACTCCAAAACCAGTGCTTTACACTTCATTACGACCTTCCTTAGCTGCCCCACACAACCTGGGTGAGCGCTGCTGGGATGCAGGTGAGTATTTACACCAACAAGTTCATACACCAAGCCTCTTCTCCCTTCACAGCTCCAGAGCAGCCCAGCCACAGTCCTCCCATCACTATTTCAAGCTTCCTTTATTTTAATGAGAAGTGAAGTGTTTCGTGCTCTCACTGTTTATTCTCATCATGCCACAGTAATGAAACTCAGTGGAAAGTTAAATATGAGCAAAAAACAAATACACAAGGTTAACTTCCATGACCGAGATGTCAACACCCCTCAACACGAGAAGTGAAGAGACAGAATCACTTTACGATCTCTATAAATACAAGAAGTGAATGGAGCATATTTGAGACTAATTCATAACAATAGAGATAGGAGATTTTCTAGATATCTATGCAGCATGCCTGTTAATCTGTACTTATTAGACTATCATCTTCATTTATCTCATGATAAGTCAGCTATCGTTGAATTCCTGATAAACTTACATTAGAAAACAATTCAGTTATCTCATGTCTTAAATTTTTATCTTAATAATGTGGTTTCTGTTCCTAACAAGCTATGTTCAGCTGAGCAGTATTTCAGATGACCAGTTTGGGGAAACAAGGTTGGTGGCACTGCAGCAAGATGCCCACACCCATGTACAATGACATCCAATACAAGTCTAAATTATTTATAAATGCTTGGGAACACTGGGAATTTCCTGACTTGGAGAATGCACCAACGTCATCCACGAGTTCATTGAAATACCCCTATTTTTAAATCTCTCTTAGTCATAGTGGTACCTCTGAAGTGATTCATAAAGAATATTCGATGCCATTTTAATCATCACTGGCAATGCCTTTCCAATCTTGCAAACCCACTCCACCAACAGCTCACACAAAACCCTTGTGCAACACAAACCACAGCGGTTCATTCACAGCTTCCTGCCCAAGAGCAAGACTTGCTGGTGTGTAATCTGCCCAAATCAAAAGGTTTCACACCCTCCTCTATTAATACACACACCAAATATTATGTATCAAATATTAATGTTAAAAACCCAGAAGAATGGTAAACAGGATCTGAGATTAGGACTAAAAACTCTGACTTAATTGTCAGTTCTGACTGTCATTAATCTCCGGTTTTGGATGAATCCCTTTATTTTTTTATGCCTCCGTTTATTTCCACAGACCATTGAAGGATTAGCTCAAGCTTCTAAACCATTTTAAACAAAAAGGGATTTCCCTATAATTGCTAAGTAATACAATTACTGAACTGAGAGAAAGGAATTCTTTTGAACACAAGTTTGCTTTTACAACATGCTTGTTCTGATTATAGTTTTTTATGGCCCAGTAACAACGCAGAAAGCATTTAAACTGGCTTTACCATTTATATTAGGTATTTTTTATTATGTGCAATGTGTAGCTCCTTGGGGTCCAATCTAGTTTTCTTTTTCAAAGAAAATGAAAAATATTTCTTAAAAAAATCTTTAAAAGTTTTACTGTAGGCAAAAGACAAACAAAACCCCAAATCAACCAACCAATTTTTGCTATAATGTAAAGCAATCAAGATTCTCAAATTAAAGAGTTTTCCTGAGATATTTCCACAGGCAGATTGTTTTTTCAACTTGCTTAAGCTAGATAACAACAGTTTTGCCTGAAATTCAGCCCTTGTCCCCAGAAATAGGAGCAGGAGGCTGCTACCACATTAAGGTACAGTTCATTGTGTAATGATGGCAGAAGAGTAGCTCTCCATCTACTTCATCAGTAATCTTGGCAGCCACATCCCTAAATCCGTGCCAGACATCATTTGCATGGAGAATCTGCTGCGTGTTCCAGGTTAAAGAAATTGAGATGAAGCTGCATTGCTAAGAAAGTGTCAGCCAGAACTGCAGTTCTTTCTCATTTTTGAAAAAGCAGATTCTACCCAAGGACACAGGACAATGTATTTGCTACCTTAGCATTGATTAAAAAGAAGAAAAGGAAGGGGAAAAGGGGGTTAAAGGACTTCGGGGCATTAGGATCTTAGTGATTTACTAGAATAGTTTGCTAGTGAATATGGAAAAGCACAAAGAAAACCAGTAATTATACCAAATGTCCTTGGTCTATTCTCACCAATAAGGATTATAAAACAATGAGTAAAAACGAGTACCTGGAAAAAGGAATCTTGGCAAGCTCTTCAGGGGCTCACCTTTTCCCTGCTTTCAGACCACACAAATGGCCTGAAGTACTTCCTATGAAATGAAGGAGGAAAGATCCTGCAACAGCACAAATTGTAAAGGTACTCCAGCCTTCCACATCCTCATTTCACACAATAAGTGGTGTGAAAGATAAACTCTACCCTTGAATCAAACACACCTTTTGTTTTGAACAGGATTTGAAGCCTAAGCAAGCACAAGATAAACACCAGGTTGTTGAGACGTGTAATGAAACTAAAATACACTGAAATAAAGAGGCAGGAAAACCACAGGAGGGGTTCACCAAGAATAAGAATTTTAGCTGCATCCAAAACCTAATTACTGCTTTAACAGGAACTAATGAGTTCCAAATAAAAACACAGAAGGAGCACAAAGGTAGTGAAACTGCTGGCACTGTGATACCCTTTAGCACCCCCATCCTGGTAATTCATCAAACTAAAAAGTAAATATTACTCCAGCTATTCCCTGTTAGCTCTGTTTGTTTAAAATTCACTAGGTTCAAAAAGTCAACTCAATGTACACCCTCAGAGTTCAAAAATTATAGACTTAGTACAGAAGTGATTGATAAGACAAATACTAAAATATTCACTGAGAGTACCATTCAAAACTTGAAATTTAATAAAGACGTATGTAATTTTTCCATTACTGATCCTTTTCTCTGCAACCAACATGCCAGGTCTCCTCTGCTCACTACATCACTGCTGCTCACTTCACTCCAGTCAAGTACAAATCCTCTACTTTAAGCAGATCAACTGCATTTAACATCACCAAGTTCCTGCCTTTTACAAACTGAAAGATCTTGAATTACTTTTCAGCCAATTCATGACTTCCACAGCTACAAACGCTGCCTTAAAAATCTGAAAACTAAGACCTACTTCAGGGTTAAATTTTTTATAGAGCCTTCATGCACTGCTGAAAAACAAGGGATTTCAGCTAGAGGTTGATTTATGCTCTTGTGCACTTGTCATTTCCTTCCCGAGACATCAGCTCATTGC
This sequence comes from Pardalotus punctatus, assembly GCA_013400915.1. Lineage (NCBI taxonomy): Eukaryota > Metazoa > Chordata > Aves > Passeriformes > Pardalotidae > Pardalotus > Pardalotus punctatus. The sequence continues at coordinate 169,579 of VZTX01024974.1, read as the reverse complement.
GTGCACATGCTTGCCTTACAAAATCAGTGCTATGTTAACTTCTAATTAGATACAGCCTAACTTGCTCCTAACACAACTAGGGAGGCATATTAAGGAAATTTTTACTTCTTTTCACCCACTGTTTCCTTTACCAGTTGATACTTACCTCTTCTTCCAATCACGGATAATCAGCACCCTGAACTGGTAAAATGTCTGGACAATTAAGGAAATTCTTCCCCTATTTCTTTCACCACTCCCTGTGCACAGGGGGAATTCTGGGATTCTATAACCAAAGGGACAGAATTGGTATCAGGGACAGGACCTATTTTCCCCATGGCCTCTGGAATTGTGCCAGCCTGTCCCTCTGTGCCCATCACGAGAACTGGGAGTGCACACCGTAAGAACTGGGATCTCTGCCCATCTTTTGTTATCAAGAGAATTCAGGGCTGGTCCACTCAAAGTTCTTGTCCCAGCAACTGCTTCCCTTTGTAGCTCTTCTAGCGAGCCACAAAGAATCTGAATTGTCACAAGGATTTACCCATCTTGGGACATCTCTCAAAGCAGCCCAGGTGATGTGTTTAGGATGTGGTACGGGAGTGTTCTCAGGGAATGGAAAACTGAAATGCACGTGGCTATGAGCAGGATCCTCCTCCCCAAACATTGCCCTGGCTTGCATTTCATTTCCTGCACTGTCCTGGAAGTACTTAATAGGATTTTCTGACATATCGGCTCATTTTTTTCAACCTGAACCATAATTAATTCACATTAATTCCTTCCCCTGGCTGACAATAGCTAAAAGTCACTGTCTCCTCACTCTCTTCCCCAGATAGCTCCATTCACATGTAGATCGTTCTTTCTAATTCACTCCATTTCTTTGGCCTTGGCTATCTTATGTGACCACTCACTCTGTGTTCTCCTTCCCTTTCTTCCCCCACTAAATTACCTGAGCCCTACTTAGTTACTACTGAATATAAAAAACCCGCACATCTTTTTCATTACATAAGAATTCCTCATAATATCCACACAGGAATACAGTTTTTCTTTCCAGGTTGCTGAGCAGAGTATTTCTCTAAGTCTTTAATTTGGAAAGCCACAGGCTTCCTGAGAAAATCCAGATATCCAGCAATAATGCACTATTTTGGGGGTTGTTTCTTTGTTTTTAATTTACTGATACAAAATTTTCTGGAACACAATTCAACCAAAAAAGCTGAACTGATTCTTGTTTTTTCCCTGAAGTAACATCTCATTCTGAAGGCAAAACAGAACACAAAAGTGCAAAAAAATTAGTTTCCTTCCACAGAGACCAACACATTTACTATGAAGCAGTAACAGCAATGTCCTGGAGGGAGAACAAGACGCCCTGCTCCATAAAAAGCCGTTTCTGATGGATGCTGATCCACCAGAACGCACAAGAGCTCAGGGAGCATTAGGTGATGATCTCTTGGAGCTCTGTATGGCATTCAGAACAATTCTGTACCAAGGCACAAACAAAAATTGTGATTATTCATGGTCTGGCTTCATCTTTTCCTAGTAGTTTTTGGAAGTTGCAGTGGTGTGTAGACTCTTTTGAGGGAACTGGTGTGACTAAAACTAACAAAGTTTCTACTTAACAAAGTTCCACTTCGGCTCATAACAAATGCAGTTTTCAACTTGTTGTTTTCTCCCTCAGCTACAAAGATGGGCCTCGACAGAAATGCAGAATTAATTCCCACTTAAGAGCCTCTTACTACCTCACTCATTAATTATTTATTTATTTTAAAAACACGTACCATACCTTACTGACAGCTTTCCCAGACAATTCCCCATCCAGTTTTTGACTATGCAATATCCCAGGCTCCATAAACCTCTTGTACAGTAGGAAAGTAAACATACTCAGAAGCAGTAGATAAGAAACTGAATGAGAGGACAGCCCTGCTCTCCTCTCGTGCTACCCCATGTTTTGCAGACCACATTCCAAATGTTAGGTTTGTATTTTTTTGCCATTAGAAGCAAAGCACAAGGCAGGAAATCTCTGAATGAGGAGCAGTGAGATCTCTACCACTCCAGGGATGTCTACAACTGCTACCCCCATCTTTCCGCCACAGAAATGGCCCAGCACAGGATGCCAGAAGCAGCACATTCCCTGAGAATCCTGAGCAGAGCTCAGTGAGCAGGGAACGAGCACCTGGATTTCTGCAGGAAATAAACTTTACAAATGCACATGGACACTTTGTAAGTGTAAATATATTTCAGCATCTTCAAGACAATTTCAAGTTTCCATTTCTGTGTCATCCTTCCATGTGCGTCAGAGCCATTTGGAGGTGGTGGGGTTTCTTCGTTGGGGTTTTGTTTCAGGAATTATGGAGAATTTGACATAAATAACAACTTCAGTAGAATTACATTCAGAACACAAACACAAGAACAACCCGTGATATTCTGCAAACTTCTGACCTTGTTATTCCAGAGAAAGACTACAACAGATCTACTGATTTGTCTGCACATTTTTAAAGTCAAGCTGAGAAGTCAACTTCTTTACACTTCGAAGAAACATTTGCAAGTTAGTCTTGCTGAACTTTTTTTTCCTTAATTCTAGCAGAACTTTTACATTTGTTTACAATTAAAGAAAAATGAGTGATCATTATCTCAACATTTAAAAGACTTGGACATGGTGTGATTGGCCAAATCCACATCATTTACTGGGTGTGCAGTTGTTGATACTGCAGCTTTCGATGCCATTCATGTGATAACTCTGACCAGAGCAAGCTGGGTTCAGGCTGCAAAACGACTTCTCAGCCTTTCACCATTTTGGGAGGTTTCAGTTGTACAAGTTTAATTTCAAATAACTACAACAACAAAAAAAGCACAACCATAAAACATCATTTGGAGTTACATTTTAATAAAGCTCATCATGAATCTTATAGATACAAGTTACTTAATTTGTTTTTCTATTCCTCTGCTTGATCAATATAACATTTGTTCAAAACATCATGATTCAAAATCATGTTTTGCAGTATCCTAAATCTTAATTAAAAGTGTCTTGTACTGAGGCATGAATACAAATAACAACCTGCTAACAATCTTAAATCTTCATTTAAGAAAAAAGAAACATGTAATTGTAGCTGTTAGCTTTCTTGCTCAGATAATCTTTCCAAACTGTGTTCTCACTATCTAATGAGTAACAATTTAGTAAGTTTACAATAACGCATTATGCGTAAAATTGTTTCTTTTCTTTCTGCTCACTTTTCCCTTTTTAAAAAATTTTTTTTCAAATCAGAGCTCACTTCATGCTGTAACTTGAGGAGCTCTTTCTTATCCTTCCAGCATCAACACAGACCTTCATTTGTGAAAATTACATTTGGGATTCCTTTGTTTTACGCTTTCATTATGATATTTCTGAAGAAAACCAGTAAGTGAAGCAAGTGTAAAGGAGTGTGGACTTCCCTATATCTGTATCACCCTGACACAACATCTCAGATCAGTACAGAATTAATTGAAATCTGTTATTGACTCTGAAACCTAAAGATGGCAATTTCCATGTCAGCATTAGCAAACTTGATTTTAATGTTAACATACAACAACTCTGACAAATGAATTGATGACATGTACGAATTCCTGACATCTGTAACTTTGGACAGCAAATGGAGTTGACAAATGGATCTGATGGCAAATATTACGTGACTCCATAATTAGGGATGTACTGAAGTTTGCACTGAAACTACACTGGAACAACAGAGTGAATTTTCCACTGACTTGCAGATTAGGCAGCTATTTTCAGTTACATGAAGCACACACAAGTTCAATTATTAAAACACCCTACAATCTAATTTAGTGTTGTCCACCTATAACACAGAATCAATTAGGTTAGAAAACACCTCTGAGATCATTTCAGAGAGGTGCAAAGCAGGATCAGGGACTAATTCTTGATCTTTGAGAAATAAACAAAGAATAGTTGAATATTTGCTTCAATTATACTAAACACTGACCAGCATCAGTTTCATTAATATTATATAGAAATTAATTATGAGAACTTATAAAAACAATTCACTGGTTTATTAATTAAAAATAATCATTAGTTTTAATGATTCCAAAGAAATACATGAGAACAAGCACTTAAGTGAATTAATTTCTCACTAAAAACAAACACAAACTGAACTTGCTCTCTGTACCCAAGGAAGTCCATTTTCCTCATTATTTCCATACTTTATGTTATCACTGCACATAAAATTCCCCATCAGACAAGGGACTTTGCCCCACTGTGTAAAAACACAGCACAAAAAATAACAGGCAAAGCGCATTCTCAGAAATTAAATTGAGGCCTTTTTAGACCCATTTTTAAAGATGCAAATTGAGTAACACTTAAGCAAATCCTTTGATTAAGCCCATCATTAAGTGAGGTTTTTTATTAAAATGTTCAGGTGCTGCCGCTGTCCCCAGCACACCAAACCCATCAGGCCCAGCCCCAGTGCAGGTCCAGCTTTGCCCACAGTGACCTCCAGCACAGGGCTCTCGTTGGGGTGGATAACCCTGCAGAACTTTTGCACAGCACTCTGCTCCCTCAGCCAGGTAGGGAAGCTGGAAAGCAGCCACCATGCTACAGTAGGAGCAGCGCTGAAGGCCACGGAAAAGGGAAGCAGGGACTAATTTGGAAGGTTTATGTGCCTTTAGCTCCTCTATAATTCCAAAGCTGGTCTTAAGCACAAATTTAAATAATACTGTGAACTGGGCAATAGTCCTTCTGAGTCTACAGAACCCCCAAACGTCCTATGAACAGTGGCTTTTCTGTCCCAGGTTTGGATTTCACCACTCCATTTGCCGTTCCTAAACTGTAATCACAGTAATCACCAACGAAAAAAGCAGTGGCAGCGAGTGCTATTTACATACGGAAGGAATGCTCAGCCCCACAATTCCGTCTGTACTACCTGGAATAGCTCAGCTGGGTCACCACATTTAACAAACAAAGAACACAACCGTGAAGCCGCTTCTCCATTTGGCTTTTTGCAAACATCGTGGCCAAAAACAGCAAGCCAAAATTCTGCTATAGGATAATTAATACTCTTTAATATGGTTTTCCAAAGCAAAAACATTCTGGAATATGCACTGCTGATAGATGCTCTTAGGCATTTTGGGAGTAGAGAGGGAAAATTAGGATTCTGAGCTCTCCATCAAACTTATTTTACATTTCTTGGGCAATTCAGCATAACCCACTGAACAAACTATAATAGATCTAGAAAAATTGTAGATCTATGTCTGGAACCTTCTAAATTCTGTATTGAAAAAATAGGCCATAGGGGAAAGGAATGGCTTAAGAATAAAAATAATCCATTTGATTCTTGTTGAAGTCAAAATCGTCATCATGAACTATACCTATCTTAAAAAATATATTTCAAACTACTCTGCTTTCTCAGGGCATATTCTTGTTTCATTTGAAGAAATATAATTGTATTTTTATGTGTGACCTTTACAGCCCCTTTGTCTCAGCTCAGTAACAACTTCCTGGTAATTTCTTTCCACACAACATTCAATCTTACTTCAGGAAAACTGTAACAGAAAACTCCGACAATTCACATAAACAATGGCAATTCTGCCAAATGCTAAACTTAGGCTTTTCCACCTCTCAAATTAATATTAGATTTGGCTTTTAGGCAGTTGAATGTGCAGAAAGCATAGGCAGACTAAGGTACTTTAAACACTCTGATTTTAGGGGCATTAACAATATAACCACTGAGTTTAAGTCAAATATCACTCAGTTAACTTACAGAGAGCTGATATTTAATTATTGCCAAAGATTTTGTGTATGTTAACTCATCAGAGATTGATAATTGTAGGGGCTTTCACAATGTTCAAAGTATCTTTCTAAATGAAAAATAAATCCATGAATTTCTATAAAAAATCATGGGGAAAAACTAGTTTAAGCTATTGTAAGTTTTTAATCATACCTGTAATCAAAAAAATAATTTTTCTTTTCTGAAATACTTCCCTATACTTAAAATTCTCACAGGTGACCAGAATGGCAATATGAAAAAGCTGTTGTTAATCTTATTCATTGATAATTCCTGTTTTACTGCAAGTCTTGTGAACTGGCTTACAGAACATGAAATTACTGAAAGAACCAGTGGTATCTAAAAGAAGAGTGAGGTTCTGCAAACCTTCTCAGCAGCAGCGCTGACTTTGGGATTTTCCTTTCCTCCTCCTCTACTCCCCATCCTTGTCCCCATCCTGCCCTTCACAACTTTTTCTAGGGCTGCACTGTGAATGTGACTGGGGAACTAATCCAGGCTGGGAATGGGGAAAAAAAAAAAAGGAGAAATGAGGGAATAATTAAATCAAATCAGCTTCCTGATTCAGTTCAGAGAGTACTCCCAGAAATAGCTGTAGAACACATCCGTGGGGCCAAGGTGAGTCCAGGGAGGAGGAAGCACGGTGGATGGAACAGCATCAGCAAATGTTGCTGCTCCATCTCACTTACGGTGCAATTGCTAAAGAAAAAAACTGATAAACATTCCAAAAATTCGAAATTTCAAGCTTCCAGTATTTCAATTAGGTTTTGCTTGTTTGACGTATTTTTTTAATTAATAACCTGAAAAAGAAATACCTGTAACAGTATTTTTGCCATTTGTTCTTTCTGCTAAAAAGAATAGTCTCTTTACTCTCATACAAAATACCTGTAAGTGTGCATCCCCTGAACAACAAAGGGGAGATTTCTTAGTATTCATCCCTTATTTTTCTTCCTTCCATAACCACACACAGTTGAAGACCATTTGCCACCACTCCCAACTTTTTAAAACCATGCTGAAGTGATTATGATGTATGGAAAGCTTTCACTAAATTTCTGTCTGTGGCCAAAATCACTGTTATCATGCCACTGTTTACCTATTTTACTTTCCAAAGTGGCTTGTCATTTTCAGCAAATGCCAATATTTAAGCAAAAAAAAGGTAATTACAGAATATGATTAGAATTTGTTATGAAAGCAGGAATAGAAAACATAATGTTTTCGTATCTAGAAGGTCAAAACTGTGCCAAACTCTACAAAGTTATTCACATATTTTATCTTGGGCTTATTGCATATTTCTATGCATTAATTATAAAAATCTCATGCAGCTGTGTGGCTTCAGTAATTACCACATTTCAGGATTGCAAAAAGCATCCGTTAAAAATAAATGTACTTAGTGCAACAATTATAAACAAATGTTCATAACAGAAGGTAAAGTTGTAGTCAAACAGAACAGCCTGTTCTTCACTCTTTGAATTTGGAAAACATGATGCTGCCAAAACTGCTGTAGAATGTGCCATACAAAAATCTTGGATTCTGGTTAATTAGTACCATTAAAAATTAACACAAATTAGTTTCACAGAAGAGCAATATATCAGGGGTCACTGCAGAAATATCAGACTCAAGCCATGAAACCAGAAAACATCTACCCTGACTTTAGTGTTCACAGTGTGTGATTATCGATCTGCCAAGCACAAGGCTCAGACCCTACATTTCCATAGAAATACTGGTTCATAGTTAATAAAATTATATTGCATTGCTACAGAAGTTTTCAGTGATTCATAGTCGTCTTTCACCTCAATTAACAATTTAAGATGTGAAGTAGGTGGGCTGTATACTGCAGTTACTGGGCACAGCTGGCTCAGTTAAGCTACAAAAAGATGCAGGCACCCATTGCACAAAACACAGGCAGTAATTTCAAAGGTTCCTAGAAATTCTGGACTTGGTCAGTAGGTACCCCCCAAACACAGGCAGAAGTCCATAAATCACAGGCCTAAAATATTTTGAGTTTCTACATAGGCTTTGGTTTCACCTGAAGTTGCACAAAATGTCCAGGGGTGTCCACAAGTAAATTCAGCTTTTGCAGGGAGCACAGAGAACGGGTCTGGGACTGCCCAGTGTGGAGCAGCCCAGCTCTGCCAAGCAGGAGCTGTGCCAGAAATAACGGGAAATGTACAGACAAATACACATACATAGAGGATAGATAAATATATAGATAGATAGACAGATAGATAGATAATCTGATCAGAAAAGAAAAAAAGAAAAATACAGGCAGAGGAGGAATCCTGATCATGCACAGCGTGATGTTTACACCAGCAGGACTTCTGCCCTTGGCAGTTACTGTAGTAAATTAAATTTAAGTTCACCTGCCAGTTTGTTTTCTGGGTATTAGTACCTGCTCAAGAGCTGGATTAGGATCCTTCAAGGCCTTACAGCAGTCAGGGTGTGTAAACAAGGGTAAAGGAACCCAGAGAGAATGTTCATCTAAATTTAATATGTCCATGAATATATAATTTAGTACATCGTATAGTAAAGCTGAAGAACTAAATCTTGTAGTTAACATTGTTTCCAAAAGAATTTAGAGGCTGCATACATAATTATGTGAAGATGACAGCTGGTTCTATAGCAGAAAACACTAATTTGAGAGAAATCAATGAGTTTACACTGAAAGACTGGAAAAAGGCATAAAACTAAACATGATTTTTGTGTTGTCCCTCCTATTAGTTTCTATTAAGTTTATATGTATTCTTTTTTCCATTTATTTATGCATATAACAACTTCATAGCAGAATTCCGCCTTTGGGATCTATTACAAAATGTAGCTTCATTTCCATATCAAATCTGCTATTGTACAAAGAGCATTATACAGAAGATTTAATGGGGCTCCCTGGTGGAAGTGACGGGCGTGAGAAAGATCAGCAAACACAAAGTTTAGCCAGCTCACTAAATGTAGCTCCAATGATAAGACATGGATCAACTTGGATAAAACTCAACCACTTCATATTTCATACACCTCTGCAAATAAATGCTTGGAAAAGTTAAAGTCACTACTTTCGAAAGCTAATCTTAAAGCACATTGAATTATGGAGTTTCTACTTCTTTTCATTAGTAATGGGGCCCAAAAAGGATTAGGAATAACTCCGGAGGAAGATAAAGCATGAGTGTGGACTGCAGAAGAACACTGTGCTCACGTTAATTTAGCTAACAAAGGAGAACCACTTGTGGCAATGTTGTGGCACAGGCTCCTTGGATTCCATTGACTGACTTGAAGACAACAACAGAACTACATAGATTTTCTTTGGAAAATTAAATGGCTTCCATGTTAGAAGTTTAATGGTCTAGAAACAGGAAAGAGAAAGTTACCTATTGTGAGAAAGTGTCTATAAAATTTAAACCTAAATAGTTGGAAGAATTATAAAATTGAACTAGCAGTTTATTTCACAGAAAAAACAACAGCTGAAATGACCTCTGATGTTACATGCAAATTTTGGAGAAGTGTTTCAAAACATTGGCAAGACTTTTCCAAGCATGAAAAACAACTGTGATGTTTCCTGTAAAATTCTGCAACCAAACTGGAGCAAGGATGGAAACACAGGAGAACAGCAGCTCTGTCAAGAGCTGCATTATGAAAGACAGCAAAACTCCCTGGGTAAAAAACTGCAGAGTAGATCAATGTGTCAATATTTAATACTGAAACATGCAAGAAGCTACTTGTTTTCCCACATCCACACAGCTCAAAAAGCTGGAATTATTCTGTACTGCAAACACCCAGTGAAAGGTATCACTGCCTGTTAGTAAGGGTTAAACTGAATAAACCCCATGACCTGAACTTTCCAGGAGTGCACTCTGACACATACAGACATTCATCCGAAACACGAGGAATCAGCAATTAATTCAGATTATATAAATAACAGTGGAAAGCTGACCGTTTCATACACTCCAGGTCAGCAACAAAGTGTAAATATTTTCAAATGGCTTAAGGGCAACCAGAGGGCAAACACATCACCTTAAAGTTTAACTAAGAAGCATCGTGTTACAGGCTCGAGAGATTATTACAAGTGGTGGGGGGTTGGAGAGGCTTTTTTGTTTAAAGATGTGAAAGGGAAGATCTGTACTATAAAACTGGAGAAAATCCTACAAGAAAAGAAACCAACTGAGATCTTCCATTGCATATTTAAAGTGCCATTTTTTATAGATTCTCTACAAAACTGAAATTCACTAGGGAGAGAAACAACTATTGCTTAGACCTCATTAGAAAAGTATTTCAAGAAAGAACATTGCCTTGGTTTTTTTTAAAAAATAACATAGAAAAATTTAAGTTACAGACTTTACCAGCTTTTTCTTACCTTACAGGAATAAAAAACCCTATTGAGATACTACTAAAATAACAGTAAAAAATATTTAAGTGCTACTATAACTAAAAGTGAATCATCAACTATATAGATATTTGCCTGAGAAAGTAATGGGTCCATGATTTGCTATGGGCATTCTATTCTATGGAATATAAAAATACCATTTGTATAATTTTCCCCGTTAAAAGACTAAATTGCATTTTACAGCTTTATAGCCATCACTTTTTAGTCACAAAACAATACAACGCAATTAATTTTCACACAGTTGTATGCTGAGTTTCAATCTCCAAAATACAATTAACAATACAGAAAGGCTGAAGTTTGTCACCTTGTATCTTGTGGGTTCTGTAGTTGATTGAAAGGTTAAGACAAAATCAAATACGATAGGTGGGCTGGCCTCAGGTTTTTTCACACTTAAAAATACATCCTCCTTCCACATTTCTAATTAAAATCAGCACTGCAGTTTGAGGAACCTCTGTGGATCCCTCCTTAAGCAGACAGTGCAAAGTGCTGGGCTGACCAACAGACGTAACGAGTCACCAACCTCCTTTACCTTTGCTGTATTTCAGATTAAACAAGGAACATTTCCTTCCAGTAAACACTCAAAGAAATGTTTTGCTGAAGGGCAATATATTCTGAACTTGAGTTTATCCTGTGACCTTTTATAGCTTTCCTACATCTGCTCATTTCTTTACCTCCATTTCCTTTGTGCTACGAACAGCCAGATCTGATTCCCACCATGTCTTCTGCCTTTTGCCCTTGTCCACTTACAGGGAAATGCATATTCATTCCTATGTTATTGTCATCTACAAGACCCTGATTTCCCCTATCTTATCAGCACACTATCAACTGGAACACTTGATAAACAGCAATGACTTACTGTACGAAAGCAAAAATTAATCTCAATCTCAGTCTCTTAAATTTGAAAAAAAAAAATTTAAATATGCAAAGTATTTTTATATAATATACATAAAACAGGAATTTCTTATAAAGTAGTACCAGAGCCTTCCACTGAAGACTGAGAGATGGCATTTTGACTGTCAGCAAATCATAAGCAGCAATTACTCTATTATATGTTTAACATATTTTCATCGCATTGAGTTAGGACTATGAGTAAGATAAAAATGAGTGTTAAGTTCAGTAAAAACACTTACTGTGGATTGTAAATTAAGCTCTTATATCTTGGAAACATGATTTTTCCCTGCCAACCCCATGCCTCTAGCCCCAAGACCCATTTTTTAATCACATATTGCCAACTAATATTTATGTAAACCTCTGAGGTCCCTGGATCGGGGCTGTCAAAGCCTCTGCACTGTCCTTGTAGAAGTTGATGCAATTTATTCACTTATATATATCCATAAATGTAAAGAATGCTAAGGCAGAAAGCCTATTTCATGATTATCTTCAAATACAAAGGCCAGTGCCAGCAGGTAGCAGTCAGGCACATCCCATGAGTCCTTAACTGCTTCACTCTACCACAAACACTTTTAACAATTGTTACTGCAATCGTACCAAACTCACATACTGTCCCCGCTTCTTGCATCTTGAAACCAAAGAGATACATTCTGATTTAATTTACACCAAGATTAAAAAAAAATTAGTTCAATGTAGAAAAAAGTTTGTCATTTGCTCAGCCCCACCTTCACACAATCCCAGATTCATGCGGCATCAGGGGCTTCAACCACGTGTCACAGGCACCTTCCTGACACCGCTTTAGTTACCCAGAGCCATCTGACTTTGGGGTTCGAGGCCAGCAGAGCTCAGCTCCTCCATCAGGTGACATTACAAAGTCAGGATATTCCACCACATCTGGAGTTCCAGGTGTTTATGAGGCTCTGGGCTTCTCCTTGGCGCAAACAAGCTGAACGACCTCTACTGCACTAAAAAATGAAAAGTGGGAGAAACAGGCAAAGGATTTGCAGCTTTCCTGTGTTCCTATTGATCGAAAATGTATTTCTTGGATAATTCTCTCCCTGACTGTACACTCAAAAACTTAGGAAAGGAAAATGACTTTGCCTGCTTGGGGAATTTCTCCTCTCCACCTCCACAGGATTGCTCTGATCGCAGGAACAAAGCAGGTGAACAGATTCACTGCCTGCAAACAAAACATCTTCAAGGTCTCCATTTTTTAAGACATTTTGCTGCCAAAGTCTCATGATTCTTTGTCAGGGATGAATTAATTTTCTTGTCAGATTGCACTCTTCAGAGGGAGTCTTTCTCTCCACAAATATATTTATGTCCTTTGCTAAGATGTAACAGTTTCATCTAATTTTGTTACTTGAGTACAACAAGAGCTTTCATTTTGAACCCTGTGATATTTTAAATATTAATAAAATCAACATTTTGCCAAAAACTGCTCATTCAAAACTCAACTTTGCATTACTGCACTCAAATAAATAAAAGACTTTTCAAAGAAAAAGGGGAAAATCTGCCCTGTAATTACACATTTTAAACACTGGCTTCTGATTTACCCTACCTCATTTTAGCTTTTATTGGTCTTTTCCTGGACTGTTTGCACGCTGAATAACAATATATTTTTTTTTTTTTTAGAGCAGAAGTGAAATCTGATGAAACACCCAAAGAAGAGCATCATGCGCTATCTGAATTCATTAGTTAGGGGTAAATCAGAATGCTGTGTAGATAATTCAGAAATGTTTGTCCTCCAAGAACATTACCACAAGTGATTTACCCAAGGAACACCTCGGAGCATCCCACTCTTCCTCACCCAGACCTTCCAGCACTCAGCACAGAACTTCAGAAGGAAATAGATGGAAATAGATGGGGTAGAGGCAGTGACACCAAACACTGTTAGAACCGACATTTTCCCTTGTTCTGGTGGTATTTCCTGATGTGTCTCACTTCCCCACAAAATGTTCGCTGGATCCTTTTTTTCAAGGCATTGTATTTTTAAGAGATCAAGAGTTGCTCAGAAACAGCCTTGCTTTTACCATTAACATTTCAGAAGGCAGACAGAAATAGGATAATCTTCTGCCCAAAAATGTTTCTTTCTGTGTAATGTCAAAACTGTAGAAATTTAGCACAGGATGACATTTGCACACAATAATTTTAGGTTTATCTCACTTACCAAAGTAAAACCATATGGATTTCCACACTTTCTTATCCCCTCACTGAAAGTTAAGGAAGAAATTTTTAAAAATCTCCACCAAACTAATGTGGGACAAAAATCACACCTATGGCAAAACTGAAAAAGTCCCATTACCAAATAACAAAACTTTTGAAGCTGGAGGTTGTTTGTTTTTTTTAATATCCAGGTTTCAGATTAAAAATTTGGTCTATCTGCTGTTTAACATATTTGATGTTTAACTTTTTGGATCCTATTGAAAAGGAACCACAGATGGCCAATTTGATAACTCAAAGAATTTTGAATGCACACACAGATTAAAAGTTTCCATGAACTTATGGTAACATCAAATGAAAACAACTATTTTTCTTGAAATATAGTTGAGTCTTGAGTTGACACTATTCTGTTTCATGACCTTATTTTTGGATGTATTCAATCAAAACCACCCTAGGACATGAACACTCCTTTCCCTTGTCCAGGGGGTTGCTATTTGTGCACAGTAAGAATGTGGTGAATTGTTACTTTTCAGTTCCATTCCTATAATTTAAAAGAAAAAAATTCCAACTCCCTTTATATTTATCAAGACTTAGTCTATTTACAACAGAGCAGTTTGTTCATCATCACATCTTGACACTTGAAGAGCCTTAAATAACACAGCACCAAAAAAAAAAAAGAGATACAACATGAAATTATACAAATAAAGGGAAAACATCCATTTGACAACCTGGTTACAGAAAAACAGAGGTACAGAGAAATCTTTCATTAGTGCTTTTCCAGTCACAGAGCTGGCTGAAAGGCATCACACTGGCTTGGTTGAAGGTCAAGGCTCCTTCCTGGAGGGCATGGGGTGTGTTTTAGCTTTTCTGCTAACTGACTTGCCAGTACAGCCCGGTAAACTCCATTTTCTCTCACTCTCAAGTATACTAAAAGCTTTTCTAAGGAACAGTCCTAATTTCATACTGTGTTGAGATGTGAAAAAAAAACAAATTTAAATTTTATTTCACAATACAATCAATCATCAATTGCTGCCACAATACTCGACTTTCATAAAAAACAGAAGAGACACACATGCATCAAACCAACATGATCTGGAATTTTAACTTATAATTATTAATTATTTTTAACTAAGGGTCTGAAAGAAAAACTGTTCTCTAGTTGTTGCTAACTGGACTGGGAACTGCATCAAAACAAGGTAACTCAAGAGCAGCATCCGATTTATTGGGATTAGGCCAAGGATAAGCCCTGAGAGTGGAGACTGAGAAATTTAAAAAACAGGTGTTTATGCAACAGTCACCCAGCCAGGCATTCCCAGCATCAAGGAATAATTTTCCCAACTCTGAAGAAAACACACAAATCTCCTTTTCCAGGATTTTAAGAAAAACAAGCAAACCCACCCCATCATGTGTCTCCTGATTCCAACCAAAGCTTTGTAGGAAACCAAACAAAAAAAAAAACAGGACCAATTTGCCACTCTTATTTATTTAAGAACATACAAGTGTTTCTTCTCAATATTTTAGGATTGATTGAAGAAATTAAATTTGAGAGACTCTTGGTAACAGTCACACAGGAAAATAAGGTAAAACCATGGCTCGTAGTAGGGGAGACTTCACAAAAAGTGGAAGACTACAGAATAAGGAGACTACAAAGATAACCTAAAAGGAACATGCTGGATTTTCTCTCAAATACAAGTGGTGATTGCTAAAGGTGCCAAAATTATTCTAGGTACAGAAGGCTATGCCAGTGTCAATTTCTATACACTGGCCTGACCTAAGTTATTTCACTAAAAATTGGCCTAAACTCTACTCCATCAGCAATAAAATTATTCCTTTATTTGCAGTATTGGAATGAAAAAATATACATAAATTAAAAATACTACCTGCTCTCACTTCATCTGACTCTTTATTTTACCACAGACCATGGCCAGAAGAGAAAAGCTCAAGTGCAAGGAGTTGACACAAATTGATCTTAAAAAGGCTTTCACAGCCAACAGGTCCATTGCATATACAGAGAAAAAGTGACTGAAAACAAACAAGGAATGGAGAAGGCTGGCCACTGGTTACTACACACTGACAGTCTGCAGAAATCATTTGTGCAATAAGAAATGAGTGGATAGGCCAAAAATAATGTCAAGTTGGCTGCTTAAATAAATAAATAAATAAAAACAGTCAAGCAACAATGTAGAAAAAAAGAAAAGCTTCACTGCTTGTGGAAGTCATTTAAAACTCAAAGGCTATCTGCAAATAAAATAATGTTCTATGATGTCTGATATTGCATTAAATTCTATTTTAGTCATAGTCACAAGTTACTCCAATCTTTTGAATGGGAAAATGCACAGTTGTTCCTATACATTCAATAAATGATATGACACCCAAAATGAAAATATTTTGTGTTGAAATACTTGCTAGCACAACAAATCTATTAGCATTTATAATGTGTCTTACATTACATATAAACACACACTTATAACTAACATAACCAAATAAAATTGGAAATGAGCTGATGGAACTCCTAGGATTCATCTTTACTAAAGTAAATTAAAAATATGCAAATCAAAAAGGTACAAGTAACTGTTGTGGTTATGGCACAAAAAACAATCGCTTCCATTTATCTCAATATGAGATACCTTTCATATTTTCTGGGCCAATTTTTAATGGCATTAAAGGAAAGGATCTGAGCAAGTGGTTCACCCTCCCCAGGTGTCCTTTTCTCCTCCTTTTCTCTGTACAGTAATGGGAGCACTCGACACTGCGGCGGAACTGGAGGAACTGGAACGACTACAGAGCATTTGAACAGTCCCAGAGCTGGGCAGGGCTTCTCCTGCTCCTCCCACCCTCCACTCTGCCACTATCCAAGGAAATCTTCAAGTTTGCTTGGAAGCAGATTAACCTTCACTAAAAAAAAAAAAATAAAATCAAATAGATATACATTTTAAAAAGCAAATTTATTGAGGTGAAATGATCCAATGGATATTGAGGATGCAGCTGTTGCAGGTACAACCGTTTGTGCTTAGCAAAGGAGGTAAATGTTAGAGATTTTATACTGGGGGTTATGAAGTTCTGGTGGGGTTGGTGCTGCTCCGAGTAAGAGAAGCCCTGGTATGAAAACAATAGTGTAAAATACCCTAGGAGGTGCAAACAGCGAGATGAAACACGGGTATATCCCAAGTGAGAACAAGCCCCAGTAGCATGAGCCCATCCAGTTCCATCGGAAATCAGGAATTCAGAGTCCAAGAGCCGCCTGCCCAATGTACCTGCAGCTCCTGATTCAGCTGGGACGTTCCGACACCCAAACTCAACAAGACTGAATTCCCTGCTGTACAGCCAAGAGAGCATGAGCACTGCAGATGAGCCTCAACAAGTCACAATGTTTTTAGTATTTAAATAATTGCCTGGATTTGGCATGCTACCCCTGCTGTCTTCAACTCCTACCGCATTATAGTTCATGTATTATAGATACATACATCCTGCTAGTGAGGCTGGCAGAATCCAGAAATGAAAAACCAGCACATTGAAAGAAAATTTAAATGAAATATTAAACTCAGGTACTAGTGAGAATGACAATTACACTTTTAAGTGGCAAACATGATGGTAAAACTAGAAAATTCCCTTCTGTGTTCTGTACTGTTCATAATTTCTATAAATAACGCTTTAATAACTACATTTTTTTAATTTGTCCTTCAAGAAAACTTCATTGTATACATACCTAATGTCATTTAAGCTTGCATCCATATCATTATTTAATTAGACAATAAGCCCTCCTCTTTCATACTAACAGTAAATAACATTTATGTAAGATTATTCTGCAGTTTCCACACCGTGTTAATTGTTTTCAGCATTTCAAATTTAGCTTTTTACTGTGAAATAACCTTGAAGAGCTGGCTGCAGCTATTTTTTTTAAGCTTCACAACAGTCACAATTTTCCTAAGCTATTTGGCTCAAAAAATTTTTCAAGACTGTAACTCAAGTTTACTCTCTCAATACAGAGACATCAGAAATTCAGACATGATATTGACATATCTCTTTATGACAGACACAAAGATTTAATATTTTTATTATTTTTTCTTTTTAAGAAGTCTCAAAATCACAGTGTCTTGCTCCTCAACTGCACCTTGAAAATTTTACCTGGACATCATGGAAGCCAGGGGGAAAAATATCTGAAAAGGGCAGTAAATTGCACATTCATGAACTTCAGAGTCCTTTATTCACGTTTTTCTCCTAATAACAATAGTCCAATGTACAAAGGATGCTTTTCCTTGCATAAGGAGGGGAACTCAGGCTCCACAGAACACTCTGAAGCTCTGCAGTTCCTTATTCCATCCCCGGTGAGTGGGTGCTCCAGAAGAGGAACGAGTGTTATTTATTTCTATTTATTTCTCAACTGCTGTACACAACCCCTTGCTCTGAGCCACTAAACTTTCCATCAACCTCTGCCTGAAACACATCCCTCTCTTATTCTCTTTTGCAAATAAAGGCAAACAATAACTGCTCGTTCTGCCCGCAATATCTCAGAATTCCTCTTTCTCGAAAGAAAATTAAATTTCCCTTCTACACCTGTTAGTCGAGCCTTTATTATCAAAATACAAGCCTACATAAAAATCCAGATAAGAAAACTGTTTTCTCATTTTCAAAACCAGAAAATAAAAGCAACATTTATTTGATTGCACACTGAATAGCATCTGAAATTTATTTTAAAGGTGCAAGAATTAAAGTTTTACTTTTAAATCTCTGCCTTACAGAAAAAACTAAATCCTGACACTCAGAGGGGATTTCTGTGATTCTTAAAATTCTTTTCCTAAGATCGTGAGGTTTTATGTCTATTTCCTAAATAAGTTAAATTTTAGACTTCAAACTGTCAGTCTTGGTAAAGTACATAAACCAAATTACTTCCAGAATCAGAAAATAAATCTGCTTGCAGTCCATGCACAAATCAGTTCTACAGCAAGTTAGTAACCACTTCTCTTAAATATATATTAGCATCTCCATGATGCTGCAATTGATACACACATGACCTGAGGCGAATTTGGGGTTTTCATGCTTCATTATCTACACAACCACATGTTAAACACCAGCTAATCAACTCCATTACATTTCCATACATGAGTGTTTTTGGAAAGGCAAACTTTGGAAACTTACATCTAAAACCCAGAATATCTTTCAGTAATTAGATCAAAATTGATATTTTGCTTTTCTTTTCAAACAGACAGTGGAGGGGGGGTGGAGGGAGGCATTGACAGAGATTTCTCGATCCCTTAGGGGTTAACATTTGTATAGCTGTCTCTCTTTGTTGGCACAACCCAATTTGAAAAGAAAGAACCATCTGCCCAGCTGTCTGGAATCCAGCCCTGTCTGATAATTCCCATGTTGAAAAATAAACATTTCACAAACCCCATGCACTGAGGAAACCGATTCCCTTTCCTTACAGCTAACAGCCAGGCTATCGAGCAACACCTTTGGAAGCCATAAAAACCACTGAAATTTTAATTTTGCTTTGAAGCTCTGATGTTTCTCTTTACTTTTCTATGACATACTATTTTTCAGGAGTTGCAAATTTCACAATTTGGCTCATGAAATGGAGCAATTACCTTAAAAAAACTCAATTAATCCAGTTGGTTTGTGCAATTATGACCAGCACGACTATGAAAGCTCTCAAGGAACAAGTGATCCGAGTATGATATTGTAATAACAATTCTGGTGTGTAAAAATTAATTCAATAAAAAGCCTGTAAAGTGGTAGTAATAACATGTTATGGAGTGATTATCAGAAAACTCTATTCTTAGTAAATAACTTCAAACTGGCCTCATTAGGTTTTTCCCAAACATTACAATTACTGTTCAGACCAATTCAAGAGTGTGCAGAAGATAATAAACTACCACATGTTCCTAAACATCTGTGAACAAATGGCTTTATTTTTTAAATTTTCATATTTCAGCTGAGATTTTGGGCCTTTTGAAAGAAGGGATGGGAAAAATTGTTTTCTTACACAGCAGAAAACATTTGGACCCGGTGGATCCACTCAACTCCCGCGTCTTCAAGATCCCAAACAGCAGCTGAGCAAGGCTGAGCTATCCTCAGCTTTCACACCTCCCAAAGACTGAACTGAAGTGCAATTTTTAGTCTTTCTTTCTAAAACTCAGTAGTGAGCATTGTTTTCCAGACTCACAAAACACAAATTCACAGTTTTTCTCTCCAACTACTCCTCACAGAGGCTTGTACTTCAGCCAGTGTTTTCTATTGTCTCAATTACCATTAAACAGGGCATTAATAACTCCTCTGCTCACTCTAATGACCCAATGACACCTCATGACTGTAAAGGTTACGAAATTAGGAAAAGGGTTTGCACCTACGTAGTATTAAAACAATCTCCTTTATTGCTTTAGGATATCTCATGTATTCTCAGATAAATTAAGTTTAGGAGGAAATAATATTTAAAGTTCATCTGTTTAAGTATCCGAAATGAAAATGTCATTAAATGGGCAATTCCCTTTGTACACCAGTTCAGAAGACTGTAGATAACCCAGTCAAAAGGCTACTGCATATGTAAAAATGGCAGCAAAATTACTTCACTCTTTTATTTCGTTACTGCCACAACAATGGGTATTTCAA
Organism: Pardalotus punctatus; assembly: GCA_013400915.1. NCBI lineage: Eukaryota > Metazoa > Chordata > Aves > Passeriformes > Pardalotidae > Pardalotus > Pardalotus punctatus. The sequence goes on along the minus strand of VZTX01024974.1, from coordinate 149,815 downwards.
GCAGGACTAATCGGAATAAACAAATAAAGAAAAGAAAAGACCACAGAGAATTATTTGGTTTTTTACAAGGCCTCAATGCAAGACAGCAATTCTCCATCTGAATCCTGTGACCAAGTATTAGAAGAAATTAGTTTAAGGAAGAAATTTGGTCTGATTGCATACCTTAAATTGCAAACTTTCTTTTCCCAAAAATGGCAACAGCATACTAAAACATCACCCCCATAACTACTAATTACAGAAAATTAAACAGCCATTAGCTATGAAAATATTTTTGAGCCAATAATTTTCCATCTTGAATGTTCTGTCTAGATCCAACACTGTGTCCCACCCAGTCTGTGAGGATACTTCCTGTAAGCACAAATTTAATATGCAGTATAAAAATATCCCAGAATTAAAAACCTAATCTCTTTCCTTATCTTTCCCTCCCCTTTTAATTACAAGCTATTATGCCATTCTAGACTATTTCTTCTAATCTTCACTTCTGCATCCTTCCTATTGCAACACACTTATCTGCTCCTCTCCATCTTCAAATAGTGAGTGAAAATTTCAGCACTGAAATCTTTAATTTTCCTGCTCCAACACTCTGCTCTGTCCTCTGATTTCTCAATCCTGTAGCAGCAATATGCTCAGATTTGTATGCATGAAAAATCCACAATATAACCTTACCACACCACATGAAAAGGGAGACCACTCTCCTCTCTTTGACATGATAATTAAATAAGAGAAATGTTGCTGCACTGATCCCAAGTGAAACACTATTATATGTCATCATATATCCAAGATTAATTCTTCACTTGAGCGGATACCAGGTTAAATTCAGACAAAATACAGCAAATTAGCTTCTGCACTTCATTAATACTGTCAGCTTCGCTTTAACAAAGAAAACCCCAACCCCCACCACATGAAAGAAACCCACTAGATGACAAAACAAAAGAGAAAGTGTATTGGATTTAAAAGATAAACTTTTTTGACAATTTTTTTTAAAAAACACCAGAACTGTGTGATGTTGAATTCCTAAGTCTTAATTCCTCACAAAATAATGCTTTTCTATCTGCCACAGCTCCCAGTTCAAACCACACCATTTTATAGCCTCTTCATTAGTACAGCAATCTGCTTTAAACTTAAAGAAAAAAAATACTGTGTTGATTTATAGTAAAGTATTCCATGGTCTCACACCCATATGATATTCAAAAAAGACGTGTTTAAAAAAGCAGAGCATGATGTGAATCTGAGACACCAAATTTTGTGGAATATTGCCAGCAGACACAAGATATTTGGTAAGTTAGGCAGACAAAAACCATATCCAGAACTTTCACAGGTGTGAGGGGCAGTTTCAGGACGGTAAAGTAAAAATTCAGAATGTCAATACATGAATCATCTTTGCACCATGAATACCAGACAGCTATTAATAATCCTCTCCTCACTTGGGAAGGTAAAGAATTCAGTAACATTTCAAAAATATCCCAGTCTTCCTGCTCTCAACTGCTTTCCTGAAAACACCAAGAAAGTCAGTTCATGCTTTCTCCTTCAGAAGTTAAAAGATGAGAATGTGGAGACTGGGAAACTGTAGACTGCACCACCACAAAGTTTCATCTAAGGTTCCAACACATTCTTATCACATTTTTAAAAAAACAAAAAAGAAAAACGACAAACCACCTTCTACTGCTCTTTAAAGACATTCTGACTGACTGCAGAGCACAGGAGATCTCTAGCTTTGATATGTCACAGAGGTATAATGCAAAAAGAGACATTATTAAAAACTTGATGGTAAACCCAGGCTTTCTTCCACTTTTCTCTCTTGGTAGAAAGGAAAAGTCCTCAGGTTAGATATCAACAGAATTCCTATTGAAAACACAAGCTTTCATAAGCACTGTGATATTGTTACTTAAAAAGGTTAAGAAAAACTCTGTCTTTTGCAGAAGGCTTTTGAGGCTTCTGAATTTCATTTTCTTCTCAAAGGTAAAAAGTTCACTTAAGCATTCCATATACCACAGTTTGAAATATACATTCCTAAATATTTCCATAAGAATGAAAACCTTATAAAAACTATTATTATATTGATTAAAATGTTCCCGTACAAGTGAAGAAAGGCCATTTGATGCTTGCTGGGTATCCTGACAAGTCCTTTGACTCCCCAGATGAAAATGAAGTGTTGCACACACATGGACTGGGGACACTGGGATTAATTACAGAGCCAGCAATGCCTGCTGAAGCTCCTCACCAAAGGGAGGGAAGGGTCATGGGACAAACATGTGCCCAAATACCTGATTTAAAACAGATACACCAAGAGTTCCAAGACAATTGAGTAAAGGAGTTTTTCAAGAAAGCAAAAGCTTTGTGTTGAAAATCAGGGAACTGGAATTATAAAACACCAAGACATTAATTTAGTTAAATACTGATATAATTAAGACGCCATTAAAAAAAAAAAAAGCTTAAAACCCAAACTTCAAGGACCTTGAAGAATTTCCCTACCAAGCTAAAGGCAAACTAAATTGTCTATTATGTATAAAACAGGACAAGTCTTGTCGCAGGGGAGGGTCCTGCCAGCAGGCTGAATTACTCAGCCTTCTTATCCACCCAAGTGATGCGACTAATCTATTCCTGCTAACAAAACAAACCTGCCACACACGAAGGATTGCTTCATCCTCCAGCAGGCCAAGGCCAAGGCCCATCAACTGCTAGAGGTACCTGGAGCTGAGTACTTCAGATCCTATTCAGCAGGAAGGAAAAACTCTCTTAATTTGTTTTGAAGCTGAGATTTCTTTTCAAGCATTTCATTTAATATTAATAAGTTTTAGTTCAAGGCAGGAGGTAGGCAATCAGACTGGATACCTGGTGACTATTTAAGAATAACAATATATTTATGAAAACAGGCATACTTTGGATAAACGCAGTTTCCCATGGTTGGGGTCTCTTAAAATCACGTCTTTGATGTTTACCTATAACAAACTATTTTTTAAACTAATTGAACTGAACTCCCAAGTACAACACTTTGCTCACTTTGACACCACTATACATGTAGGTAAACTGCACTGTATCTCCTTCCTGTTCCTTCCGGACAGCCAGAGATCTATGAAAGACAATACAAAAGACAGGTTCCCATAAAACCCTGACCCTGTTAAAGTTACTGGGGCTTCAGCTCTGATTTGATGTAGTAGAGGGTCTTGCACGAAATATTCCTTCAAATGTGCAGGCCATTTCCTGGGATCATTTTCTCTTGAGAAGGTAACTGGATAGCCAATAAGTCATTAGTTATCCAGAAAGCTTCTGTAATTCTTCTCATCAAATCCTTCAACACGTTGAACACGAAAACTCAATCAAACGTTTTTCTGACAAAAATCAAATGGATAATATTGAATTATTTGTTGGATTAGCCTATACTTCTCTTGGACTGAAGGGAGAAGAAAAATCCATTTCACAACTGGAAAAGGAATGTTAAACCATCATCTTTGGCGATCTCTTTCAAATTTTAAGTCCCTACTCCTACATTAAACTGTGTAAAATCCTTCATCTTCCCAACTTGAAACACACACAGCCTCAAACAACCCATCGCAGGCATTTTTTCTGCGGGGCCGCTACTCCAAACATTCCCTGTAAGTCCGTGAGCGCATCCTGCGGTCTTTAGGGATGGACCAGAGGCGCGGCTGGCGACTCTCGATCCCTCCGCGTGCGCTAATGTTGATGACGCCCTACATCAAAGGAGCCAAATTCAGTTCAGCCCCAGGGCTCCGCGGAGGGTCCCGGCCGGTGTCTGAGGCCGGGCTCGGGGTCGGGGCCCGGGGCCGGGGTCCGGGATCGGGCTCGGGTCCCTCGGGGTCCCTCGGGGTCGCTCGGGGGTCGCTCCCGCCCGCGCCGCCCTGCGCCGCCCTCTGGCGCCCTCTGGCGGTGCGGCCGCGGCCCGGCAGCGCCG
>VZTX01024974.1:124645-145611 GCA_013400915.1 Pardalotus punctatus | reverse complement strand
CAGGGACCCCGGGAGTGTCCCCAGGGACCCCGGCCGTGTCCCCAGGGACCCCGGCCGTGTCCCCGCCTCGCCACGCTCCATCCGAACGGCCTCCGGGCCCCCCTCCCGCCGCCTGTGCCCGGCACCCGCCGCTCATCCTCTTGTGGCAGTTTCAGCTCCGCGGGTGACAGAGCCACATCGCCCCACGGGAGGACAGGACACCCACGGGCGGCAGATCCTTTGATACCGTTCTTTTTCCAGAGTTCCAGTCTGATAACAGCTTATTAGCTCTAGGAGATTTGAGAACAGAAGCACAAAATAACTTCAGAGTTTAAAAGACGGTGAAGGATGACAAGATAAGCAAAAAAAAAATAAAAAAAAATCTCTCAATTGTCAGTTCCCGTGAGGTTTCCTTCTATTCTTGAGTGCTTGTGAGAATTCAGGATTCCAAACTTCACGCCTGGGGTCTCTGACCTCCTGGCTTGTCCTGAAATGCAGCCTCTGGTCCTTCTCCAAAGCACATTCTTGGGCAAAAGTATGAGCTCCTATTTAAACAAAAAGTCACATTCTAAAATCTTACCCTCCTGCTCTTCTCTTTTGCTCCATTTCAATTTTTTTAAACCCCACTCCAACACGTTTTTTTTTTCTCCCCTAATAAAAATTCCTCCTCCCTGTAGCTAAGTACATCCGAGCACTCTTCTTCCAAATTAAATAACTTTGGCATTTCCTTGGGTTAAAGAACTTAAGCCCTACAAGTCCAATTAACAAAACAACAGCACTTTCCTTGAGCCACAGTTAATATTTCCTTAAACTCTGAAATCCCCCATGTTTTCTACACTTGCTTTTTAACTGGCCTGCAAGCATTCAGTCCAGCAATTGCATCACTTAATGCAACTACTATGAAGCAAGAAGGAAGCTGGACTTTAGTCTCTGAAAACCGAAATTCTACATCTCAGTTTTATATTAAGAAATAAGTTAATTGTGTTTCCTCCTCAGCTGAGCAGTTCTAAGGAATTTATACCGAAGGGAATGCTGGGGTGTGTGACAAGGCAAATGAGCTCAGATCTAAAGGATTCTCATTAGACATCCCTGAAAGGTGACTGACCTCAACACGAGAATATCCGAGAACACACCAGACTGCAGAGAATGAAGTCAGAAAGGAGCAAAAAACTCCACCATCACTCCTGACTGAAGGCTGTAAAGGTGCCAGTGCCTACAGAAGGCTGTTTTCTTGTGGGTGTTTTTGTTGTGTTTTTCTTTTCTTCAAATGAAGATCCTAATTGCCAAGTCTTCCTCAGCACTCTTAGGACTTTCCAAGCAGTTTCCCAAAACTTGGCTGAGTAATCTCCTGAGGACACAGTTTGGATATGTTTATTTCACTAACAAAGGACAGCTCAGTTCCGTTCTTTTCAAATTTCAATGCAAGCTGCATAGGCTCATCAAACCCATGAAACAGAAAAGGATTATGGATAGCAGGTGTCCAAAATACCATCTACTTTAGCAATCTGGAGTACTGGTAGCAGCAAAAGCAATTAGACTCTGAACTCAAGAAAATTTGGTTTTTACAGCTCGGATAGTTAAACACTGAACAGATTGACAATGGAATCTCTGGAATCTCCTTTACTGAAGTGCTTAGAAAACAGATGAAATAAATATCTGTCAGGAATTGTGTTGGTATGATTGATCCTGCCATAGCCCAGGAGAATATACTGTTGAACCTTTGAATCCCCTTCCACCCCCCTTCTTTCTTCTTGAGTCACTGAATTGCAGCATCTGCATCATTGTGTTTTAGTTAATTTATCTTTTAAAAACACACTCAAAATTAAACATATTTAATTCAGGCAGGAAACAGCAGATGATTACAAAAAGCTCACAGCCTTATGGCGATGGAGGGGAAGGAAGAGTGAGCCTGGAAGAGGGAGATTCCAGCAAGGCCAGGGGCTCAGAGGCCCCATAAAGCTCCCTACAGCTGCTATTTGTGACCACCTGAAGCTTTTACCTTACTAAATGTAGAGCACTTTGTGGAACGTCAAAAGAAGACTAGAGATGTTAGCACAAAAAACAAGAAGATGCCCTGACTATAGAGCCAAAACCTGTGACAAAACTTCAATGATGCCCCTGACAGTTTTTGTATAAATGTTGAACTACTTGGCCCAAAAGTACAAGAAATTCTGCATACCACTCAAAAGTCTCAGGAGAAAAAGAAAAAAAAATTCTAGAGCAAACAAAGCCAAGCAAGACCAACAGGAAATTTCTCTTTTATGAAGAATAATTTACAGAAAATTTTCATTATGAAAGACCTCAAATGATTGAGAGGGTTTTTTAAATACAAACGATTATATAATTCACTAGGGTAAAGCATGCTTGACTTATCAATAATATCACTTCTCATGTAGCTGAAATTAAGCTTTTGCTGAAGTACCATACTGAATTTGGCCAATGAAGAGAATATTCATTTCATTACTTTTAATAAAATTGTATGAAATCATTGCACGATGATTTGAGGATGTGACTTAGCTAAATGAAAACCATAATCAAACCAGCCTTCCAAAACCAAAAATAATGAATTAATTCTTGGGAATGTTCTTTAGTATCAATTCTAGCAAAGAGCCCTCTCACACCACGAATCAGGTCAAACTGCCTGTAGCTGTCTTGCCTGGCTTAGCAAGTGCCTCTCTTGTTGCAACGATGGAGAAAAATGTTTGTAAGAAAAGGCAGAAGCGTACACGTAACCACACTTAGTCGCTTGTAAGCTGAACAGAAAACACCACTAAAAGCAACTATTTTTAACATATTCTACCACTTGTGATCTAACAAATGGGTCTATGCTCTAACCAACTCTTTGACATCTGCTTGAGAAAGCTCAAATCACAAACCCAGCTTCAGTGTCACTTGAGAAGAGCTGAGCACTTGAGATTCTCAGCAGCTGTTTTCAGCAAGGAGTGAGAACCTTGGATGTAAGGTTGCCTGAAATATTTCAAATTGCACACACGATCCAGAGGGCAGGGACAAGACGATGGAACTTCCCACTTGAACTCTGCACCATTGCAGATTATTCCAAGTTATCCAAGACAGCTTCTCAATTCAAAACCTATCTCTGCACAGCCCTGTAAAATGTGGAAGAGAGGCAAATCAACAGACAGTTTTAATAGACTAAATTTCAAAAAAGGGGGAAAAAAAGACAATTCTCCTTCCATGTAAGCAGCAGCATGGTGGGAAAAGTGACTTTCTTTTCTCCTGGAGCTTTTTTAGTTCCTTTAGTCCAAGCTTTTCATTCTTTGGCTCTATACTAGTAAAAACCTACAGAATTTGAATTTACCATTTAATTTCCCTTCATTTCTTAACACAGTATATGTGACTAAGTCCTGGTTCATAGATCAAGGGGTCATTTCAATCGATCTTTTAAACCTGTTTTGTGATTTTTTTCCTTTCCTGACACTGCTCCATTCCCCTCAGAAAATAATCTTAATTATTTCTAAGCTAAATATCCTTTATTTATATATAAAACCATTTGAAATACAAACATATGTTAAACTGAGCTTTGCTCTTTTATTCACAAGTATTTATCTGCAGTTTTTCCATCACACCAAGCCCCAAAGAAGTGCTGTCTGAAAAGGAACAAACACACAATTAACAGAACCTCTAAGACCTCTTCAAACAGCTGTCTGCTTATAACACAGATAAATACCCCAGATACTTCTCAAAAGTCTTCTAAGTACGGTGCCATTGAACATCCTAATTTTCCCTGCCAATTGTACATTTTTATGTAATAGAAACTAGGTTGATGTCAAAGAACTGAAAATTACAAACCATATGTCACACCAGAAGCAGCTTATAAAGATTAGCATATTTATAAGACAAAAAATGCATTTTAAATAATGCAAATATGAAAACATCTTTTTATTTGTAAAAGTATTTTTTTCCCAAATCAACCTAAAGTATGCTTTTCTACTTCACTTTTACAAGATCAAAGAAATTAGATCCCATCCTCTAGGAAAGATCTTAGAGAGAGTAATATCTGGTATTGTGCAAAATGCCAACAATCAATAATTTATCCTTTCAAACTGTAATTCTAGGCTCTAAACAATAATCCGTTTTGTCCAAGAGAAAACACAGAAGTCATTCAGTTTGGTAATGGTCATAATGGCCCAAAACATTCCAAGCTTAAAACCATTTAGGGCAAGACTGAACATTGAACTCTTTAGTTTCTAACTAAAACCCAGTATTTTTGACACGAGCCTACTTTTTCACATTTCTATCTCCATTCATTTAGCCAAACTTTTTAAATCAGAACTTCTTAAACTTTTTAAAGCCCATTCAAAAGTGTGAAAAGCCAAGCTAATTGCAGATGAACAATTAACATCATGTGTTTTCAGCAGATGACCAATATGCAAATTAAAATGTTATTAAAACCAAAACTAGTGGACAATTAGCAAGATATGCTTATCGTTATTATGGTCATTAACTCTCAAAGCAGCAATAAAGCCAGAATAATATTTGTCTGCCTCCCAGAGATGTGGTTCTCTGCAAAGCTGAGGGACTAACATGAACTTCAACATATTCCTCACCAATTTTGTTGTTTTCCTTCTGTTGCTAATGCATCATTTAACAAACCTAATTTAATGTCAAGACCAAAATGGAATCACAGAGTCAGTGAGGTTGGAAAAGGCCTCCAAGATCATTGAGTCCAACTGTTGACTGATCACCCCCTTGTCAACCAGAGCATGGCACCAAGTGCCATCATCATTTCTGAAACACCTCCAGGGACCTCCCTGGGCAGCCCCTTCCAACCTTGAACCACACTTCCAGTGAAGAAATTCTTCTTAGAATAGCTGGCCAGAGAAAACTGTATGCTATTTAAATATATGTTTTGCCTAGTAGGAAAATGATTTGTTATACAAGATTCCTCATAAAAAAATAGTTGCAATTCTCAGAAAAAGTTTTCAAAATGTGAAAACTGGCTAAAAATAACTTTCGATTAATAATTAAAAACACTGCAAAAAAGAATTGTAAAACTCCTTTGGATGATGAGGCCAATTTTCCGCATTACTCTGGCATTCATTTAAAAAACCTAAGGCCCCAAGTATCAGATTTTTGTACTACTAGCACTGCTCTATTAACTAGTCCATATAATAAAGTCTCTAGTAAACTCTGATGAAACCATATGCAAAGGTTTGGTTCTTCTGTCTTTATAATTCACTTCAACTGAGAGCACTCTTACTTTATGATGCACCACTAATAATCTGTAATAGAATTAAATGGGTACTTTCCAGGAAGTCAGCAGTACAGCTACAAGTGTATTTTTGTTGCACAGTTCTTTTAACGTACTATTCATAGCAGAGAAAGTACTTTAATTTCCCTAATTAGCTGTTCAGTAATACAGAAATATGCTAATTAAAATCTATTTTTCTTCTCTTAAATTATGTCATGCTGTCAAATAGATACAAAAAGTGAATGAACGAACAATATTTGCAATATCAATGCAATATTGACATTGTGCAAGTGCTCCACCAGCACTTGCTCCAATTATTTTGCCTTGAATGAGTTTGCATAGTTTAATTGTTCAGAACTTAATAAACAATTCTCTAGACGATGCATGAAGAGAAAATGGGATCCAAGGTGGTCAAAGACTGATCAAGACACAAATGATGAAGAATTCCTCTGCCATTCTGACCACAGCAGTCAAGTCAAACTCTTCTACCTGCAGCCTCGTAAACTGGAAGTGTTAAGAGGAGAGGATCCAGGAGATGGTCTGTGGTCGTAGGTACCATTACAAAATAGGTTTTGCATGTGCCATCATAAAGTCTAACAACACTAATCCTTGTTTGTTGTGCAGAAAATTGTGCCTTCCACACAATCCCAAGGATTCCATGTTGACTGAGATGAACAGGTCAGACTCACCGGCGCCAGAGATGCTCCAGGGTGAGAGAGACAACTGCAAAGGCCTCAGGATCAGAGCAGAGCTCTGCCCTGTGCAGCCCCCCGAGATCTGCTCTGAGAAAACCCCCGGCAAGAGCCCACGGCTTTTAGCTGGTTCTCCTTTTGAACTTTTTTCCCCTGTACCTCATAGCTAAGAGACCTGTATTCTATTCTCTGCCCAGGAGGGCGGTATCAGGAATTTATAGATAAGAACTCAAGAAAGATCCTTCATCTTCCACTGTGGAAAAAGCCATTTATGCACTATCTCTGTTTTCTCCCACACAGGACATCCGTTTTGCTAACCAAAGTCTCTGCACTAGCTACAAAAGAAATAAATTAAAAAACAACCTAACAGCACCAAAAAACTCAAACAAAGGCAGGAAAAAAAGGAAAGAAAAAAAAGAGGCGGGGTAAAGGAAAGCTCTAGGAATATGGAATGCTTGGTTTTACAGGAAGAAGTTTCTACAGAAAGAAAAAAGATACATAATAAAATATCTTGAATTCTGTCCATGATTTTTAAAATCACGGCAACTAGAGGAAATCCTTTCCATTTACCTACCTGCATTTTTCTGGACTGCGAAGTACCTAAAGCTGGATAACTCTAAATATTTGTGTTACTGAGAACACATATCTTTCCTTTGGATCTAGTTAAAGGAAAGGCCAGAGCTTACAATAAATACTGCCTTCTTGAGATTAGGGGATCGACACGTATGGAATAACCGAGTACAGTCAAATGTAACCCACAATTCGGTATTGCTGTTTCTGTCTGGAACACCTTTGTAAACAACTAGTAAGATTTAAGACTTGGAAAAAAGATCTAATTTTATTAAATAGCTCACACATACTTCAGTAGAAGATTGATGGTTATGGCTGTCTTTTACGAACTTGAGGAGCCATCACACTGCTCTGTGCAACTTGATAAGCAACATTAGTCAGAATGTATTACTTTTTTTTCTTGCTTCTTATACATATGAAGATATTGCCTCGTGTCTTGTCTTTTCCTGGTTCAAACAAAATTTCTGTTTAAAAAACTTGTCATGGTTTTGATCTTTTCAACAACCTGATTCTGTTTATTTTCTTAAACCTGTTATACAGAGCCAGATTATGACAGGGAAAAAAAAACAACCCAAAAAAGCAACAAAAAAGCAATATACAATACTCAAACTGAAACCAAAACATGGTACTCCTTAAGAACTGCTATGAAAGCTACTTATCTCAAAAGTCAAGTGTTTCATCATGAAATCCTTACATTTCAACTGACTTTTTACCTGGAAAATGTATTACTTCCATTAACAGTCTGAGTGAGGGGACAGACCAATTTTTCAGTTCCTGAAACCTGCTGAAACACATCCTTTTTCACACACAGAATCCCCCCTACTTGCTTAAGTGCAAAAAAAAAATTAGATGAGAATGACAGGAAGAAAAGGAGAGCAATTTACACATTGACACTAAAGAACTTTGTTGGAATGAATATGAACAACTTCAGTAACACTTATTAATAAACTCCACTGTACACATTGATTCTTCTACCAAGCAAGTTTTAAAACCATCCCAACACAACAGAAGCTTTTAAATGTCTAAAGGAAAATTAAAAATCTTGTAATAGAAATACAAATATTTAAAGCTTGTAACCCTTCAAAACTGTTTAAATTCTAAATCACTGTGTCAGAGAATGTTTCTAACATGCAAGCTCTACGGAACATAGACTAAAATTAAAATCACCTACTTTTATACATCACGTTATTGTATTAGTATAATTACATTAGTTATCCTTTTCAATCAAGTCATACAAACCTTAACCTTCTTTTTTGTGATATTACTTGAGATGGTCATTAGTCTCCTCCTACCAAAAGGGTTCACTGCAATTAATTTAACTTTTGCGAGTTATAAAATTCAAATGTGTGCTATAGGAGGGAAAATAGAAAACCTTTCTGTGCTACATGAATATGCAATAATGCACTTCATGTGTTTTCCCACAAATTTAAAAACAGACTTAGTAAGCGACCAGTCGTTATGACAGACCATCCTTTAACAAGGACTCAAAGAGAAAAGGCTTCAAAGAGCTTGAAACCTGTTGCCTTTAGCTGTGTCTTCAAAGATGGTATGTCTGAAAGCTCTGAACTCTTTGTTTCTGACAGAACTGCTTCACACACAGTGATATGAAAAAGCACCACTAAGTAATTGAAAAACCACAAGTGTTCTGCCTCTAACACGATTACATTTCACAATGCAGGTTTATGAGATTCAAGATCTCCATTTAAGATCATGCCATTTCATACAGTTTCTCTCAGTCAATATACAAGGTACAAAATGAAAATGCATTTACACATGCAGTCATTTGCTGGTTTGAGCTGGGCATGAGTCAGTTTTCTTCACAGTAGCTGGTAGGGGTCTGCATTTTGGATTTGTGCTGAAAAGAAGTTCTTGATAAGGCAGAGATGATTTTGTTATTGCTGTGCAGCAGTTGCACAGAGTGAAGGCCTTTTGTGCCGGTCACCACCCTGCCAGCGAGGAGGCTGGAGGTGCACAAGGGACTGGGATGGACACAGCTGACCCAAGGCATAGTCCAGACCATCTGGTGTCACGCTCAGAACATAAAGCTGGAGGAAGAAGAAGGAATGGGGGATGTTTGGAATGATGGTGTTTGTCTTCCCAAGCCAGCATTAATCAGTGTTAATGGCTCTGCTGTCCTGGGGATGGCTGAGCACCTGCCTGCTGAGGGCACAAGGTGAAGGGACACCTTGGGTTCCCTTGTTTGCACACACAGCTTTTGCTTTACCTGGTAAACTGTCTTTATCTCAACCCATGATTTTTCTCACTTTTCCAATCCTCTTCCCCATCCCTCTGGTGGGTGAGGAAGTGGCTTTGTGGTACTCAGTTGCCAGCTGGGCTTAAACCATAACAAGTCATAAACACTAAATTATGCTTAGAAATCTGAAATTCAGCAATATTTAAATCACAAAAAAAATCCATCTACAAAAATCAGAACTGTAAAAGAACTTCTGACCAGCATCAGAAATGGGACTGCAGAAGCCTTGAACACACTGAAGACTTCAAAACCCCCCAGTATATCAATCAAAACAGACAGTTCTTCATATGTACAGTACATTCTACTGCCAACTTACTACATGAGCACTGAATAGCTGTGTCTGGTGTTCTATTTGCCTGGATGCAGCATCTAAACAAACAGGCAAGCACACCGTTTTTTCAGCATGTAGCCTCTTCTCTAAAATTTCAAGACAGCTGAGACTGCTGGATGTCTGGAAGAGTGACTGAGAGCTGCAAATATGTATGAAGTCGACATTTGCCTTTCACTCAGAATGTAAGATTTGACTGAATTATGAGAAAGCCATATCTGGCAACTCTAGCACTGGTTTGGGGAGCTTTTCAGTCAAGGCAGACACATCTTCAGAACTGCACCCTGTAACTTGTATCTTGTCTTGTACTTATGTGCTGTCTTTCCTGAGTTTCATATATATATATATATACATAATCTCTACTGTCTTTGTCACATGTTAAAAGTCCCAAAAGAAGTCTTCTAATAACCACACAGATCTGGATGTTAATGAAATGAGTGAGAACTGGGTGCACTGCACGTGTCCAACACCAGCACTCACTAATTGGTTATAAAAAATGTGCAATATGCCATAATTTACCAAAGCACCAATGCCTAATCATTTCACGCTGCAATGAATTTCAAGCAAACATGAGTAATTATACCATTAGTTTTAATAAAGTGACAGCTAGCACTTACTCCACTCTACTGAACATTTGCACAGAAGTTGGTTTATCGGTGTTTATAATGTACTGCAGCTCTATAGAAAGACACTTAGAACACTAAGAATTCTTTCAAGATTTGTTGAGAAATTTAAGAATATTTCTTCACATGTTAAGTGCAGAAATCTACAATTACTCAGCACCTCATTTTTTATATACTACATGAAAACTTGTCAGTGATAGGGATGAGAAATGTCGATCTCTGCCCATGGGATCAGGATGGTCCAGTTGCAGAGCCATCTGGTCTTTTCTAAGTGGTTGCTCCACTATTTTTTTCATATACTGGAGTACAACAAACTTGAAAAGTATTAAAAAATTAAATTTTATATTTGGCTTGGATTTTCGTAACAGAATCAATGAAACTTTCACTCTTAAACAGGTGTTTAAACAGGCACAACAGTTAACACTGCAGGTTTTTACTGACACCAGTACACTGAAAATATGTCTTGTTCAGGTTTTGGGTAGCAGAAGACTGAGCTATATCCAGTACACAAAAGCTGAAAATTATATGCACAAGAAACCTGAATGGGATTGACAAGGCATCATTTTAATTATGATGCATTTACATAGTGAATGCAACGTTGAATTACCAGCACTTAAAATTCTGAATTTGACATGAGTGCCATTGACTCAGAATTCTCGACTGAAGATTCAGAAAAATATGCTTAAATATTTGACCCATTAAATGCTAATAATAAATAATATATAATTAATTAAATCTGAGTAAGATTTCTATCAACACTTGTACAGAGAAACTTGAAATGAAGATGTTAGGTGCTACATAAACAGCTTCAAAGAAGTTTACAAAATACAAATCTTGCTTTGTTATTCACTGCTGCTTCAAACTTGTGTATGAATGGGAGGTTTATCTTGAGTCACTTGAAATTTTTCTGTTGAAGATTTCATTAAACAATAGCATCACTGGCCTATCTTGTAATTGAATTAAGCTAGAGTCAATTGACCTATTCTCCCATTTCCATGAAATGAAATACCTAAAAGTGAAATTTTAGCCTTGTTCTATGGATAATGAGCACTAGGATGATTAGGCTCTGTGAACAGGAAACACGTTCTCTCAGTCTACTAATTTTATGAAGTTACTATATGAAATACGTATTCTTTTCAAGAGGGAAAAAAAACATGAACAACCTCTCATTAGTTCTTAAAAGCTAAGAATCTTGCTAAGAATCTTCCACGAGAGAAGACAACACACAACCTTGAAAAAAAAAGAAAACAATATTATTTTCAGCTAAAATACAGCATTTTAGGAAATTATGGCTGCACATACCAATGCAGGAAACTAACACATTTTTCTTCATTTAAGACATATCTGATGTTGTTCACAAGTAAACAGTTACGTTTGTAAAAACAAACCAAATTCTAAAGAGAAATGGGGAATTAATTGATAGCATTTATCTTAAAATCTGGTGTTTGAAGTGGCATTAAAATTGTTTTTAATTTCAATTACTCCATCTTCAAAAACAAATCTCATGTCTTCATGGCAATAAAAATAGCAAAAGGTGAAACACAAGAGTTACTGTTCTTGATCTCTTGCCTCTTAGTCTTATCTAACATTTAAAAAAATTGCTGGGATAATCTACCATTAAACAATCTTCCTGCTCATCTGCTCTCGACAAGGCCTCCAGCACAATAAAAGCCCTGCTTAACACAATGCAAGTGTCCTAGAAAAGCCCCTCTGTGCCCAGTTAGAGGATCACGGTGGGATCTGTTCCACATGTCTCACACAGAATCAGAGGGTTTAAGCTTCCTCCTCAGCCTGTCCCTAGCAGGAGGCATCACTTGTATGACAACAGCGCAGAGGAGCGCTAATCACACACCAGAAGCACATTGGGGTAGAGGCTCTGGCAGCCTGAGACAAAAGGATAAAGACAACAGAGGGCAAGGCGGAGACACACAGATGGATGTACACACAAACAACAGGACTGTCTTCACCATGGACCAGCAGTATTTCCAGAGCATTATCAGCAAAGCCACTGCAGAAGTTTTTTTTATGAATCACAGTTAAAAAGAGAAGCGCCAATGAGTTTCTCCTCAACAACGGGGACAGTGGGGAAGAAAGCACAAAGGTGCTGGTTTGCAAATGTTACATTCACATGATAGGTGGAATCTGGGTTTATTCAACCTCTTGATCCAAAAGGAAAGGAAACAGTCAGGAACAATCTGCAAGAAAAGTTTGTTCTACCTCTTCTACACACACAGATTCAAGAGGACTTAAAATTACACTTATCACTACACACATTTAGAAATACTGATGGAGAATTCCCTTCGCCTCCTCCCAACCACTTCAATACTCCAGCAATGGGTTCCATGTTATGATAAATGTATTATCTTTGAACTGCAGGTATGGAACGGCACCATATATTTCTTTTCCAATAATCATATACCATTTAGTTACTTAAGAATTATTTAGTCATGAATGGCCTTTGCACTTTTTGACAGGTAAGAAATAAGAAACACAGGACATTCATTCCCCAGTGCACGAGGAAGACTTCAATGACAGCATTAGTACTGAGTCTGTATTTAACACAAATGTTAGGTGAGCAAACAGCACTAGTTTAACAAAATACATTTTTTCTAGGTGTCTAAACATTTTAAATATTTGCACTATAGCTTCATTATTTCCTTAGCACCTTTCCTTAAAAAGTAACATTGCTACTGAGCTGACTTCCTATGAACTCAATGCCGAAACCACATATCAAAGGCACAACATTCTTGGCTAATAAATACACAAAATTTGACAAATATGAACCTGAGGATGAAAGCAGTGTCTACCAGATCTTCTGATTCTTTGTGTAGTAATGAGTTACAAACTTCAATTTCAGCCTGGAATCAATGTGGGACCCTTCTGGCAACACATACTGGAGCTATGTGATCATTATTCTCTACTTTCTGGTCCAAGAGGGCTATACCAAACAAATTATTTTCTAGGTAACATGTTAGACTAAGGAGTTTATTGGGAAAAATATATGGCTTAGGGCTTAAAAGACAATAAAGTGGTTTAAAGAGACCTAAGGGACATTGATTTATCTACCAGAATCAACCTTCTCTTCACGCTGCCACAATAGAGCATGGAAATGCAAAAACAGGATTAGAGAACCACATTATCTGCATAAAAAGCTCTAATGCTTTACTGTTTATAAAAATGACACTTCAAAAGTCATCTGAATGGTGTGACGTAAGATTGTACAATCCACTTCCACATTTTGCATTAAGTGGTGTTAAAGACTTCCTTTAATCAGAGTTGTTGGAGCTCACACCACCCTTTTTTACCTACTGAATTCTGTGCATTAGATACAATCATTAAAAAGTAATACTGGGTGGAATTCGCAACTTAAGTTGCAAAGTTCATTTTTGTCCAAGAAAAAAGTATTATTCCTATCATCAGCCTAAAGAATTGAGGGGATTAAGGGGAATTTTCGTGTTACTTAATTTTAGCATCTATCTTACAAACTCAGGTAGGGAAGACTCCACCCAGCTGAGGAAGAAAGTCACCGAAAGGGACGTTCAGAGAAAAAATCTAAATCTTCTAAACCACCTCACTCCACTATTTTCTACCCAGGAGCAGCAGCCTCCACATATTTGTAAGAAGTCAGGCCATGTACATTCCCTGGTGTTTTGTCAGAGTCGGAAAATTCCCTCACAATTTAAGCTGATCTTACGATGGCTGCTGGGGTCATGCCCCTGGCCAGGCTCTCCCATCACATCATTTGCATTGTCCCATGTGGCCCCAGCCTGAGTTAGTTCAGGGAGCTGAACAGCTGAAAATTAACTTTAAAAACGGTCCCCTTAAAAAGCCTAGATCTACATTTCTGATATTAGTGAGGATGCCATTTGTATTGCACCTCAGGGGCATTTCACTGATAAAACATGATTAGTAACAGACTAGAGTATATTCTATGAATAGATTTGTTATTTTTTGTAGCAAGAGCATAACAAAAAATCTCTTTGTAAACCAAAAATACAAATGCTCAAGATATGACATACAAATACCACGTACATCTAGAAGTCAAGAATGTGTGCCATGAGCAGATCCTACAAACCCTTCCACGTATGTTTAAAAGCAATGAAGCTGGTATCACTTTAAAATAAAAGGTTGTTTCCTTCTCAGCCGTGTCACCCTTTGAACTCAGACCTGCAGGTGCTACATGAAATAATTCCTACAGAGCCTTCTGGGGCTGTGACATTCCAAAGGCCATGTCTGTAAAGGTCTGTAAAGGAATTGGAAAGTTTACTTTATGGGTAGATATAACTTCAGAAACCCCAACTTCTTTGGGAACAGGCCTTTCCATGAGGTTACATTTCTGTTCTGCATGAGTTATATGGATGATGAAGGGTCATCTTTGAGGCACGTGCAGTGAAGAGTCATTATTCACTAGAAAATACTCACTTGATAGTCAGAAATAGAACCCAAATCTCACCAATTACTTGCTTTCCAGCTGTAATAACTATAAGTTGTCTAATCCAATGCCACACTACAGCTGCTAACAGTTCTTCCTTTGGTTCACACAAAAGTCTTCTTGTGCTGAATTTAAAAGATTTCCAGCAACTGACAAGAAAACAAAGTACTGAAAAATGGATCAGTGGGCAGTACTCAGTCTCAGTTCTGACTGTGTAGACAGGAAAAATAATAGGTATCAATTTAAAGTTAATAGTAATGCACATGCATAAAGAATTTCCATCAAAGATGCAAAGGTACCTTACTTTGGTATTTTAAAATCTCTGCACAGCTCTTATAAAATTTATTCTACTTTGCATGTTTTAACTTCAAGAAAACACAATCTTGAAAATATCAACATATCATCAATTTGTTCCTTAAAAGCTATTTAAATATATATTATGTATGTACCTATGCAGAGGGAGGAGGAAAGGCCTATTTCTATAATGAACTCAGCATGAACAAGATTGTTCTCCATGAGGAATCTAATTGCCTCTAGTCAGCCCAGAGATTCATTACAGCAAAAAGGTCCAAGTGAACCAAATAACCAGTCCACCCAGAATGTGATGTTCAGGTAAAGCTGTACAGAAAGTTGATAAATGCACAGAAATCTTTTCTTTGAGTCAAGAATGTGTTCCAGACTTGTACATGTATGGTGGTAAGAACAATAAGACAATTTAAAAAATCCCTCTGACACATAAAAAAACCCAATCCCTTCACTTAACAGTTTCCTAATAATTCACTTTGAGATTGTTTTTTAGTATTTCTATGGTTTGTTTAAGCAATCTTTAAAATATTAAACAATATTTGCCTTTGTTATTGAAAATATATGACTATGCAGGGAGATGGCAGAACCTTCCAGAACAACCTTTCAAGAACTATGAGGCATGGACACAGATTTGCCTTCTGTTCTTCTTAAGTGAGATGAGAGCCACAGAGCAAAGTGCCACACCCAGGAAAGAATCTCTGCACACCCAGGTCACTCCTGCTCTAAGCATTCCTGGTGGTGCATGAACACAAGGACGATAAACACCTATTACTTATGGTCTCCCTTCGGCTCTAACAGGACCATGACACTGCACGCTCAAGAGATCATGTGAAACACTGCACTTGAAATGTTAATAGAGATGTGCTCCAGCTCTTTGAACTTGCTGTAAGAAGCCTTGAGAATAAGTAGTTTTCCAGCAAAACATAAACATAATAAAGCAAACCAAGAGTTACCACAGTAGAGAGAGTGAGAAGTCGCATGATCTGGCCACAGAAAACACCAACTGTCTCTGCCCCAGTCCTATTTAGACTAGGCCTGGATCTACTCCTCCAAATCAATTGTTTAATTATTATAATTATATACACACAAAATTCAGCTGTTAAAAACTAGCACATACTTAAAATGCTCATCTAAAGAAAAGAAACATGAAAGGCAACCCAATAAAAAATCTTGAGTTTCCAATAAACAGTAACAGTCTTTTGGAATTAGAAATGTTTCCTTCTACATTTAATTCAGAATCTTTTTCACTCTCCGATAAGTATTGCCCTGACATTTTACCATCCCTCCATCCTTCTAACAACCAAATACTCTATACAAGTTGTTTATCATATCTGCACCTAATGCAGTTTGAAATTTGCTTGAAAATGCTCCTTACACTCAGCGTATTTATAATACACCAGATCAAATATTTGAATTAAGAAAGTTGGGCCCCAAAATCATTTTCATCTATCTACTGGGTCATGGCTTCTTTCAAAGCATAATGCATATCAATACCACCTTAAATGTAGATTCAGGTATTTGTAGAATTCTGAATACAGATTTGATTAAGTAGCATAAAAAGATTACACTTCCATTGCTATAAAACTAAGAAAAATCAGACAAGCTTCTCTTTCTTAATATTTAAAGATATCAAGCTCCTCCTGGAGAAGCTTAAAGCTTTGCACTGCTTTTATCTATTTTAAAATCTTTCTGAACAACAGCCATCAATCCGAAGAAATATATTTTCAAAGTATTCTTTCATTCCTCAACAAAAGACAGACATTGGGAAGGTACTTAAATCCATTAAGATGCATGTAGAGTAGCCTCTAGCAACTTCCAACCTATTTAAATAAGCAGAATTTTTCTATTTCCATACAAATATTCCAGTAGTTTAGTAAACATTTTGTACCTCAGTAGGCATCAGTGTTTGTTAATCTCATACATAACGAATAAATGCCAATCCTGCAGGAGCTCTGTGTATTCCCAGGACTCTGCCCAGGCATGCAGACCCCTGAGCCAGACGTCTCTGCAGGAGGATGTTCCTCTAAGTACAGTAGGCAGTGACTGGGGCCAAATGATTCACTCCTACCATCACCTCGCAAATTGTAATTTGATAATTATAGTGATTATCAATTAGCATCTCATCACTATTTGATGACACACGATGGCTTGAGGCTAACTAGCATCTCATACTCACATTTAACAAAAACGCCACGAGAAGAGGGCTGGTGGCAGGGGCCAGCAGGCATAAGGAGCAGAGTAAACAAATGGGTTTTGGGACTCTTACAAGCTAATTTTTGTGACAAGGCCCCATTCAGAGATGGGCCAGTGCAGACACAGCTCCAGTGTGAGGGGGCCCTGAGCAGATCCAGGCCATCACAGGAGTGGGAGCACCATTCCCTGGAACAGGCCACAACCTTTGTCCTCCGTACCGGGAAAGTCACTCCCACAGTGAGGTCTGCACTAACAACACCAAGGTTCGAAGAGAATTCTTCATTACTCAGTACAACAACCCACTGTACGTTTCAGACTAATTCAACTCACTTTAAAAAGGAAAAAGGAAAAAAAATTATACCGAAATATGTAACACAACTACCAGAAGACAGAATAGCTGAAGAGCTAAGCACAAAATGAATTTACAAGTGGTTTTGTCTACAGTTCACCACTACATCAGCTTTCACGTGGATGATCATTCAAGTTTAGAGAATACTCAACCAACCTGTTGCAGCTGAAACTCACTTCTTCCATTCACTTTGCAGTATAGGACACTTGACCTCAACAACTTTACCTGATCTGTGTCCTATGAACGAAGAACCTGCATTTCAGTATGCCTGAAATACTTCTTATGTTTTTAATGCTGAAATAGTTATTACAGAAATATCAGCTGGTTATAGCATTGCATTATGATTCATTCAAAAGAGCCATGGCCCATATATTTAGAATGTTCATTTTTTTGTCTTATAAAAAGATTGAAGTCATGTAATTCTCTCATGCATATGACCACATCATTCCATTAGAAACTTCTGTGGCTGTAGCAGAATTTCCATTTTCATGAAGAACTTTTATAGAAATTGTCATCTTCTCTGTAAATTTTTGCATAAAAAGGATGAATGTCTCAGAATCCATTAGAATTCAGAGTGCAAAAAGAACCATGAGTTATAAATTAATACAAACTTTGTGAAATCCCAATAAAAGCACTCTGCTTTAGACCTCCACAGTGGTTTATGTGTCAAATAATTCTTAAGAGGACTAACTGTAATCTTCAGCATTATATAAAAATTTAAATACATTTTGTTTCAGCATTACATAATTGTTTTATCTTTGTTTCATGTCTTCTAGACTTCATATCTTTATCTGCAGTAATATTATTCAGAAAAAAATGTATCTTACTCTTTTCCCTTCCCCTCCCTGCCTTAAATACTGTTAGTTACTTAAAACTAACTTGGTGTAAGGACTTTTTTTGGGGATAGTTTGTATACACTACATAACTCCCTGAGATATACAGCAGCTGAAATTGATACTACTGCAAATGCTGAGTAATCTCAAATATGCTATTGAAAAATTATGCTCTACTATGTGCTAAACAAAAGTTTCAATTCATGTCTTATTCCAGTGAGATGGCTAGTTTACTACTAACCATAGCAAAACTGCTTTACATAGCATCTAAAATGATGCCTGAATCACTGGCACCTAAGACTACCCTTCATGATTATTTTTTCATTTTTAATGTAAACAGTAAGAATCATCAGCATTTATCTTCCAACATGAAGCATCATATTGGCACCTATCAACAACAACTACCAAAAGAAAAAAGCAAAAAGTGACGTGAATTTTAATTTGCAGAGATAATTATGTCAGGTATGGCTTGTTTCAGGATAACAATACCCTGTTAGGGCTTGCAGGCCTCAGCAGAAGTAATTTGGGAATAGCAGTGACAGCATAAACAAAGCACTGAGGAAGGTTTGTGAGGGTGGAGTCCATATAAAACACTGGATTAAATCTCTCCTGTATCCTGCGGCTCCAAACTTTCCGAGGATGCAGCAGTAAACCCTGGACAAACTACAGCAGACTTGGCTTCCAACCCCTCTTCCTCAACACACGAGCCCCATCCACTTATTAAAACTGAATGCACTGTTGTTCCCCATGAAACACTTGAAAACAAAGGGCTAAAACACAAAGACCATTCCCTTTCATGGAGTTTTAACTTCCGCTTTTAATAACTAACTCCTGGTCCCACACGACACAGTTCTGCATTGTCCAGCACACCCCACTTCAGCCAGACAATGCACACAGCAATAAAACTCAACCCAGCAAAGAAAGTGAAAGCTGCGTTTGTTCAGCGTGTTATTTGGCGCAGCCAACTGTAATGCTTCTGCCTGCCATTTATTGTTTACTCTGTCAAAGGATTATTAAGAATTAGGCTACATTTGGCAATTTTTTGAGAAGGGAATTTACATGCAAAGTGACTGACACTTGATATTTAAAGTCTATTGGTCGACTCTGACCCTTCGTTTACAAGTGACTCATTTGACTGCAAGGATCTCTGATGTGGAAATGCTCAGATACGAATCAATTGCAGTTTTTGTCTCGGGTAAATGTTACTTGGCAATCCAAAAGAAATGAACAATGCTGAGACCGAGGTTCACACAGAATAGTGCTCATATGTTTAAAGAATTCCTTTTACATGCCTGGTTTAGTTCTAGTCGGAGGATTTATGACTCCCCTTCTCCTAATAACTTATCTCAGAGCACAGTGCTTTTAAACACACACACAGACAGAGGCACACACACACAAAACCAGCAGTTAACTCTTTTGCTGCCTGAAAGAATAGCACGGATGCATTTAAGTAAATTTTAAAAAGCAGGGTTAGTGCTGATAGGGATTTTGATTCTCTCTGGGAGGTTGGGATAGGGGAAGGATAGGACTAGAAAGGGAGGGAAACATGTAGGTACAGTTTGCAAATCCCTGCTCCATAAAGAAACGATTGTGTTTAAGAAACGACCATTCCTACATGAATCAGCTCAGTGCCAATTCTGCAGTTTACCTCTGATAAGGATGAAAGTAAAAGGGTTTCTCTGTACCCAAGCAAGATTCCCTTCCTCTCAGAAGGCAGACGCAGCATTTCTATAAACAAAAATGTCTCTAGCCCTACCTTGTGCCAGTGCTTGCAACATGTGGAGCTGAAGCAACAGAAACGCCCACCATCCCCGACAGAAGATGAAACAGAAGTTTAACTTTATCATCATTCCGCCTCGCCTGCTATTCCTTCGGGCAATAATTTCGCGATCCACCTTTCTTTCAACCGGTATTGCCTCACTGATCCCCATCCGATCCGACTGGCTGCCACTCCTGACAGCGCTTTGGTCATCGCTCATGCCGCCCCCCCGGCCCGAGCTCTCTGTGGAGGGTCGGGAGCCGGTGCCCCCCGGTTTGGGGGGAAGCGAAGCCCCCACTTCCCAGGATCGGCGGGCTCTTTGATTTGTGCTCACTCCGCCTGCAAGGCGAGAGCAGCACTCCGTGCGCCTCCCGCTATGACAGTCGCCACCTAAGTCAATGTTTCTTGTGGAGGTATTGATTGCACCAAAACAACCAGTCAGAAATGTGAAACACATGTTTCTCTGCACTGTCACATCCGATGCCTTCAGCAGAGAGGGAGTAAGTTCATGGGCGTCAGTATTTCAGTAAATCCGGATCCTTCAGCACATCGCAAACACGAACAGGGAGAAACTGATCCATCTTAGCCACCAGCAGACAATCCAAAGAGAACCTTTCATACCGCAACGGTGATGGAAACTGTTACCCCCGTCATTTTTATGAAGAGTGGTGAGTTCTCCAGCATGTGTCCCATTCTCCTGTAAAAACCTTCCGATGGAATTGTTAAATTCTCGTACAAGGGGGAAAAAAAAAAAGGCGACAAGCAAAAAAAAAAACTAATTGAAAGTATCTCGTTATTCCTTGCGCTAAGGATTTATTTCAGACAATTTCAAGATTAGCCATGCAGACAGAGTAGTCTCCAGATATCCCTGCAAAGCTCTGCATAGTTTATATTAATCCGATTTTCCTTGGGATACAAATCTCTACCGTCAATAGAAGGGTTTGAAGGGTCCTCGAGCAGGTAAATCGAGCAGCTCTGGCTGTGATTTCAGCTCGCTGTGCAGTCAGTCAGCCACAGGCCAGTGCCGGTGTCACTTGAACTCTCACGTTCAGCCGGAGGTAGGGAAAACCTCAGTTGATCCTGTCTGCCTCCTCGAAGGCTGGTGCCGATCCCTTCCTGGGAGGGAGACCACGACAAAAATCACCTCTAACGCGGAAAGCGCTTTTTCTCTGTGCGGTTGTGGACGCAGCAAGGAAGCAAAGCCTCAGCTGGACCGTGTCCGGGGCGGGGGGAGAGAAAATATCCCGAAACAAACAGCAACAAGGTGAAATCCTCCCAGCTCTGCTGAGCCGGGCTCCTGCTCTCCGTGCTGATGCAGCCCAGGGATCCCGGTCCTTCCTGCGAGCGTCTCTCCCTCACAGGCGCTGTAAACACAAGGGGGAAAGCGCGATCACAACAGCGGCAGCGGCGGCAATAAAACCCAACCGAGAAAAAAA
>VZTX01024974.1:0-123827 GCA_013400915.1 Pardalotus punctatus | reverse complement strand
GGGGACACGCCGGGCCAGCCCGGACAGGCCGGGCCGCCGCCGCCTCATGCAGGGCGCGCCTGGCGGCGGCCGCGGTTCCCGTCCGCCGGCGGGCGAGGAGCAGGAATGTGGTGACAGAGCCAAGGGAGCCCCGAGGTGCGAGTTAACCCCGTCCCTGCGCGCTCGCTTGCGCGGTGCTGCCGCTTTCCGGAGCGCGGCGCGGTTGTGCCCCGTGAGGGGAGCGAGGGCTGCGGGGTGGCAGAGCCAAAGTTGGAGGTTGGCTCCTGCTTCTTCTGCCTCTGTGACAGGCGGTGTGTGATGATCGAGCCGTGCAGCAAACACTGTGCATTATCACATCAAACACAAGGTCATTTTCCCCTATTATTAACAGCCGGTGTGATGGGTGTCTGTCAGAGGTGTGTTACCCAAGAAAACACCTTTTTCTCAAGCATTTGTTATTTTACAACATACAAAAAGGTGAAGCGGCTGCGCAGTTTGCACTCCAGCAGAGGTAAACAGTTCCCTGGCAGTGTCTCCTGTGCCCAGCCCTTGCCCCTCAGCTGCCTCCTGTCCAAGCCACTGCATCCGTCAACATCCAGAGCTGCTGGGCAGCTTTTCCTCCTGACTCTCCCTTCGTATCTCACAGGTACATCTTGGCTGCCAGATTCCCTCCTACGCCAGTGCCTGCTTCCTCTAGTATCCAACAGGTTATTAAGTTTTATGACATCTCTTGTCTGCCCACTGTTCATCCCTCTGTGTGCCAGCTTGTTCCTGTGTTCAAGCAGTTGCTGTGCTTAAATCCTCCTTATTGTGGCACCTTTTCCTATTAATATATATGAGCTGTATTCACCAGCCACCTCTTCTTTGTGGTAAATAGAGTGAAAATAGCGATTCTGTTGTGCCTCTCACGTCACATTTTCCTTTTTTTGTGCATAGACCACATTAATAATTATCTACACATATCAGGACTCGGTGCTTATGATTTTCCCTGCAATACGTCCGTTTTGAGAACAATGCAAACTGAATCCAGATTGTTTTTTGCTGTGTTCAGAACTGACCTCAAGGAAGTAACAATCTGTTTGTAACTCCCATTGCACCGTTAATAGTAGTTCATTTACTGCAGCATGAAAAACACCCTTTTTATTTAACCAGTAATTTTGGGTGGGACTGATTTGCCATAACTGGAAATGGAAAATATATTTAATTGCGTGTTGAGGCAGTTTCTTTTGTTGTTTTTTTTTAAGCACTGTTTTTAAGCACTGTTAACAAAGGAGCATACCGCTGCTCATGGAAATTTCAGTTTAAGATTTCAAATTCAGTTTGATATCTCAGAAAGTCCTCGGTGCTTCCTCATAAGTTCTAAGGGAGTCAGTTTGTAGTGGTTGTGATAGTATTACCAAAAGTCTGCTGAAAGAGTCATTGTCAAACTGTTAAAACCAAGGTGTTACAAAGGAGAAATGTTAATTTCTGTAACTTTGCTCAATTTCAGTGGAAGTTTGTTTCCCCTTGAAATGAACATGTTTTCCTTGTAGCCCTTTAAATCTGTTCAGCACGGAAACATAAGCATAGGAAAGTAAGCTACCAACATAAGCATAGGAAGGTAACCTACAAACATAAACATAGGAAAGTAGCCTACAAATATAAATGTAGGAAAGTAACCTATTTTCATCACTCAGGCCTTGTTTCCTTATTTAAATATGGTCGTGTCTTTTATACTTGCCAACTCAACATTTTGGGTGAAATGCTTGCAGTTTGTTATTTCCTTGTTTTTAACAATGAGCATGTCTAAGAGGATAATATTAATGGTTGGGCTTTTTTTCTATTTACTTTGGTTACAGTCAACATACTTAATAGTGCTCATACCTGAAAATATTATTTAAAATCTTGTTATCTAGACTAGTGAAAGCTTTTTACCACTTCTCCCTCCTGCATGGATGCAACAATTAAACATGTAGCAGGAATACTGGTAGGAGGACAGCTCTCCCACCTGAAAGAGCAGAAACAACAAATCTGATGGTCAGAAAGACAGGGAAAAAAAGGATGGGATGTGTTTTCAGGAATTTTGAAGTAAGTACAGGAAAAAAAGAAGCAATGTAGTTAGTTTTGTTTAAAGGTGGTAAAAAAGAAGGTTAAAAGTCTTTTTATCAATGACTGTCGACTTGAAATTAGGTGTTAATGCGGTGAGATAATGAGACAAAAGAGAAAGGAAGAAAAGGCGCTACTACTCAAGACAGGCCACTTAGTGAAAGGCAGCCTTCTAGCCAAGAAAGTGGAATCATGGAACTACTTCCACAGGAAAATTTCACCAATGTTCTTTTACAATACATTATATCTTCTAGGGTATCAACTCTTTAACAATTGGAGTTAGCTAAACTCCTACAGACAGAGCATTCTCATATGCATGTCATTGTATATGCTTTTTAAGGTTTTGTTTGCTTGGGGGTTTTGTTTGGTTTTGTTTGTTTGTTTTTGAGAGATGCAGCGGATTGTTGGGATTTGCTGTATCTCCTGATGCAGTCTCTGGTTCTTGCAGTCATTGATGGGTAGTACCCAGCTGGGGTCTAGATTATACCAAATGTGATGGGTAATTGCTATGGTTTGTTTGGTTGTTTTAGTCCTGTAAGCCAAGTAATTGTATTGCATTCTCTTCTATTTAAAAAAACCCACCAAAATCAATCAGTGATTTTTTTATGTTGTGTTTTTCGCCGGTGCACTTTCTTTGATGATGACTTACTCTACCTGGAAAATTTAACTGGTAAAGCAAAAGTCTTTACCAAAACATTTGAAAATTAAACTGAGAGAAATATGAACACTATAACAGGCAAAATTAAAGTTAATATTCCAGTAGGGTCTTCATCATAAGTAATGTAGAACAATTAATATTTTTAATTCCTTGGATAGAAGGTATAGATCTTGTTGGTACCCTGAAAACAGTTTCATGGGTTGTTCCTACACTTCCATTTTCTTTCACTCAAAAGCTTAAAGTGCAAAACTCAGGGCAGGCAATTTTATTGACTACCACGTGATAGTCCCAGGGGGTTTTTATATTGCCTTTCCTTTTCTCCCAAGAGGGACAATGCTTTAGAAAACAATGACTGTGCAAGTAGAAAGTAACTTTCTTTCAAATGGGAATGTTTTTCAGCATATTAAATCAACCTGAATTCAATGAAATTTTGGGAGGGGGCTAAAATCTTCCCTAACAAGGGTATATTCCCAAGGGACACTAGCCTGCTGCTCTTCATTTATCGAATAAATGTGCTTCTATGTCAATAATAAACGTTGGAAGAGAAGGAAAAAGTATCCCATTATATGCTGGAAGTCTCAGGGGAAACATTAGGCAATGACTTCACCACACTTCTGGAAGTATCTTCTGCAGCAAATGCTGTTGCAAGAACAACTCCCATTAAATTTTACTGGGCTTAAATAACTTAATATGGTGTCAGTTTATAAAGCCCCAAAACAAACAGAATGACAAATTTTTGTTTTCTCCATGTGGTTTGAATTTACATAAAAGAAATTAGAATTAGATTTATGTACCTCTTAGGTCTGATTTTAAATTCAGAAATGCGAGCAAATTCAGAGTTAAATTCCTTTGCTTGCTGTTTAATGCGATTGTGCTGAGGAGTGTGGGAACAGACAAGGCGCAGTTCTAAGGCACAGCGGTAAAAGTTGGGGGCAGAATGAATATACTGAAATGTTTCATGGCTTTTATGAGCCTGAGAAGAATCCTGCTAGAGCCGTAGCATGGCTGTATTTATGCTCAAATTCAGCTAAGCTGATGGGGACAGCTGTACAGTGAGGCCAAGGGGCTAACGTGGTTTCTGAATTATCCCATCTCCTGTATTATCCCAATGTAACGATGGGCTTTCCCATTTAGCCATCAGAAGAAATTCACAATGACCCAGCCATGTTGCCCTGCTGTGTTTTATGGAGTAGAGAGTTAGCAAAGTAACATAAAGGATCAAGACAACAGGTTCTGCGTTTTTGAAATGGAGACGTTTGAAAACATTCTCAGAGCTTCCCAGAGGAAGTCTACAGGGGTTGTAATGATTCAACTCCAGACAAGTTGGGTTAGAATGTAGAGAGAGATCTTTTAAGAAGTCTGTGCCTTCAAACACCAGCGGGTCTGGCTGCCCAGCCATGGGTTGCCGGGATTGCCCTTTCATGATTCTGATGATGCCCCAGGCACGAGTGACCCGAGCACTTTGAGAACTGTCTGAAATTGCCTGTAAATGCTGGGGCAGACTTTGGACAAAGGCTAAATGTTTCCGTTGAACTTGAACTTTGTACTAAGGAGTGCCATCTTGGTGACTTCCTCAACTTTCTAGTTCATCAGGAAAAAATAAACGAAGCAGAATCTGACACCATAAGTACAAAAGAAATCTACTGAATAGCAGCTGAATATTACTAGTGAAATGCATTAATGCATCAGCTTACACTTGGTCACACTAGGCAGAGGACTTCCAGAGAATACATCAGGCTGTAGGGAGTGCGGTATTAGCTGCATTCTTTTCCCCCCCATCTCCTTTTTTATCCCTGGAACTAAACCAAAACCCATTCATGACATTAAAAGGTACTGCTTCTGCAGGACACGTTTCAGGTAGGACATAAAATGTTAAACACTTTGAAATGAGATTAGATGTTATGGTCTTTTCCATTTTTCAATAACTTTAATATGAAAAACCCAACAAATGAAAAATCCCACAAAATCCTAAACTTGTGTCCCATGCAAGATCCAGTGTGATTTCTGTTGATTACAATTTTCAGAATTTCCTGACTAAGATGCTGTAATACCCCCATGGTTTCTCCCAGAGAGGATGCTAGTTCAGTGCTTAGTGAACTGCTTATTGTCTTCCACGTCCTTATTCACAAAGATATTATGAAGACCTAAATGACTTTCTTGCAGTCCCTGAAGAGTGCAGAAGACTCTTTTTATCAAGGGTATGGGTTATTTTCAGATGCAGTATAAACACCTCGTCTTAAGTAAGCAAAGACATCTGTTGAACACTTTGTGACGGGATTCCAATATTACAGTGAAGAACAGTGTTAAATGTATACATGGAGATCGTATTCAAAAAATAGCATATTCTTGAGACCCTGTAATTGAGAAATGAAAGGTGCTGGATGTGGTGATTTAGGTCATTATTAGCACCCTGCATTTTTCTGACTTGATTGATGTGATTCAAATGGAAAAGCCTTAAAAGCAAAACCCCAGAGTGATAAACAGATAACAAGAAGGAGGATGAAAACAATTACCACAAGGCTTGAGCAGTCACGCTTACTAAAGGGGAGTTGCTAGAACATCTCAGCCATATCGCTGCTGCCATAGTCTACAATTTGCCCATCATATAAAAAAAAACCAGGTCATGAAATGGCAAAGTGAGCTTTAAAGAATAAATAGAAGGTATTTGCAGTGATTGGCCACCTTAGCTGTAAATTATTTTTTCCTCCATAGGACAGGAACATATATTGATTAGTAGTATTTGAAATATAGATTCAAATCCAGTGGAATCTGCTACTCTGGTGGTTTTAGCAGATACTTCTCTGCCATAGAGAGTCCATTGCTTGTTTTTTCAGGACATTTTGGCTTTATTAATCATTCGGGCCTGAACATTTGTGTATCTAGGAATTTTCCAGATTTATTGATGACTGAAGTTGAGACATCAATTTTATATCCTGTAACTCTGGTTTACAAAAATAAAAAATGGACCAGACTGTTGGTTCAGGGAGATGAAGTAAGAGGGTTAATGTGAGTGAGCCACTGTGCCAGATGGTTTTCACAAGTACTGCTATTTTGGCATAAAATTAATGTTGTCCCAAAATATTTTTCACCAGATATCTGGTGCAAAGATTCTGACCAGCAGGCTTTTATATTTAGCACGCAAAATAATTTATTTGTCACCACAGTTCTCCTTGGCTGCATCCTTGTGTACATCAACTCAGCCCTTCTCCTGACTGACTGTAATTCCACTGGCATCTACTCTTCAGTGCTTCATGGCTTTTTCTAGACTGGTTCTTCTCAGTTCTGTGATTCTTCCTTTTCTTCTGAGGTTTTTTTCTTTTTTTCTTTTTTTTTTTTTTTTTTTTAAGATGAACAAAAGCAATTATAATATATCTTTGAATCTGTTCAAGATAGGACAAGAGTTCAGATTAGCACTGAAGAGCTTTCCTTTCCACAGGTCTCTTATCATGATTCTGCTAACAGAAATTAATTTTGTAGAAATCCAGGCTTGGGCACGGACAGTACATTTCACCATTCTTACAGCTTTAGCTCAAGGTTATTATTGCTGCTCTGTGCTCAGAAGGGAAGAGTGCATACTAATTACAGACATTTTATCTTAATTTCCATAGCAATTAAATGTTATTTTAAAAGGCTAATCTGAAATATTTTCTAAGTGATCCACTTGGGTGACACCCTTGCACCATTTTTAGGAAAGCGATGAAAATGTATTTAAATGTGTACTAAGGTCTTGATTCAAAATTCAAATCTCACTTTTCACTATTACTTTTCAGTAATACATACAATATGAAATGCATATTCCTTGGAAAAAGACACCCACAACAAAGGAGTTCACACCTGTGATAAATTTAAACAGCAACAGAATATCAGGATAGCTTTGACAGCATAGCTGAGGTAAAGGAGAAATATTGGAGTAAAAATAAAATAAAACAATCTTTATTGAATAAATTTATGTTTTAAAGAATGTAGGAAAGCTTTGTGATTATTTACATGGAAACCATTGATTTTTCTTAACTACCCTGTAATGCATCTATGCAGTAATTTAGAAAGCTTATACTTAAAACAGATGCCAGCATTATTCTTCAGAGAGTACTCGGAACACAGTGAGTGTGAGACAGATGGATGCAGGAGAATCAATAGTTCAGAGAACTCCATCAGGTGCATGCATTTCGCATAGGTCAAGTTTGATGAAACCCCAGCTTCGTGAATCAACACTTCTGATGTAAATAATTCACAGTAATGGAAAAAAATCCACTATGCTTATATGGGATGAATATAAATACACTTTTAAAATAATTGTTAGTGAGCTGTAATATGATCTGACTCTTGTAGATGGCTTATACATACATGTGATCCTACTCATACAGAGTTTAGTATAGCAAGAGATTGGAGATTTTTGTTTTAGTAATGAGTTTAGCAAAATAAGGAAAACTATGAACTTTAAACTGAATGGCATTTGCAATACAATAATGCAGCAGCCTCTTTGCTCTTTTAATGAATATGCTGAAAAAAAATCTATAAATCTTCCATTAATATTTAAATCTGATCTCATTCCTGGTTTTGTATGCATATCTTCTGGTCTTAAGTATTCTAAGATGACTCTAATATGACCTCCCTTTGGGAGCAGCTCCACAGGGCTCTCCTAGGTCCAAGAGGAAAAGGTGCAAAGTGAGGTGACTTGCTCTGGAAAGCACTCGGTGATCAGAACAGGACTGCTGTTGCCTTGACAGGGAAGTAAAGATCAGCTCAGTGCTGGATCTCCATAAAGAGATGGAACTTAATTCTGATCCAGCATGTTTGTGAGGCTGCAGCCCCACACATTTTGGTGCCATTACATCTGGTTTTTACTGGTAGGGTGAAAAAAAAACAAAGAGAGTCATGTGTTGTTATTATTTCTTTCCCCCAGAACTGTAGTGGATTCCATATCCGAGACTATGTAGGAGGAGAATAGGAGTTACTTTGTTTTGCTGAAAATGTTTATCATTGCTTTTCCTGACAGTCTCATAGAGGCGCTTTTCAAGCCCCCTCACAAGGATGAAAATTAAGTAGATAAGGGTGAAACTTCAATATTAAATTGTAACTTGGGTTCATTCACATACAACTGATCTCAGTTATGAAATTTATAACCTTAAAAGCCTAAATAAAAATAAGAAGGGCTAAAGAAACGGATGGGAGGTGGTGTATTTTTCTTCTGTGTTTGTAAAGAAGTAGCAATATTATTTCTTTGCTAGTCAAAATTAATACTTTACGTGAGTACAGAGAAGAATGCAAAATACCTTCAAATGTATAATGCTCAAGTAATATAATGTGAGATAGTATTATTTTATATTACATAATGCCTGGATATACCATGGATTCTTGAAACAATTGCCAAAGAAGTTCTGTAAATGGTCAGTGTCTCTTTAGCAAAAGAATTTCCAGAAGACTGGAAAGAAAACCCAGCATCGTGTAAATATTTTAAAGTTAATGATGCCTGCCACAAGTAATCCCAGACATGTTAATTGAAGATCAGTTCTTGTGCACTTAACAGACTGCTTAAGATGGAAACAGTAGAAACAAAATTAACAATCAGTGCTGATTGATCTGTTTTTTATGGAAAATAGATATTGAACAGGAATGCTGGTGCTTTGGATGACATCACAGCCTTGAGAGATAATCTCCCATTGTTTCATTTAATGCACTTCATTTCGCCATAATGCCTTGCCTGATTATGGTTTTAAAAACAAGTGGGTTATCTGATGGTCAGCCCTGTAGACTGAAAAGATAAACTGAAACAAACTTCAGAAAATCATCATCGAGTTGAAAGGTGTGTGGAAGAAGCGTGTGTTTGGAGGAACTTTGTCAGATCTATTTTTAGGCCTGATGTTATTCAGGATCCTTCCTGGAGAATGACATTCTGAGAAATCTTTCATCTGTCAGGAAAAGCTTGCTTTGGGATGTAAAAAAAGTCCACTGTTGAAAAGTGATGCTAAATTATTTCAGACCACAAATAAGAGTAGAGGTTGTCAACAGTGAATTTGCATCTCTATGGTGACGCTTGAAAAAGCTGAGCTGAGGCAACTGAAAGTGTGAAATTAGAGAACATAAATCGAAGAATGATAAATCCCTTTGTGGATGTCATGATTCCTGAGTAATGTGAACTCTAGTGTGCTGGAGTTTGGAATTTAAGAGATTTTTAACATCCAAAATGAAAAAAGCACCACTGAGTTTAAATTGTTTTGTTTATTGCCAGTGTTCAGCAGCTTAGGTTTCCTGATCCATCCACTCGGACCATTCCAGTTGGTATTTTGTCTTCACATCCTTTACCTAGAAATGCAGGGGCCTCTCTGTCTGTAGAAGACGTTCCTTATTTAGAAAATAATCTGTAAATGGACTTTTTGCTATTCTCAGTTATATTCTTCTTTATTTTCAATATTGCTTTCCAGTAAAAATAGTAGTTCTGTTAGTATTCCAAACTTAAAAAAAAAAAAAGGAAAAAAGAAAAAGATTGTGTGCATTATTTAGCTTTACAAATTATTGGGAATTTTCAATATAAACCAACACTGCTTCATCAAACCTTAGAGACGCATTTGCCTCACAAACTGGAGTAAAATTCTGACCTTGTCCATGGGTGTCTTTTCATTAGTTTCAGGGAGAAGACAGGAAAGGAAATAGCTATTGCACAGTGGTTGATTGTTCTTGGTTTCACCTGAATCCAGAGATCTTTGTTGATCACAGTAGCAGCCAAAGAATTACTCTAATGTGCAAGAAGGAAAACAAAAAGACCAGAAAGTGTTCCAAATTCTGAGATGCTTGTCAAGAATAAAATGTGTTTGTTGCTTTGGTGACATGAACAAAGCTAGCAAGGAAGAATACTTGCAATAAAATATTAAAAAAAAATTAAAAATATTTCCAATTATATTTATTTGTAAAATGTATGGCAAAAAAAAGTTAGTTTGGAGTCTCCATATTACTTTTAAATGGCAAGAGAAACCTTGCTTTGTGGCATTCATTGAACAATGTCACATCCTGCCTTTTCTTTCTCATCTCTTGACTCCAGCCTCTCAAAAGGAGATTTACGCACTGTCTCAGACATCTTACATACATAGATTAACAAGAAATAAATTGGCCTTGGATGTTGGCAGATCTCAAAACATATGTTCAGAGAGTTCTTTCATTTGGTTGTAATTAATTTTTTACAAAATTAGTAGCTTTAATCAATTGGATACCTGGATGGAGTCTGAATCCTGCTATGGGTGTTTGAAGTCTTAGGGAGTTGTAGTAGATCAAGAAAAGCTTTCATAGCTGTGGCCTTTCTGCTTTCACTATATTCATCTGTTCCAAATAATATTGAGACTAATTCTGCCCTTTGTCATAATGGTATAAATCCAAAATAAAGCCTTAATACTGCAAAGACTTAGTACATGTACTCCAGGCAAGGGACAAATCCTGTATATTACAGCAGTAATATATACATGCTTAACTTGCAGCAGATGAATATCTCTGCAGGATTTAATTTAAGCAGACACTTCTAGTTCTAGTGAATGTCACCTGGAGCAGAACTTGGTGTGCTTGTTGGAGACATTTTGCCTTGCTTACTGTTATTGCTTGATCTCTAACAAGTCCCAGGGGCTTCCAGTCACTTAGCGTTCATTATTTAGGCAAAAACTCATTAAAAGGCATCCTAAAATGCTGTAAAGTAGTGATTACAAAAACTCTGAACAAAGAAAGAACAATACATCTTAAATTGCTGCTTGGAATACCTCAGATGTAGAATTTTTCAGTTACAAAGCATTTTAAATTATTCTGGGTTTAGTTACTTTAAGGTACGTTTTAAAGTAATATCCATAAATTTGTCCCTAGAAAAATATCAAAAGGGTGAAAAAGAACCCTTGTTTTAGTTGTGGCCCTGTGCTGAATAGTCACAGTTTGCATTGGCTCCCTGATAAACATTGCAGTGGAAAGTAATTCTGAAAAAGAAAAATGGAAGAGCAGCTTTCCTTCCAGCACATTGCAGTATAACGTCTTATGACACAGCTAAGTATAGCTAATTTATTTGGAGCAAAGGGGTTATTAAGATGAAGATTAATGCACAAATAACTCTTTTTCCTGGAAGCTTACAGTGATGCATAAACTCACAAAATCTGTTGCATGGGAGGGTTTATAACCATGCTCAGTGTAGCTGGGATCTTTTCATCAGTGCAGTAATGCTCAGGGTACTCTTCCAGAGGCCACTGCACAATAGGGGAGAAGGGCCTGGACGTTGCTTTTATCACCACAAACATGTAAGTGTGTATATTGGAAGAGGAATAATTGTATCTGGGGTTCAAGATGCATTATGATTCCAAGACGAGTCAGTACCATGATTCCATGCTGACAGACAGCCTGGAGAAGCCACTAAGCAACAAATGGGAATTGTTTCTTCCCTTTTGGTAACTGTGTTTTATAAATTACTAGACTGTCATGGATTGCTTTTGTTTTCTTTTGCCTTTTTTTGGAGAACTGAGTATTAGGTAGAAATAATGTGATTTTTAGTAGATCTGGGGTCTTGTCCTGAGTAACCCCCCATGTAACTTCCTCCATGCGCCTA
The DNA here is from genome assembly GCA_013400915.1 of Pardalotus punctatus. Classification (NCBI taxonomy): domain Eukaryota; kingdom Metazoa; phylum Chordata; class Aves; order Passeriformes; family Pardalotidae; genus Pardalotus; species Pardalotus punctatus. Next base: position 112,539 of record VZTX01024974.1, on the reverse strand, counting down.
ATGTGTATCATATGTCTAGGGTAATAATTTGCAGGAGTATGTCAGAATGTCCCTCCAGTAAGGTTAGGGGTAATAAACTGTTGTTAGTAGTTCCAAGGTCAAACCTCAGTTCTTTCCATGGAAATAAAAGATAGCGCTGCATTACCTTGTCAAGTTAATACAGTGTGATAGAGCAGCTCAGGCAGCACATCCTGAAAGACTGTAAATGTCTAATAGATTTAGGAAAACTGTACCTCAGGGAACATATTAGGAAGGATTCATCAATGGATCAAAACTGTCTTGGAGCCTTACTTATTGGGGACCAGCACACTTTTAAATTATTGCTTTCTTAAGAAAAGCCTCAAGACAAATTGTATTTCTTAGATTAGCTTTACACGAGTGGTCAATAGTTTCTGTTGGAGAGTTTTGAGGGTTTGTGGTGGGTTTTTTCTTTAACACTGGCATGAGCAATTTCAATAATTTGAACTCTGTAATTAAGTTTTGATTTTTTTTCCCAAATGATTTTCAAATTGCTTAATGTGCTGCTTATGGTCTGTCATTCTTTGCAGATGAAATTGGACATATTTGTGAAGTGTCTTAGCAGTGTGTCTCTAATGACAAAGAACTTTAATTATAAGATATGGGTTTGCAAGCTTTGCATTAATTAGACAAAATTAGCAAAGCGTGAAGTTTGTACACATGTTCACACACATGCAGAACATCAGGAAGTTTTCATCCACAGATGTGTCCCAATGTACGTAAGCATTTGGAATCAATACTGGTTTAGGGGTAATAGCAATTAATAAGAATTCTGCTACTCTGTGTGTTTTGAATTGTTCTACAATTCATCCCTGTGAAATCAGTTACTCGATATTTACAATGTGTCTGAAGTAGAAACTGGCCTCTATTTATTTGTCCTGTATGATTAAATTTAGATCTCCCTATTATGCTTGTGCTGTTTAAAGTAATGATGGACTGTAACTCACAGCTTAAACAGGAAAACTTTATACCAAGGAGCAGATAAATAGGATTAAGTTAATAATTCTGCAGTTGTGGAGTAATTGCTACTTACAAAGCACAAACTGTGGTTTACTGATGACATCATTAGAGTCTTGTTTTAATTAAAGTCTATATTGCCTGTGTTTTACTATGACTGCCTCTTACTGTAAATTGATTTTATAGGGCACTAATTTGTAAACTGGATATTGCTGCAGAATAAGACTTGGTTATATTTTTGTGGCCTAAATGCTACACAGTATTTAAGAACACATTTAAAGTTAAGTATGTGTTCAGCAGTTTGGTTGAACTGTTGCTTCTTTTATTCCACTTCACTCAAATTCAAGCCTCAAATAGACATAGTAAGGATCTGATCCTTGTAATCTTTTTGATGTTGAGTAATGCCTTAATTGCTAGACTGTCATTTCGACACAGACTATTCTAATTTCAGAACAAGAAAAAACAAATACAGGTAATTTAGCAAGCTGTGTTCAAGCCTAGAATTAAAATTATTTGACAGTATCACACAGAAGAGGAAATAATTAGATTAGTCTGTTATCAAATATAAGCCACAGGTTCCGTTGCATGGAAAGGAATGGATGTGGCTTCTTTATCAAGTACCTATTGATTTTTAGCGTTGAGAAGAGTGACTAACCCAAACGAATTTGGAGGAAAATGGCATTTTTTACTGATGCCTGCAATTGTTGGATCTCTGATTTTGTAGTTCCCATAACAACATCCAAATGACTGAGGGCTCTGCACCAGTGCTGTCCATAGAACCTACAGGATGTGGCTGCTATTGCTCCCATTTTCTCATTTTTCTGAGAAACACAAGTGCTTTGGGAAGCTGACTTCATGTTTTCTTCCAGAAAACAAAACTTTACTGCTATTCACTGTCTGTATTTTTCCATCTATAAAAAAAACAAAACCCAAATACCTAGTGTTGGGAAATTCTTACATCCCACTTACAATTCATGTCTTCTCCTTTGAGTGCCCAGAGAAATGCAGTACAGCTGTATATTTTTTGCTTGAAAATTATAGCAACCAAGAAATGAAAATATTCTTTTTGTTACATTTTATCTCCAGCAGAGTTGTGTCAGCTTAGGCAGAACAACAGCGGAATCCAGCACCTTAAGAAGTTGAGGGACTATTTATTTAAAATAATTTTAATCCTTTGGGATGCAAATGAATTAAGGACATGTAAATGCTCTACAATAAGAAAATATTATTTTTGTGGCCTGCAACTGACACTTAGCTACGTTATATATTCATTTCACCAAAACTTTTTTTAATTCACTTCAGATAAACCTGAAGCTGCATTCTGGGATCTGTGTGCACAGAATGGTTTATTCCAACAAATTGACAGCACTCATACTCCATCTAACATGCTGACAGTACAAGTAGTTGATCTGTCTTGAATTTGTTAAGACATAGACAGGAGAAGGATTTAAAGGCTGGGGAGCATTATTTTGTTTATCCTGCTGGTGATGAAACTAACTCTCCAAATATCTGATGGAACCTGCTATTTTAGAGATAAAAAATGCCTGAACTGCCAATAAAAGAGCGAATTGCAAGTAGCCATGATCTTTAATTTTTTTATTAAAGTTATTTTCATAGAATATATATGTTAAACCTGACAGCTTGATTACACTGGGGTCTTGCCCCAGGGCATCTATTTGGATGCATCATGGACACAGAATATCAACACAAAATAATTTTGCTGGAATAAAAAATCTGTCTATCTTGCTGTCCATTTTTACTGTCTCAAGTGCACAATTCAACAGTTTTGTAAAATTGAATAGTATATGCTCCAATTCTCTCTTGGAATGTCGTGATGTTAGGAAACTATTGTGTTTCTGTGCAGAAGGAGATGGATCTTTATTCCACAGCAAAGCCTTGCCTAGAGCATTATGATTTTTTCCTACCCATATGTTTAATGTATGTTCTTATATATAAATTGCTGTGAGGACAAAACTCTTCACAACCAGCTCTTAGCTATGCCTTGCAAACTCTCTTTATGTTAATTAAGCAGTTTTTGTTACCCCACACACAAAACACTAAGCCTGGAAGAAAAAAAACAAATTAGAATACATATTAGCATCCTTAAAATACACACAAACGAAGGTATATGTTTATGTCAGGAAAATGTAATAGCTATTCCAAACCCAAGAATTACCAAGCTAGAAAATTGCATTAGTATATTTGGGCTTAAATTGATCTTTGAGGCATGGAGGCAGAGTTAAGAGACTGAATGGTCTGTCAGCAATGCCACTCAGGGAAACTTAAGAATGCCATCAGAGAAGAAAATATATGTAGAGTTCTTCAGGCTACTTAAGAGTGCTGCAGCAAAGAAACAGCAATGTCACCCTGGCAAGAAATTAAAGTTAAGAACCTCTGCATTAAGTTCATAATTACAATGAAAATATGTTTGTAACACTGGTTTAGATGAACCTGAGTTGTAAGCACCCTCTTCTTTCTTTTATGAATATAATTTCCTCCATCTCAAAGCATACCTACAGCATGGAATTGAATGAGGAACAGAGACCCTAGAACAGCAAGAAATGTCGGGAAGACTGTGGAACCAGAAATAACTGAGGACCTGAAATTGTCTCCTGGCACCAGCTCAGGTCCTTCCATGTGGTTCCCGGTGGTCTCCTGCAGGATTCCATCACTCCCGCAGCGGCACTGGTTCAATGCCTTAACAATGCATGTCCAGGTCTTAACACGTTTGGATTTCATTTGGATCTCATTTGGATCTGATCTGTACTGTCAGTAATGCTGAAATTATAGCTCTGGACATTAAAATTCCTCTCTAGAAGTTTGGCACTTTGCCTGCAATTTAGCAATAGGCATGTACAATCTAACTTAAAATTTAATGTGGAACTCAATTTTTAATTGATTTTTGATCAGTTTTACCTCAAAAAATAACAAATGGGTTTACTTGCAAATTTTTGAATTCACCTTTCTTTTTCAGACATGGCAAGCAGGAGTACTTTTTTACAAGTGCAGAATACAACTCCATTTTAACTATGGAACCCTGACCTGCTTATCTGTAATTAGTGGTTCTCATGTTTGCTCCGTGCTTCACCAAATTCAGACCTCAGCCTCAGACCTGCTGGGTTTTCCCCAAGGGCTCCATGCTCCATTCTGAGCAGGGGAGTGGTCGTACATTCTCAGTCTGTCTGGGCAGTGCCGGAACTTGGTCTGCAGGAAATCCCATGCAAGCTCTGGAGAAGCATCTGTGCCTAAAGTTAGAAAGAGTTCCCAGCAGCCAAGAGCTGTGGCTGCACTGGCAAGGTTTGGCTGGGATGTGCTCAGTGCGTCCCTTGGGCTGGACAATTGTTGTCGGTCCCTTTCTACTGAACTGCTCTGTTCTCAGTGTGGACTAAATCTTGCAGGCACTGGCAGCTAAAATCAAAGTTTCCACTGAGCTGTACAAGCTCAGTTTTTCAGATTTACAGCAAACAAATTTGGGCAAATTTTCAGAAGAGTGGCAAAAATGAAATTCCCGGGGGGAGTTACAGGTACTTGCCACTATCTCTGTCCCATTTCTAGTCCATGAGGCTTAATGTTCATTCTGTCATTGAGTTTCCTCTTTTATTTTTGTTGTACAGTATATAAATTGCTCAGTAATCCTTTCTTTTTCTTCCTAAATCCTTTGGTTTACTTAAAAAAATGTTAACAATCAAACTCACAGCATAGAGAGAGCAACAAAATAAAACCTTCAAATATAAATCTATTCTTAAGTTTTTCTAGCTGCATCTTATTTGAGTTCACCGAAAAGTCTAGGTGAAGGAGCAGAGAGAGTGCACCTGACGCTTTTAGCTGACATTGGAATAATTAATTTTATGAAAATGACTTCTATTGGAGGTTAATTTATTTTGGCTGACAGTCACATACATTAATAGACATATCTAATGCTGCAGTCAGTCTGAACTTTATTTAGAATAGTTTATTTATATCTTTGGGTGATTTCATTGCAAAGAGATGGAAGACATTTAGAATCATCAGGCATGAACATTTTTTCCCAGTTTTAAAAAACACAAAGAAACAAAAAAACCCAGAATTTTGACTGCTTGAGTGTTTTAGCCTTCTGATGGTTAAACATGAAATGGTTTGATTTCTTTCATCAGTGCAGTTTAAACAGTTCCTTCAGATGACACAGCTGAGTTCTTTGTACAGTAAGAAACACCAGGCATGTCTCCTGCAGTTAGTGGCTTTGGGTACAAGGAAATGCCTCAAAAACTCGGTATATAAAATAGTGTTTGTGTGCAGCTCAGATGACTTACTTGTTCTTCTGGCCATAATTTGATGTTTATAATTGTCTTGTAAATAACATACACATAAATGGCCAAGCACAGTAATCTCACTGTTTGAAATGGCTCAGGTGTGGTAGAATAGAATGACTCCATATTTTAACAAGTAGAGAAAACCTGAGAATATTTAGTGGGTTTATATGGTATTCTAGTTTGAAAAATCCAGCTGTAGAAAACAATCTACATGGCCATTTCAGTTGTATTTTTGAAAGGGTATATTAAGATATTAATTTCCCAGGAGGTAGTTATGCCTTCTGCTTTTTTATGCATAAGGATGGAGTCTAATGCAGTTTTTAAGGCTTAGTTTTATCCTAGTTTATCGTTGTGTTCCCACTGACCTCAGCTAATCAAGGAAACAAAACTGGTGGATTATGTGTTTGTATAATTAAGTCAATGCTTGGCTTCCTAAATGTGTGTGAAAAGTGGGTTGACAGTGTTTATGAAGAATGTGCTTAGAAACATAGTTCTTACAAACTTACAGACATGGATAAGTTGCCAGTTTCAACAGTGTTGTCCAGTTCTCTAATGCACCGAAAACCTCCTGATAATCTGATGTCCTTCCCGAAATATGTTATCATGGGCATTGTGTAGAGTGGAAAACAATGACTCTTCTACCCTGATATATGACATCTGCTATATCATTCATTTTCATAACCCTTTTCCATGGCTAGGGTCCAACTGTTGGATGGAATTTATTAATTTTAGTGACATCAACCTGTTACAGTGTCAGTGGTACAAAGTCAATCTTTGTATGCAAGCTGGATTGAATGATGTTTCTATTGTTCACTCTGCATCCTTGGGAAAGACATTTTTAGTCTAAAAAATATTGAATCCGAAAAGGAGAAGCAAGAGAAAGAGCATTATTTAAAAGTGTTGTAGTCATCAGAGACTTAAACAGAAGAACAGAAGCATTTTAATACCAATAGAATCACAAGAATAACTCCCTAAATTGTGGAAAACTTAAATTTATGTCTTTCCAGTTAGAACCCCAGAATTTATACTGAAGCCAACTCACCTTCATGGTCTTGAGGAACATGGAAAGAGCAATGTTTGTCCAATTGTCTTGGAGCTCTATTAATAAGTGTCTATTGAAGAATGTGCTTGTGTTCCCCAGGACTTCATGACCTCTGTTCATCCAAAGCACAGCAGAACCCATCCGGAGGCTGGCTGACAGCCAGGCTACGTGAAAACAGCTGGCATTAGATTAGAATGGGAGCAGTGGGGATTCACTTGTTCCTGCACCAGACTGGAAGAAAATAAAAATACTAGTTCACACAAAACCCAAAACAGGGCGATGAAACAGACATGAGTGATGTCAGAGTTCAAGGAACATCTGGATGACACTCTTCGTCATATGGTTTAGTTTCAGGTAGTCCTGGGAGGAGCAGGGAATTGAACTTCATGATCAACATGGGTCCCATCCAACTCAAGATATTCCATGATTCTGTGATTGCGTTAGACATAAAGCTGAAAGATCTTTACTGTGTAGTGATGAACTGGTGAAAAAGGCAATTTGTGTCATTGATACATGCTAGAAGTAGGAGGTTTGCCTTATGAGCCTGCTTTGAAACAAGATTGATTTCAGTAAAGAAAGGTTTTCTCTGCCATGTTTCTATTAGCTCTGTATGTGTAAGTGCATGTACTGAAGAAAACGAGAATTGCAGTGGGAATAGTATTTACAGATGATAATAACAACTGAACTAATTATCCAGTCATTGTTGCCTCTTGGTTTTGTAGTCATTCATGCCTGTGTGGAGTAAATACATATACTCTGAGAGAGAGATTGAGTAGGATTCAATGGAGTCCTGGTATTTTTTACAATAGCAATTTTACAATCCTTTCTGCACCCATGTGGCAGGCAGTGAGAGTGAGGTCTAAATTTCACATAATCAGATTTATCTCAATTTAGGTACAGATTTATTCTATTTGTGTGGAATACCCAAGATATTTAAATGCAGAATGTGTATCCTGACTGTCTTCAGATTTAGGACTGAATATGAGACCCTGAACAGATATCTCTACAGAAAATGAAGCAGAGATATGTATTTCCAATTACAATTCAGTAGGTCAAATGGTGGGTCAGCTGTTCAGTCCCCTCAAAGACAGGCAGGATGAATGGAGCTGTATAAAGTTTGAGTGATGCTTTTCCGTTCAGAGATATTTGATATGGAATGAGCCTGTGCTTCCCATTGCTCCTGCCACAATGGTAGCCACATAGAGTTAACCTGATTTCATTTTTTTTTTTAGTTATGCTTCAGTTTCTCAATTGGAACAGTCATAACACATCCGTTCATCATTCATTCTCCTTGGTTATTAATCTGAAGTATGAATCCGTTTATATTCAGGGAAACTTTCTTTAAAACCCTAGGGATCACAGTTCTCCGTGTAGTCCCCCTTCTATAGATTTTGTAGATTCTATCACAAGTGTCCAAGGTCACTGGGAAAGGGAGGGTGAGAGACAGACAATTCTAATTCTGCTGACGTTGAAGTGTTATGTTGGAATTGACCTGGAAAAAAATTCCCTGAAGAGCAGTAGGGTGTCAATGTGAACTCCAAAAGAAAGAAAACAGTGAAATTATTGAACTGCGCCAAGTGCCATATTTTTCATCTCCTCTAACTGTTAAGGGACCAAGTAGTGTCCACGTGTAGCAAGAACCCCTTAACTACTCTCACTGGATGTTCCTCATTAGAAGAATGATTATTCTGGTAGCAGTCTAACAAAGCTAATGTTTATTTTAAAAGCACAAAATGTGTACAGTCTGTAATAAGAGTATCACACTCTTTCAGAAAGACTGTTGAAGTCCCTGCCCTCCATAGTTGTCCTGTGGTGTCAGCTGACAATGCCAGGATGTGTTTGGAAGGAGGCTGATGTTATAATACAGCACATCACACTTGCTGAACTTTCACTGTCGGAGGAGCTATAAAAAAATCCACAGCAGTGGAAATAAATGTTCTTTTTCTCCTTTCACCTACCTCCCCCGTTTCACTGTTTTTCTTTCCTTCCTTATTGACCTAATTATTTTCCACTGGTTTCCTTTAGGCTTTCCCTGAACTTGTGGGCATATGGGTTTCCAGCTGTAATATTATGCTGGATATGAAAATTGAATATGTCACAAAAAAACTCTGCTTCATGGGGACAGTGCTGCCTTACATTACAGAGCTTGCTAGAATTCTGACACCCTTTTCTCCCAGTATGAAGTACAAGACCTTGCAAGAACGAGAAGAGAAAGGCGACCAAGATGGTTTTTGTCTCGTTTCTGTTAGGTCTTAGCATTTAAGTATAAGGTAAGTGTACCTGCCTTTTCCTCCTTCAGGAAACAGGTCTCAGCTGGTGAACTGTATCAGCAACTCTGACCAGAAAGAATATATTCCCTTTGGGTTAACATTTATGTGGACACTGCCTTATAGTCCTTGTACAGGTACAATAAAACAAGTTTTATGTCCGAATCCCATTCTGCATTTCCAAAGAAGGTGTGATGCTGGCATCATAAAAGCTGGAGCAATTTATACATGGCAGCAGGAGCCTGTGATTGAATTACAGGGTTACTATTTAGCCATGAAACTCTATATTGTTATTGGCCATGTGTGTTAAGAGAATATCAGTAGCTAGCCCTTAGGGGCTATAATTTATAATTTACTTTGCAGGTGGAAAAAGTTTATAGTTCAAGAAACTATGTGTGTGTGAAATCATGTTTGTGCCATTATGTAGGGAGGAGGGAGAAAGAGAGAATCAAGGAGTTTTTTAGTTTAATGGAAAAATTTGTGGATTATATGAACATGAGGTAGAATGCTCCTCTTTTTTTGCTTTCATGTTTGCACATTGCACTGTTGTCTGTGTAATTCTGGAACTGTCGTGGCATTATGCACTTTTGCAGAATAGTTCTTCATCTGTAGTAAGGCAGTTTCATGCTTGAAAAGATGCAAAAAGGCTTCCTATAAATTTTTCACTCAGCGTTATTGAAATATACATGGAGCTCAAAAAATATACAGTGCACTAAAGAACATGTGATGAATGTCATATAAAAAGTTTTGTGTGGTAACACAATTATTACATTTTAGGCACCAACTAAGTGAAAGTTAATTAAGTGTGTTGCACACAACTGCCATGTTTAATAATAAAAATTAAAATCAGCTTATAGATTAAATTAAATTTTTAACGCCATTGATGCTATTGCACATTCATTTGAAACAAAAATATAGTTACTTTGCTGCTACTTGATTCCAGTTGATTTGGGCTTTCACAGAGAATATTGCAAACACTCTTCTACATTTTAAGAAGATAAAAATTGCCATGGCAGATCAAACTGGTTGTTCATTTAAGGCTGTATCTATGAGACATCTGCAAGTATAAAATATATTGGTGATGGGTAGAAAAAAACACCACAAGGAGTTTGTATCCCTGATAATTAACTTTATTCTATCCATTGTAATTGTGGGTATTTCTCTCTAAATATCTGATCCTTTATTTGAATTCTGCTGAAATTGCAGACTAAGATTTAGTGTAGAGCGTTCATGTGGCCAATGATTCACTGTAGCAGTGAAGTCCATGTGTTGCCATTATAAGTCACAATGAGACTAATGAGAGGTTTACAACGTTTTATTGGGGAAATGCTTTTAAAAAAATTACAGGATTTTGTGCATTTTATGTGTATACTTATCCAGACAGAATGCACATGCAAAGGTAGCATGTTCAAGCAGTAAGATAAGCATTTAATTTATTTATGTGAGCAGAACACTTCATCACGGGGAGGAATCAACAAGTAGTTTGTGATAAGATGAACAGCTTCCACTAAGTTGTAGTGGACTATTGCCCAGCTGAAATTCCATTAAATGATTAAAACATGCTTATGTATATGCCTTGCAGAATGCGCAGTTTTACAGTAAGGCAGAAGGTTCAGTGATACACTGAAAGGCAAGGGGTACAATGTCATTTCAAACAGTAAATTATTCATGAGGATCAATTAGGCAATTTGTACTGTTCTTTGGAAATGCAAAGCTGCATGGAAGTACCAAGCCACAGTATTAGGCTATGAATTTTAGCTTTCTGAAGTCTATACGTTTGTATTCTTTCCTTTGTATGATATGATTTTCTATTATGTACTTCATTTTTTTAGTCTGTTTTCACAAATGCATAGCCAGTGTTTGCTGTAATCTCTACAAGACAACACTGACAAGAAATAATAGTACTTAAATGGCTTCTTGCTGTATGTTATAAACAATGAAACCTTTATTTTCCATGCATTGCTGAGCTCTGTTCTTCCCCAGGAGCCAACATTTCCTGCAGGTGAAGTGGCAGTGAATAGTCAGGTTGAGATAATGGTGTATTTCTTGTAGGAATTGCAAGTGTGTGCAATGCTTTTAATACAGTATAGTTTGCCATGACACATAATGCAAACCAATGCCAGCAAAGCAGAACCCCCCCCAAACAGTGCATGAATTTTAGATGGGACACTGTTGTGGATTAGGCTGCACAAATACACTGTTTGTTCTTTTTTCCTGTGTGTTCTCTTTTTATAGTGGTTGTTGTGGAGGAGTTCAGCATCTACCACAAAGCCAAGTTGGAGCATATCATCCCCCAAGATCCATGAAATGCAATCATTGTCCTGAGGGCTTAGCTAATATGGTCGTAAAACCCATTGATATAACACCTCCATGCAGAAACTGAGTTGGGAACATCTCAAGAGTATGACCTAGCCCACAGATTTGTTGACAGAGATGTTAGAAACAAAGCCAACCTCCCTTACTCAGGGAGATCATATTTTTAGCCCATTGCTGTCCCAGATCACCCCTGCACTTAAGAAATGACAGCAGATGGCTCCTTGTGTTTGCACAGCTGCCAGCACCAGTGCTAAGAACAATGCTGCTCTTGGCTTTTGTAATCCCTTTCATGTGACAGTCCCAGAAAGGTGTGGAGGTTGCTCTGTGGGTTTTGTGCTGTCTTGGGGAACATCTCTTGGGGACATAATTTGCCAAAGATTCCCAGCAGGTTTTCTCCCTTTTGTGTCCCTGTGCCCAGGCACCAAGGCAGCCCCCAGCTTGGTATTTTTGGCTTCTTGTTGCCTGGCTGCTTTTTGTTCACACACAACCTTCTGATTGCTTTTTTGCAATGTTTTGATCGTAGCCTCTTTAGAGACCTCAGGATATATTAGATGCTGCTGAGATGGTTAGAGGGGTCGACAACAGTGAACAGGCTTATAATTGAAATTGGTGCTTTAACTGTGTCACTGTACTCCATGTAACATGTAGGCCTGGTTTATTGTCTGCCACTGCAAAACAGAAAATATAGGCTGGTAGATCCTTATAAGTTTTGGGGTTTAATGCTGAATGGGAGAACAGTTTCATTTAAAATGTCTGTTTGTCAGGATCTGTGCCTGTACTGCAGCTGAAAGCTTTGGCATGAGTTTGGTTTGGATTAACTTGGAATAAGTCAATGGAATTTGCTAGGATCTTCTTTGATCTATAATACTGAGGTTTGATTATCGTATTATTTCCTTTGTTTCCATTGGCTCTAATTGAACTGTTTTCATAGATTAACTAATCTTGCATATTTTCCTCTTCTCCCTCTCATTTGCACAAAAAAGAGTAATTCTGTTTGTTCTCAAATTCCCAGACTACTCATCAATTTGTGCATCATTTCCAATATTTAAAAAATTAGAATTTAATAATAATCAACAAGAAATATTTCTGCCCCTCTGTGAAAAGAGTATTACTCTTTCTAGTGAGGAATATTGAATGTTCAGAGAAAAGTCCAGTGTCTGGTTTAAGAGTAAACAAAAGCCTCTAAGTAGGCTTTTATGACACTCTATAAATGAAAACATGTGGGGAGAATGGGTTTTACCATCCACTTTCCTTTTTTTTCTTTTTGTTCCTCTTATTTCCTTCTTCCCAGTTGACTACAATTTCTATCCAGTGAGCAGGGGACTGGAGTTTTATTTCACACAAGTCCAGCTCCAATTTCACTCAGCGCTGTAAGCTGAGCTTCCCCAGACTTGCTAATTGGACCCTTTCAAAACAGGCACGTTTTCTTTCCCTAAAAAGCAATCCTGCTAGTCCCAATGTACAGAAAGCCTCTGAAAAAGAAGCTAAACCCTTTGCCATCACAAAGAGCAGTCTCGTTTTTTTTTATTTAATCAGGTTTAAATGAATGCACCATTATTAAAAAAAATTGCGCACTAGAGCTGTAAACCAGCTGTTCTGATAAATGAAAATGCTCTGGACAGATCAAATATGCAACAAAAGCCAGAGCCTGCCTTTTGCTGTAGCATTGCTGGAAGGTTGCCTTGCTGTTATTTCACTTTTTCACTTGCTCCAGGCCTCACACATGTACTTGTATTTTATTTTTCAGCATTTAATATCTTTAAATAAATACATATAATTAATAAGGAACAGCCTATGTACAGAAACTAATGAAGTGGAGATGGCATAGCTAGCAAGCTAAAAGTGAGTTTATTTTCATTAAAAGTGCACATCATTTAGTGCAGCTACAGCATTTGTCGATAAGAGGAAAGTGTGACACAGAAAAACAAAAATAGAACGAAGAGGAGGTTAAGGCAAAAGAACTCTCGTTGACAGAATTCCAATTGCCAGTATATAAAAGAGAATGGCACATACATTCTTTGCAGACCGTGTGCTGTAAGTCCTATTAAAGAAGGAATGGGTTTACAGAGCTTTTAAATATTCTGAGTTCTGGAGAAGATCCTTTAATAGGAGTGTAACACTTTTAATCCAGAGATCTCCAAGTACTGTGCAGAGGGATGAACTAGGACTCAGAGTAGTATTAATATTTACTCTCTCAGCTGAGGACTCTGTGATGCTTTAGTCATCAAGAACATCCCACATCTATATTTAGACGTGCAAAGACATGATTTTCAAAATTGCTGAATACCCAGTATTTTTCAGGCAGGAGTGATTTAGGAGTATAAATACTTAATTTTAAAAATCCTGGACAATGCTTTATAAAGTCACATATTACAGAGCTATCAGCAGTAAATTGGCAGTTCAGGTTGCATTGAGATTTTTACACCAAGCAAGACTTGCACTTTAATGATTGAATTTACTCTCCAGAATGGTTCTGTTCAAATTAAAATCGAGTTCCTAGGAAATTTTTTAAAATAAAACTTCTGCAAGCTTTTGCAAAATATATATTTATTTAGAACACTCAATATTTGAAATCTTGTCCTGGTTTATCACTTTCTTTGTTTTCTGTTTCCTGAGCTTTAGTGACAGCAGTCTCCACTGCAATTATCCATGACTTTGCCATGTCCAGAATTGATGGTAGATTTGTAATACACGTTGGAGCAATACTGAAGGATCACTCTGAAATCTCAGCTAATGTAGAATCCTACTGTCTCTTAGTGCTTGGTAAAGCAAATTATCTTTGTTCTTTTTAGACCTGTTTGGTTTCCAGTGTGTGTTTCTGTGTACACTTAATCTATGCAGTGGTTGGAATGGTGTTAATCCAACACAGTTTGCAGAACATCCCTCTTTAAGTCTACTCAATTGAAATAACCTTAGGAGCAAAAGGCGTTTATCAGGAATCAGAGACTAGAGCATTTTCCATTGATGGGCAATTAATTTATTCCCTTGGTCTATCAGAGCATAGTGCATTAAGCTTCACAGCATCCAGTAAACCCCTGCATTTTCTCAGGGGCTGCTTAAAAGGCACCACAGTGGATTCTGTGGATTTGACTGAGTGACTGCAGAGGCTCTGTTTTCAATTTGTATAAAACACATGCACTTCCAAACTATTGCAGATTACCAGGAAGTTAATCGGTTAATCTGCCAAGAAATAAGCAGAAACTTGCTTGTCAGATGAAGAGCTGAGATCCATTAAGTTGTGATGGAAATTCTCACCATCCTTCCAATTTCATGACAATAATTGCAAGCCAGTTTTCCACTGTGCAGTGCAGATTGCAAGGCTGTACCTGGGGTAAGCGGCTCCACAAAGCCTGCAAGAGAAACACGTATCCCATAATGAACATGGAAAGCAGTTAAAATCAAACATGATGAGTTTGTTCAGTTATTTTTTTCTTTAATCATTTTACAGCTATGTTCTCTGGCATGAGGGCAGTTTGGCAGAAATTACAATACTGGAGGGGAAATGGAAAGCAGTAATCTACCGGATTCTAGATGACAGTCCTGGGCAGTCCAAAGCACACAAATGCTAATTACATAGAGAGCAGGCACAACTGCTGATCAGGATTTATTAGAGCCTATTTGGTGGACAAATGAATATTGGTGTGCCTGGAACTGTGCAACATGGGTACGCTCAGGGTCATGGTATTTCTGGAATCACGCTGATCTGTGCTTTGCATCGCACTCAGTCGCACTTCCAGAATTGCATGGACTTCTGCCCCATATCCAGGGTTCTTTGTCTCTTTTTGGCCTCATGTTTTCTATCTAGAACTGTCACTTCTAGCATTGTGATGCCTTATTATACTCCCAGAATGTTTGAAAAAGAGCGATTGACAGATTTACAGCAAAAATTTTAAGGCACATGGAACAAAAGAGCAAAAGTAACCACAGGTGTGTGTTTATAAGGATTTCTGTAATATATTCTAAATGTTCCTAGTTAAACTGGTCAAGTCAATCCAACATGATTTGCCACTGTGAATGCTTATGAAACATTTGTAGTCATTCCACATTTCCTAACTTGATGGCAGTTTCTGGTAAAGCATGAATTAACCAAGCACGTGTCAGCACTGATAGTAATGGGAGTTTGTCAGCTTTAAAATGTGCAAATCTTCCTTTTCTCGACTGCTTTAACAGATAGACTTCTACGACATTATTTGTCCTCCACTAACTGAAACCTTGCCACATTTGTTTTCAAAATGTGTAAAGTGGAAATTGCTGTCAGGCTAAAAAATTATATTAGAAACCTCTGCCTCCAGCAAATTTTTGTAGTTAAATTAAGCAAGACTTATAACTTTAACACAGATAGACTTTTTATTACAGCCACACCAATGTGAGAATCCTCAGTAAAAGCTTTCTTGAGATACTGCTGCAGTTGGAAGATTTGCTTCTGTCCAGTTTAGTTGCTAACAGCTGATCTGCTATACAGCAAATGCCACTGGTTACTGTAATCTGTCCCTTGGCTGTGCCCACATTCGGCCATCGATCTCACCAGTGATAGTTCTGTGTTTGAAAAAGAGCTGAAACCAATCTCACCGAGTTTTCAAACATTTACATTGCTTGGGAGAATTAAGAGATCGCAAACATAGACTCTTTCTTCCTTAATTAATCTTTATCAAGGAACTTTTGAAGACCCTCATAGGCAAATTTGCAAAGGTGCCAGGCAAGAACAGCTGACTTGGACAGACCTTTGCTTCCTAGAAGCCTATAAGAATTTTAACCAAATTTTACCTGAAGTGTTCGTGTATCTCTAGCGCAAGTTTTCCCATGTTGTTAGTGTTGGTGAAAGAGGGAGGCAGTACTCCATAGCTTCACCAGGAGAATAGCTGCATTCTGTAGTAGTGGGAAATGTGAAAAACCCTCACACTTTGAATCACCATCCCTAGTTTTCACTGATGTTTGCAAGAGCAAGGACATTAAAATACTGGCATACTTACATTTAAGATTTGGGGTACTATACTTTGCACTTCTTTCAGATTATTGCAGTTAAATATTAAAAATCTCTAAAGTCTGTTTGTAACGGATCTTAGTGGTGTTTTGTTTTGGTTTGTTTTTTTTTAAAGTTGACATAGGGCTGAACTCTCCATATCTGCTTTTGGTGTAGCTCAAAGTTCAAAACTGTTGATTTCTTTGTTCAGTTTGTTTGTGCAGAAAAAGCAGAACAAAAACACATCAGCTGTAAAATACCAGCTGTAAATGGATGGGGCTTTTTAATGAGTGAGTGGTTCAGATTCTCTGCTCCTCTTTTTGTCTCCCAAACCTGCTTTTGTGAACCAATTTAAATTTGAGTGTTTTGCAACAGTACGGGTCATCTTTGGTTTGTCAGATTTACAGGAAGGAAGTCAAATAGTGTGAGGAGCATATTGTGCACAAATGAGCAGGATAAAGATGTCCAGTGAATGGGACTTTGGTATGTACAGCTCACATAATTGATTTTTAACTGAGCATTGAAAAACAAGTCTGAATTATAAGTTGAACACGTGAAGCTGACCTCAAGTGCTTCTTTATGTCCACATCAGTTCTACAGTTGCTCCCTGCAACTTTTCTCTCCCAGTGCGTCAGCCACCCATATTAGCCCTCTTTTATTGCAGCCATTGATGGTGTTGTTAGCTGTACACAGTGATTTACAAGAGGTTGACTAACACATACAAAAGTAAATCCTTGCTCCAGGGGATTTGCAGATTAAAGGCTTGAGCAGTGCCCATATTCTGAGTTTATAAGAACCAGAACATAGAATAAGCACTATATACTACCAAAATTCTTAGAGAGTCACATGTTCTGCAGGATTTCCATGGCTGGGATCAGTTCCTCAGCTTCTTCACTACATCCCTTATCAGTCACCTTCCCTCTGCATGGCACATTTGTGATGTGCCTTCCTTTTGCACATAGCTTTAACAGCTTTATTATCCTGCGAACAGAGCCTTCTGCAAAACTTGGCCAGCTCCATCTTCTTACTGGGGATCCTGGCTGAGAACAATAATGATAATGAGATGAGAATATAGATATCACTTTGCTTTGAGTGACTGCACGGTGACCACTTCTGCCAAGAGCTGATATTGAGCACAGCTCTTGGTCTTTGCAGAGCAGGCTCAGTGATGGCTGACAGAGTGAGATTGCTGCCAACCGCAAATTCGGTGAACTAAAACAATGATTATGTTACAATGGGCTGCAATTCTAATTGCAGCTAAATGCGTGTTTTCTGAGCCCTCCTTCTGCTCTGTCCTCGTCTCTAATTCTTAAAGCAGCGCTCCATGTACTGTTGATTCCTCTGAACTGTGCTGAGGGAGCAGCTGCCTATTGATGCGTTTAACTTCTTTGAATGAGTGATGCTTTATAGTGAGGGAACAATCCAGGCTACCTTTAATCTCCTTTTCATATTCAGTATGTGAATTAGAGCATAGGGCATCATGGTCTATATGAAACGGAATATTCCAACTTCATCACATTTGGGAGAGAAGAGCCAAGTGGTGGGATTAGAATGGCTGCATCCCAGAGGCAGGCTCAAACTGCTGTGATATTGTGTTGCCTGTCACTGAGATGTGGTGTCTGGGTAGTGATTTTCATAATAGGCTAATCTTCGTGGAGAGGAAAGCAGAAGAATACATTCTAAATTGGAATAGGAAGTTATTCACGCAGAGCAATTAGCTTTTTATTCTCCAACCTATAATACAGAATTTTAGCTTTACCAAATTTTAATAATTTAATAATATAATACTTTAATTTTAGCTTTACCAAACCCTCAATGCAGTGGCCTGGGAGAGAAAAGGGGCCAACTGACAAGAGAAACACAAAGTCATGAGGAAATGTTGAAAGTGAACCAGTTTTCAGTGCATCTTCTGAAACTAATATTCACTTTTTCCCCAGTTGCTTTCAAAAATGAAGGATCAAATGCTAGTTGATTTGTTTTCCTCCCATAAAGCTGCACTTTTTCCTTGAGGGAGTGCCCTTCATACATGTAGCTGAGAACTGGCATAATTCACTTGTCTTCCACACTTCCCTTCTAGCATGGTATGGACCATGCTCTCTGCTGCTGGGTGCATGAGGAAAAGTGATGTCGAATGTTGCATCTTCCTGTGCTTCCAATGTAACATGAGAGCAAGAGCCACTAAAAGCACCCGTCTCTATTCGTTATTATTTTTTTCTTGGAGCTTGCTAATTAAATCATTAAAATTTTATCATCACTTAACCATGGATAAAGCCTTTTGAAACATTTAATTAGTATGCTGCAAGAGATACGTGTGAAACCAAAAGCATTTATATGGTGTGAATGACTAAGAAAGATAGCTTGAGAAAAGGAATATATGAGAATGCATTTCCCTGCAACAAAGCTGCCCATGTTCCAAACGGGCTGTAGATAAAATTATGCTGTTGGCAGTAGGTGCAGTTCCAAGTGAGACAGTGGCACTCAGGAAAATGTCAATAGCTAACTCATGGATTTAAGTACAACTATATTATAAATATGTTTTGCATTACAATGTGTCATGGTTTTCCTTTAGTAGGATGGGTTTGTTGTTCAAGCTCATTTTAGGAGTGTCTTAGCTAAAGAAAGGAAATGTGATTTTGGTCATAACATTTTACTACCCTGTACAATAATTTTACCATCCATATCGGGCCTGTTCTGCAATTCTCTCACCTATTTTATAAGGAAAAAAAGCCTGGCAGTATGATTAGGCAGAAGGAAAGAATTCCAGTCTTTCAAAAACATTTTCAAGAAACTGAAAAACCAGAACAGCCATTATGAAGGGCACTGATGGGGTAGTGTCTGACACGAGGATCAAACCCCAGGCTTGAAGCTGGAGTTCAAATCCGAGTCCCATAAATCTCCAGTGAACACCACGAGTTGTGTGTGGGAACTGCTGTATTACACAGGAGAAACGTGGGAAACAGTCCCTAAGCAAGCATATCTTCTCTTGTAGGAAGCTTTGGGAGACGCTGGATGGCAATTTCCAGTGCTGTTCTGAGTGTTCCGAGTCCGACTTCTTTAGGACGTTGTTGTTAAGTAAGGAGGAAAGATCAAGAAAGGCTTGTTAGTTTGTTCCTGCTTTTCCGTCTTCTCTCAAAGGGGAATATTTTTTTATTTTCTTTTTTAACTGCACCTCTGTTCTTTCCATAAATAAATTTCTCTCTGGCTGTTTCGCTGACAGACTGCCTCCTCCAGGCATTTTTCATATGTCAGAAAGTTGCAAGAGTTGTGCCGGAAACAACATTAAATTAGAATGAAGAAGAAAAACATTTCTGGTTTTGCTCTCTTTTTCCCTATCTAACCTAAACACCACCTTTACTAAAGTCTCCTAAGGTCTGCAGATATCAAAACATCTTGCAAAACATCACTGCTCATATTGTGTGAGGTTACAGGAGTGCTGTAATAGGGATGTGAGCCTGGCAGCTCAAACAATGTATAATGATGCAGTTTCCTATTTAGAAATGGCAATGACAGCTATTAACCTATTCTGTTTGTTACAGGATAATAGTGCCAAGTAATCCCTTGATTTTGGTTAAGCAGCACGAGAGTTTAATGCTGCCCTGGAAAATAGAATCAGTGGATTCATTTAAAGGAAATTGTAAAATACGTTTTGCCTACATCTTTATTTTCAAAATTCTGTACTCAGAATTATGGCTCTGCAGTTTGGACCAAGATTTAAATTCACTGGTGAAAAACAGGAACCTTACTTAGTTTTATTTCATCTATAGTTTTCAGTCCTCAGTTCAGTCCTTTTTCCTTCAGTAGAACTTGATTAGTCCTGAATTCTCTGCATCTTGGTTAAGCAGTGAAGCTGCAACTCTGACCTAGAAAGACTGTCTTGTGTGAAGCAAAAAAAATGCCTACCTTTGGGTTTTTTCCATGCTGGTGTTGTTAAAGGTGAGTTTCCAATCAGACTCATAGTTCTTTCCATTGATCTCGAAGGTAAATCATACATGTGCTAATGCAAACCAGGTAACACTGAATTTCCCCTTTCATTAAGTCTTTCCATTCTGAAGCTCCATGCGGTGGAATGAATGTGAGACAACTTGCCTTGGATATTAAAAACCTTTTCACGTGACAGGAATATGCTTTATTTCAGTGTAAGGCAACTCTTCCTTCTCTGCCCCAGTACAGGCTGAGGGGTTTGGGACCACAGACATCTTTAGGGATCAGAGCTGATGCCATCAGGGATCTGTGGCATCAGCTCTGCTCCCACTCTGCCCTGGCGTGGCGCAGCCAGGCTGGCTCTGTTCTCCTGGAAGGGCCAACAGGGCCAGAGCCTGGGAACAACAAAAACATCACCACCCCCCAGCGTGTCCAAGTGGCTCGGGATCACAGCTGGTTCATTATGTAGCCAGACAAGAACAAAGGATGCTCAGCACACAATTGTCTGCCATTTAGACATGTCCTATATTTTTCCTCTCCATGTATAGAATTAGCTAACAATCCCAGGCAGTGTATGGCACTGAACTGTAACTGTACCAGTCAGAATTGCAAAGACTGTACTCTGTTCCCATCAGTCTGGAGAAGAAAGGTGGGACCCTATCTCCAGAAATTCTAGAAAACTCTGTAGTATCCAGAATATTCTTTATAATGGTTTTATTTTGTTTCTGCCAAGACCTTATTCACATCTGCTCTTCACAAACAGAACTTGTTAGTGTGAGTTAAGTTGAACTACCCTGCAACAGGCTGCTTGAAAACCTAAACTCAGAAATACCTAGGTGGTACTTTTCATAAGGTCTTTCTGTATTCCTCCCCCCAGAAAATCCTTTGTTCCAAATAAAGGAGATTGGAATGATTAAAAAAAAAGTCAAACAAGAAAATCCATTTGCAGTCCCCCTGAGGTTTACACTGCTTGCGAGTTCTGTCACTGGTGTATTTATTCATATCGGAGTCAGAGGCTCACAATAGAGCAGCTAAATATCAGCTCAACACAGCTGCAGACTCCAGCACATGATCATTTATAAATTCTGATCAAATTCTACCCACAGTTACATTTTTGCAATGGTATTGACGTAAATAGAGTTGTCTGGAAGTACTAAAGACAGAATATGGCCCCTCAAATCTCTTACTATGTTAAGACAGTTACCCTTTGATGACATCGGTTTCCCTAAATGTATCTTGAAAGAATCATAGAATCATGAAATTGTGAAATGGTTTGGGTTGGAAGGGTCCTTAAAGTTCCTCTCATTCCAGGTGCAGGGACACCTCCCACTATCCCCGGTAGCTCCAAGCCCCATCCAGCCTGGCCTTGGGCACTTCCAGGGATCCAGGGGCAGCCACAGCTTCTCTGGGAATCTGTGCCAGGGCCTCCCCACCCTCACCGGAATGGATTTCTTCTGTATATCCAATCTAAATCTGCTTTCTGTTGGAATCCACCTTGTCCTCTCACTCCATGCTCTTGTAGTCTGTCTCCATCTTTCTTTAGGCTCCCTTCAGGTACCAGAAAGCCACAATTAGGTCACCCTGAAGCTGTAAGTAAAACAGCAATGCTGAACACTATTATATGTTATATTTTGGCACATAGATAACAATTCTATGTTCATTTATGTTTTGTGTTGTAGTTTACTGGAATCACATCAAGGGAACTGGTTGCCCTTTCCCTTAACTAAACTCTCAGGACACATCAGGCTTTTATTTCTGACAGAGGGGCTTCCTGCTGACATCACCTCTGTTTGAGAACTATTCTCTTTCCTTTAATGATCATCCAGTAACAACTTAATGTGCACAGCTGTGCTCAGGTTTCATACCGGGGCTCTCCTGAAAGCTGCAATGAGAGTCACCCCCAGATTTCAATGCCTGCTTTTTACTGGCCTGGACTCCTGGAGACTTCATCCCCAGGGAGCAGCTACAGCAGAGCTGGCCAGGCTGGCTGTGGTGTCTTGGGAGCACTCTGGATCCCAGGCTGTTCTCAGGACATGCTGCCAAATATTTCTCCTGCTTTCCAGGCACCATCTGCTATTGATTGGCCAGGGACTGTCCTTCCTGAGCAGTGACCTGCATCCTGCAAACAAGGGACCCCACTGGCCTGCTCTGTCTGTACTACAAAGGTGGCATGGGAAGGATGAATTAAATATAGGACTAGGAACTTTTAATGCTGGCAAATTGTTGCTTTCTTGGAAGAATTTCTAACATGATTACACATTTTATTGTATTTAAAAATCTCAGCAGCCTTTTCCCTGAATTGACAACAGAGCGTTTGTACGAGTTAGTGGCGATGGGGCTTTTGCTCTTTGCTAACAGTGGCTGCTGCCAGAGCAGTGGAGGTGCCCTGGGATGTGCACCCAGGCAACCTCATCATGAGAATGAGAAATGGTTTGCAAGTTTCCTTCTCTTTGTCTCTTGGAAGGAAACTCTCCAGCTATCAAACTAAGATTTCCCGCATCTGGAAGAATATTCTTGAAAGGATCAGCAGGCTCAACAAGCACATGAAGCAGGATTCACTCTAAAGTGCTGAGATCCTGCTTTTGGAGATGTTTTTTGAGCTTACAGATCATGTTGGGATGAACGATATTTACATGAGTGATGTCAAAGTTTACGGTAGCATTCTATAATTGCAATTTCTGTTCCACTGAGCTGAAACTGGATTATTCAGATAACAAGATCCTTTCACTTAAAGATCTTTGGAGCATGATAGGCATGGAGGAAAATCTACTGTTTGTTGTTGATAGGAAAAACCTGGGCCATTCCCCTACCTTGGCAGATATGTCAAATTTGAATTATTCACCTGGTTTAGTGAGTTGTTTTGCCTCTAACTCAGAGCCATCACTGTGCAATTACCATTTCTTCTTTGCATGCTTAAAACCCAATAGGTGAGTGTTTGCACTCTGCTTTGCATCAGCCAACTTTCTGAGTCTGATAAAGAAATCAGATTCCAGCCTCTCCAGCAGCTTTATCTAACTGCAGATTTTGCAGTCCCCCCTCTCATCTCAGTGTGGCAGGAGGGCTTGCTAAAAATTCCCTACCTAATTGAAGAAAACAAAACAAAATTATACCTTGGGCAGGGCCCATACATATCTTTAGATCTTCTGTTTATTTAATTTTTTCATTTCTTGTTCAGAATGAGGATTTTGCTGGTGAATTATTTATATGACAAGAGGAAATGAGAGGGGGAGTGGTGTGAAAAATTTCCATAAAAACCTTATGCAGTTTGCAGTAGCGTTCAGTGAAAGCGTTGGGGTTTTTTTGTTTTCTTTGCAAGTTTCATTTATATTTCGTCACTAGAGAAAGCTGCCACCGATTTAATTTAAATATTTATACAGAATTACAGTGTTAAGCTATACGCACACATTAAGAGAGCCATACATTTAGGAAGTTTATCTCCAAATAAAGTGGAAAAGGCTGTGTTGACAAACAGCAAGTGATTCCTTCTTTGTTAATCGCTGACACCTGCAATGGAGAAACTTTCCACCAAATCCAAGTCCTTTGGTCAGTGTTGGTTGTAAGGAGATGGAATAAAAGCATCTTCCATATACAAATTGCACAGCACAGCAAATAAGGAAAGGAATGGGATAGGAGGGATGTCTTTTTCTTTTCCCAGTAAAGGAAATCCTAGAGCTCCATGAGCAACAGCCATTCCCAGCCGCCAGCCATGGAGCAGCCTTGGTTGTGACAAGCACTGTGTAGGACCCATGCCTTTTTAAAAACTTCATTTCTTCAGAAATGTCTTGGCCATGAGTGCCTTTATTCTTCATGGCTATTTTCTGCCTTTATTTTCTTTTTGTTGCATCACCAGCAATCCTGAGATGACAATTTGTGATATAACATCCTCTGTTTGGCAGCCCATCAGAGAAATGAGACCTGAAATGAAAAGAACCTTCCAGCTCGGGTGGGCAGGGTCAGTGGGCTCTGTGTGGAATTGTCCAAGCATAGACAGAGAGAACTGAGGTAAAACCCCAACTACTTTGTTCTGCCATTTACTCTCACTCAGCTCCTTCTTGCCTCATCCCCCTACTCCTGTTGGCTTAAGCAACATGCAGAGTGTTCTACCAGCTTTAGCATTATGGCAAAAGAAATAAGGACTTTATAGGAAAAGAGAAAGAAATATTTTCTAGTCCTTCCATCTCTTACCATGGTAGCAAATGGAGAATTTGGCAGTGAAACTGAAAAAGTACAGTTTGACTGAAAAATGTCTTCCACCCTCATCTTAGAAAGACAGACAAACCTGTAGGACCATCTCTCCTGTTCACAGTGCTTTTTGCTTTGATGAATAAGTCCAGTTCTGTACAGCACAGAGAATTCCCAGAAGGCTTCTGGAATGGAAGTTAAATCCCATGGAATAGAGAAGTTTCTGTCACAATGGAAGGATTAGTTTCATGTTTGTTTGAACATTTGGTGTGAGGTTGCCTCAGGAGTAGCATGCTTGGACTAAAGGATGTAAATGCATCCTAAAATCCCTGTTTTGATGGTTTCCTGCATGCATTCCTTTCGCAGCCCTTTCCACTGGAGTTTGGAATCTCCACATGGCTGGCACATCTTACCAGCTGCTAACAGGCAGCTGTAAGCAAATTATAAACAAATTAGGTGACAGTTGCATAAGTTTAGCTGTGTATTTCAGGGTTTCTAAATATTCTAACTAAATAAGATACTAAATAAGGTACTGCTTTTTTTTCTTTCAGGCTCAAGCTATCTGAAATCTCTTATCCAATTGTAACAACAGAATCTCTTTCCAGAACGATAATACCTTTGTTGGGATTTGTTGTGCTTAACTGTGACTGAAGTTCTATTGCACCTTGGATCACGGGGTCTCTCAGGAGCCCACCACAGGCACAGGCATTTCCTCGTTGCTGTGCTTGTGCCACTGACACAGTCAAGACACTTGTTCAGTAATTACTCCTCCTAAGGCAGCACAGTTATGTGTCATGGAGATATTCTGTATTGCTGCAGCTCCATAAAACAGATATAATTGTTCTTTACTACTGTTAACATTAGATAAAGAGAAAGCAATCTTGTGCTGTGGCTGAATTTATCAGAATCAAAAGGCTCATATGGTTCATCCTGCCTAAAGCAAGCAAGGTGGTGAAGTAGAGCTTGGAAAGGAAAGGCGCAGGATTCAGGCATATTTGGAAATAAATGGGGAATTATTATAAGTTATTTAAAAATAAGTAATGTAAACACTGTATTGGCATAGAGTTTTGTATCTGACAATATTTAGGTTTAGATTTTACACTATTAGTTAATGGTAAGGAAGCATTGAGTACATAAGAAAATAATTTGAATGTCAAGGAGTATTTTCCGTACCTTGTTCATCTGCTGGCACACTGTGTTTATAATAAATCATTAATCCCATGCAAATGTAAGCATTTTCTGAATCTTCTTTTCAAGCAGTAGAAAACAGGGACTGACAGTAAGCAATGTAAACGTAAATCCCAAGCCTCCTTCCTGGTGTTCAGTTTCTGAGTACATAACCAAATCAGTAACTCATTTCCTTAATCTATAACCCCTGCCCCATGTTTGTAATGCTTTCTTTTGTAAATGATTATAAAGTAGCTATGCTTTCCAATAGTAAATGTTATATAAATTAATTTCATCTGTATTTCTTTTTTATTCCTTAGCAGTATTTTTAGGTGGGTAGTATTTTTAAGAACTTTGCTTGACAACTTCATTAATGTATGCTACCATGGTATTTATTTTATAATGGAATTATATTCTCTTTGTATGTATCATCATTGCAAATGTTATTCCACAACTCCTATATGTAATTTTTTTCCCTGATGCTTCTTAAGGCAAACACTTCTCTTGACTATGGACTGCATTTTAAGGAGATGATATCAGCTAAATTAAGCTTGCCCTCTGTAAGTACTTCAACAGATAAATAACACATCCATTTAGCAGGCTGAATCCACTGCTGCCACTCACCACAACTTCTCTGGAAATGGTGATCATTTAGCAGTGAGGCTTGGAGGCAGCCAGGCAATGTCCAAGTTCTTGTGCAGCTTGGAGCCTATGAGGTTTTGACTGTGAGGTTAAAGCTACGTGGAATTCTTTAACCTCATGGTCATTCAAATGCTTGTTTATCTCAACATTTTGAAGTGCCTTAAAGCCATTATTTCATCCAGCCTACAGAACTGCTAGGGAAATGTGGTGGGTAGATCCCGCAGGAAAATAATGATGAAGCTCCACCTCCACCTCAACAAGTGAAGCGATGATGTCTTTAGACTTCGTTGCTGAACTTGTAGGATCGGTGCGTTCCTGGCTCCGGGGCCATTAGGTGGCACACTTGGGCTGTGGGTTTGGCAGGGCATGAATTCGTGTGTGGAACCCAAAGTACAACTGATTAATCACACATCTTTTAATTAATAAGAGATGAGCAGGAAGAATGCAATAAAATGACATTTAGGCATGAGACACTGTAAATATTCTGTCAGCTGGAAACCACTGAACTTTCTGTATCTTTGGGTTTAGGGCCATAGCAAAGGGATGTCTTCAGGAGCCTTGTGCTACTTGTATGGATTTCATTACTGCTTTAGTAGAATTCCCAAGTTGTTGATCCTCAATCCTAGACAGCAGCTATGCCCCAGACAGTCACTCACCCACATCCCTGGTGGGATTGGGGAAGGAATCGGAAGAGTAAAATGAGAACTCGTGGGCTGAGATAAAGACAGTTTAATAGGTAAAGCAAAAGCCTCACATACAAGCAAAGCAACCCAAGGCATTCCTTCACCTCCTCACTGGTGGGCTGGGGTGGGAAGCAGAAAAGACCTTGACTCTGTGTAATTGCGGCACAAATCCCAAAACCAGCCCCATATCAGCTTCAGTGAAGAAAATGAACTCTCCCCCAGCCCAAACCAGCACACAGGTACTCAGTACAAAACTTGCAGTGAAACCAGTGTGAGTTGCATAAACATAGACTTGTGAAAGTCTCCAAATGCTTAGCAAAGGGCTGTTGTTTGCGTTCTTTGAAAAACAAATGGGCCAATAAGAAATTAATTGTTTCAGTTTTCTCCACAGAACATATATTTTTGATGTGCCTGTGCTGTAGGAGCCCTATATTATGTAAAACTGTAGAAAAACTGTAAAAAAAATACATACTCGGGATTATGTAGGATTGTTATGCAGGGCTGAGTGTTTTTGAAGGTTGTGGAATTTGAGTCAACCAATTTCTGAGGTGAAGAAACTGAGAAAATTGATACAGAATAGTGTTTTACTTGTACCTATGAACCTTTTGGCCAATCCCATCGCAATAGCTAGTGACTTCAGAGATCTAACTCAATTTAAATTTCTGTTTCATGTTCTCCCAAGCTTCCTTCAGTTGACTTGACAGGTTTTTTTATTCCAATGGGATGTAGCTGTCATGTGAAGTACTAATTGTAGGTAAATTAGCTGTTATTATTTATTCACCTTGGGACAGGCAAAGAATGTGCATAGGGGCAGTTTGTGTAACCCAGCTCCCAGAGAGCTGATGTAAAACTCCCAGAGAACTGGTCTGAACTCTGGGACAGACACCTGGGATTTCACCAAGGGGGGTTTTTGATTCTCTGAGCACTGCAGCACCAATAGGAAAGTAGAGCTCTGGGATGACTTTGCTTGAGGTTGGGCTTTGTTTCCAGTTTTCATTAATAACAGAGTGAGCTGCGGAAATGACATCTGAAGGATCCATTGTGTTGCTGGCTGTTGGCCTGGAGATGACTCCTAATGAAATCAAAGGAAGTGTGTGTATTC
The DNA here is from genome assembly GCA_013400915.1 of Pardalotus punctatus. Taxonomy (NCBI): domain Eukaryota; kingdom Metazoa; phylum Chordata; class Aves; order Passeriformes; family Pardalotidae; genus Pardalotus; species Pardalotus punctatus. The sequence continues at coordinate 84,993 of VZTX01024974.1, read as the reverse complement.
CTGGAATGTCTACTGGAGCGAATGTCCCTGGAATGAGAAACAAGTCCAAAAGCTTTAAGTTTGTTAAAAAAGCTGGGGGAAGAAGCCTTCCATAATGAGGGAAGTCAGCATTGGACACATAATTTTAATTTTTTTTAAATTTTGAACTTACATCCAATTCAATTTAGCTTTCCTCTGGCTTAATGTCAAGTGATAAGGCCATGCAGCATCTAGAGCAGCGGGGTTTCACCCAGATGTGACTTGAAGTGTACTGTATTTTTGAAAAGTAAAATAAACAAATAAATAAATAGTATTAGGCTTAGCATATGAGCATGACTAGGACTTTGAGTTTCCATTTTGTCTGGAGAGAGAAGCTTGAGTTACTGTGATTCCTCCATTTGGCCAGAGCTCTTCATTTAAGCTTTTACATTGCCTGAAATTCCACTTGGATATGATTGCACACACATTCTCACCTATCTGCATTCTGATGTGAGAATTAGGTGCTCTGCTTATGTAGATTTTGGGATATTTATTTACATTTAAAATTTCATGGGTTTGGGTGGATGATTGTGCATGACCAGAAATGCACAAGTTGTTTGATGAAGGCATAGTACGAGATTAGTTAGTATGGAAGTTGTATTGTCTTTTCAGATTCTTTTGGCAATAAAAATCAGTTTCCAGGGAATATCTTGATGCTGAGTGTAAACAAACAATAAGTATACAAATAACTTGGCATTGCTTTGCATTGGGAAGGAAGATGTTTAATTTATGATCAGGTTACAGCTACTAATTTAAAGCTCTTAAAACATTTAGAATTAATTCTTTGAAATATTAAAATACTTGAAAAAATAAGCCTAGAAAATGACAGTTTTACTAATCCACCATTCTGAGTCTCTCTGAGGTTTCTGCCCTCTTTAGAAATAAGGTGTTATTGGAGCTGGGGGTACTGGCTCAACTAAGGCAAGGATCAATAAGGACAAGAACAGTGTCCAAATGATAAAAGTTTCCATCTAGCTGCTCCTCTCTCCAATTTCCTTACTGCAAGTAGCCTCTTTAAGAGAGGTAACGGTCCAGCAGTGAGCTCCACTATAAACTTGAAAAAGATGAATGATTCTTGTAATTTCTACCATAAATCTGCTGTGCACAGAAACAAGGTGGAATTCAAGATCTGTTTTAATGATGACCAAAGAGGGAATCTGCAGGAGTGCCACATGTTTGGGGTTTGCTGTGTTGACAGAGGGCCTATGGCTTGAATAAGAGGAAAGCCACAAACATCACTCTCAGAATGTACTGAAAAATATAGGTGTTATAAAGAAGCACTGGGGGAATGAAATAGGAGTGAGTGCTCCAGAGCCAGAAATAAACCCTTTGCTAAGCACATGGGTTTACTGGAAAGGTGAGTGGTACAAAATACATTAGCAGAGTTGATGAAGCTGGGACTTAGACGAGTTTAAAATCAGGATTAAGGAATTTTAGCAGAGCTCCTGAGGCCTAAACAAATTTTCTAAAAATACAACACAAGTTATTGCATGAAAGACATTTGAAGCTTTCTATTCTGAAAGTGAAAAATGTTACCCTTTCTTCTATCTGTGTGAGAAAAGGAAGAACATTAACTAATTGGTATGCAAATAGGGATTGATCCTGACCCAGTTCTTCACTGTCACTTGTCATCCTCTCAGACAGTCGAGCCATTATTCCAGTCCACAGAGTTAATATTTACACAACCTGGGATGACAGCAGGCGGAAAGTTCACCAATGAGCTGTTGTCCTCCCCCACCCCTTGCATTTGAATTAAATGCCCCTTTACACTTCCCCACCTCTTCTTCTGAGCCTTTTCCTGTGGGACTGCCTCCCTGCACACGGCCAGCAGGACACCTCATTTCATACAATCATAGAATCATAGACTCCCTGGACGGTTTGGGTCGGAAGGGAGCTGAAAGCTCATCTTGTTCCATCCCTGTGCCCTGGGCAGGGACACCTTCCACCAGGCCAGGTTACTCCGAGCCCAGTCCAAGCTGGCCTTCAACATGGACTCATCATATGCTAAAAACACTGAGTGTTCCAGCTACAGCAAAGCAGCTTTCCAGGGAGTAGGAATTGTCACAAAGTGCTGGTGTCTGGTGTGTTGCAGGGCAGCACAGCTGTGGACACTGGATTTACTTTCATCCTCTGAGAAGATAAGGTCCTGGAGAACAAGATACTAGGGAAAAGATGATTTATGCTGTATGAGCTTCTTTACTTAATCATGTCCTAATTGTTTTGATCACCCCCTGAGAGCATCCTCAGCAGCATGAAGGTACCATAGCGCTAAAAGAAAGGTGACAGCTCATATTTGGAGGGATTTTTTCTTAGTTCTACCAAGTGGTATTTTAGTGGACATTGTAAGGAAGGATGTTACAAGGACAGAACCAACTGTGTTTCAGATGTGAGCATTCTGCAGTCTGTGTGCTGGGAGCAGGGATGCATTTTGCCTGCTCTGCCTGCGAGGTGGATCCCCTCGGTGCTGGCTGTGTGTGCTGAGGCTCTGGGCACGGGGCTGAACTGCGGCAGGAGCGCTGCAGCAGCTCTGCAAAGCACAGAGAGCCAGAGCTGCCTGAGCACAGCTCGCCTGAAGAACTGCCTGCTCTGAACATATGCAATTCTAAATATGAAATATTTGTGTCTCGCCTTTTTTTTCCCAGCATGTTAAGAAGGAGGCTTTGTTGATTGATTTCAGTGCTATATTCCTGTGGCATATGCCATGACATTGTTCCACAGATGCTATCACCAGCAGCATAGTACAAAAATACTCATTTTCAAAGCTCTGTGACTGCTCACAAGAAGCCCGAACCTCTCATAACTATTCAAAGAGATCTGTAGAGGAAAACCATACTCTTATGCTATATTTGGGAGAAGTCAGCATGTGCAACTCCATGTTCATTTCAGCTTGTACCAATTTGATGCAGCAGTTCCTCCTGGTGCTGTCTCTGGACATGGTGTTGGTGCATGACTGAATTGTTGTGCAGGTTTGTGTAGTGGTGGCACAGCGTTACCTTGGCTTGTGTCGCAGCACAGTGTTCCAACAGGATGTTCTAGAAGTGCTTCCTTCCTTGCTCTTTGCTCCATGTGTGCACGCACATGCACACAAACCGCTTGCAGTTTCTCTGTGGTTTGTATTTTACCTGCTGTAGCTGTCCGTGTTGGGCATCTTAAGGCATTTTTAACAGCAGCTTATTAAAGAATGAAACATGAAGACAACAACCATGTTTGTAACAAGAAATCTGTGCACAGCAATCCAGTACATAATATTCAAATAATGTGCAAAAATGCCTGTAGTGATATCCAAGAGTAGAAGAGTTGTTGCTTTTTCTGTGCTGTGTTGAAGTGGCAGAAGGGAAGTGGTGATGAAGATAAGGATAAAGACTGGTGGCTGTGTGGCATTCCTGATGCACTGCTCAAGGGCTGATAACAGGCTTGGGTTCAGAATTAGTAAAGAGAGTCTATAAATCAGGCAAGTACTTGGAAATTCTGATCTTATATGTTTGGTCTCTGGGATTTATTTTTGTTTGGTTGGTTTTTATTGATTTACACACAGCTAATGGCTTGCTGGAATTTACTCTTAGTCTGATGTGGGATGTAGGGATATTGTGTAAGGGAGATACCTCCTCCTTTCAAATCCCAGAGCTGCTGGAGGTTAAAACCTTGTAAAAAATGTGCAACAAAGAAGAGTCAGGAACAAATTGCCCTCTATTTTCTGATCCCAGTCACCCGACATAGATCCAGGTTATAAAAATTGAATTTCTCCAGTCACATGGGGAGATTATTGTCCGAGCATTGGAATGATTGCTGTCAGTGTCTTACCTGTGATTTCTTTTTCCAAATTTCAATCGTTTTGCCTTACTGAGTGAAAAATAAGTGTTTATACTGAACAAAGGTATTTCTATTGTGTAGTCTACATACTAATTCTGTGAATCAGCAAGAGACAACATCCACATTTGGAAGTCTTACCTTCATTCTTTTTGCCTTTGGTCATTACATGCATTCTTAAGAAATACATATTTTTCGTCTTCCTCTTCTTTTCGCCTCTGAGTCCTCTTCAGTTTAGAAAAGGAAAGTGCTTAGATGTGAGGTGGTTTTCTCTCCTGCTTTCAGATATTATTTTAAAGTAGACATCACACCTCATCAGAACAGATTCATTACATTCCTGCTAAAGGAAATGGGATTTGAGGATATACTAAAATTTAAGAACTTGATTACATTTGCTCAGACACGACATTAGTAAGCACCATCTATCCTTGAGTAAGACAGAAGGGTTGTATAATTAAATACAGTAAATTACAGTTTTTAACCGTTTCTAAAACTGAATGCAGAGCTACATTCCTTGGAGCTTCAGCGAAACAGGAGCATCAGATTCCCTTAGATGCCTTTGAAACTGTGCTAGTGTGGATGAGAGGCAACACACACCTTCAGATGAATCAAGGATGCAAAGGCAACCTCAGCTGTGTCATTCTTGGGCGAGGAGGTGATTAGTTTTACAGCCATTTCTTATGCCAGCTTGGGGAGTGCAGCATTATTCATTGCAGTGTTGTGCACATTGCAGTCCCAGAAAAAGCCCTCGTAATTCCTGGGTATGCCTATGTGCACCTAAATCAGCATTCCTGCTGAAGTTGTGCTCATTGATTGCAAAATGTGGTGTGCAAGAATATCAGAACCCTTCAGAAATACTTGAAGAGGAGCCAGGCTCCGTGGAAATCATCGAATGTGGGAATGTGGAGGGCACATTACTGAGGAAGCAGCATAAGCAGGTGCTGGAGAACTAAAAGGCTGGGAACTGCTCAGCATTTGTACCAATATTTTGTCTGAATTACAAAGCAGGTGAGGTGTGAATGGCAGAGATGTAATTCATGGTTCGGGTTCTGGCACAATCCACTGGGTTCCTTCTCCCATAGTTTTTGATGTCATCAGAAGCCACAATGGAATTAAGGTCCTGTAATTCTCAGCACTTTTTAATTGTGTAGATAAATGCACACTTTTTGTTTATACTTTGTATAAAATTATAAGAGAAATTAAGGCCCAACCTAAAATTGAATTAAATTCCTATGTGAATACTGGGTCTCACAAAGGCAACACTTACTAGAGTTGGATTGTTTGATGTTAGTTCAACATAACACCTTGAGAACTGTGGCAGCTCTAAGTGTTTGAAAGGGTCCTTACTTGTAGTCTAAAATTCAAAAAATGGACACAAAATCCCACTCCTTATCCAAGCATGGAGAAGTGGCCTTTAGGTAGGAGGGGTGAGATGATCACTGCAGTTTCTCAGAGCATCACCTCGGAGGGGACCAGCTCACCCAGCTGAGTAACTGCTGCCGTGGGAACATGTCAGTGTGACATTTGTCAGTCCAGGGACTGGGGAAATAAATAATAAACTGAATAAACCAGCAGCAGTACCAGCCCACTTGGTGCCCCAGCAGGTTAGAAATGCTGCTATTGGTTGTTCCTCCATAGCTGTGAGGGTGACATGGATGAAGTTTGCTTGGTCACACGGTGGCAGAAATATGAAAATGTGTGCATTGATCATCAGGTGTGCAGTCACCCAACCTGCCAGTGATCAGTGCTACCTTTGATTGTCACAGCTTTTGTCAGTCTGAAGTTATATTTTACATTATATTATGTTTTAACACAGTTTTCCAGAAGTAATAGAATCATGGAGAAGAAATGATGCCATGTGTCACATAAACCTGGATGTAAGAGGCACAATACTGCAGTAATGGGACATCCAGCCTGCTGGTATACCTTTGTAAATGGAAATTGATTTTCTCCAGGATTCTTTACTGGGTGAAATAAATTAAATATGCATTCAGTTTTACCAGCTTAAAAAATGTCTTTGTTAAAATAAGAATGGTGATATAGAAATATGATCCAATAAATTAAAGTAAGATAAATTATATCCAGCAGCTTGTTGAATACCTCAACTTCTGAGGATTAAAAAAAAAATCTGGAGAATACAACAGGGGCTTCTAGGAAGAAAAAGGCAAGATCTCTGGAGAGATCTCTGGAAAAAAAGGGAGATCTCTGGAACACTTTGACTACTTACAGATCATTTTAGCTTTGATGATATAACCATGTGTCTAGGCTCTATTTTCCTCTTTCACTTCATGCTTTTAATTTGATAAGATTCTTCTTGTGAATATTTGAGGTAGAGTCAGTTTGGTTTAGGTCAATAGGCCAAATATGACCTTAGAAATAAGACAGTCAACCTTCAAAAGCTACACAATTTCTACTCAGATGCTTAATAGGTTTTTGGGACACAAATGAAACTATTGTAGTCATTTTGCTGGTATAATTTACTACATTAATGATCAAAAAAGTGAAAAAAACACAGTAAAAATGTTAATTTCAAGCACCATTACAGAAATACAATACAATAGAATAAAAAAAAAATCAGATAAATGTTCATTTGCTGTAAACTGACGGTTGTTAAGAACCCATTGCCCTAAAGCAAGCTCTGTTTGGAGCAGCAGCAGACTGAGGTCACTGTCATTTGTGAAATGCAGATTACTTATTGGGGATTTTTGTTAATGTTTTAATAGAAAAAGGGGGAATTGAAATAGTGTTTCTTCAACAATGAGGAGTCATCGTTGTTCTGGTGATGGTGTTAATCCTGCTGCCTGTTGCTGCAGTGGCTCAAACGCCCTTGCACACACATCCAGACCGAGGTCTCGGTGTCTCCTGCATCCCAACCCTGCTCCAGGTGCCCTTGTTCCTGACCCTGCAGGTGGAGCTGCCCCTCTGTGCCCTGCCAGTGTGAGCAAACAGGAGCTGAGCCGTGCTCAAGGGCAGCAGTAAGCCCTGATACAGCCAGGACTGGCTTTCTGCCTACCTGCTCTCCAGCTGAAGAGGCAGAATCCCATATTCTCCTTTACTTGTTACTGGTTCAAATGTCATGGCATCATTTAACTACCACAGTAACATAACTGCGTTTCCCCAGGACCAAAACTGAACTGCAATCCCTGACAAAGTTCACGTGTATAAAACAATTTACAGTGCTCAGGTGACCACAGCACATCCTTCTGTAGCTGCTTCCTCCTGATGAAAATGATGTGTCAGGTGGAAAGTAAGACACACCAGATGTAAGGGGCGTTCAGGTTTAAACGGAGCAGAATTAGTTGGAACGTGGCTCCTTTGAGAAGATTTCAGTCTCTGCAGCATTCGTCAATGAAAAATAGGTTTCAGAGCTGTTCCTTTGGTGGCAACTGGGAGGCACCTGAACTGTTCACATTTGTTTAAAAGCTCAGGGATGACAAGGCTGCTCACATTGAGGCTGTTGTGCATGTTGACATCTCAGTCTTGATCTGAGTCTTGTTAATCATTAGGTTTGTATTACTTATAAATATCTAAAAACCAATCAGATTTTTAAAAAAAATACTAGTTGTTGAGTACTGAAGGTATAGTAGGGGAAATTTAATTTGGAGTAAATATATATTTTTAACTAAAATAACTTCTCCAGCGCTCTTTTGCATGCAAAACAGACATAGTGACACTGCTGGTATCCTTCATGCATTTTGACATTTTTACATTTTCATCCAGAGAAGCACGCAGAACATAACAGAAGTGATTGTATTAGCTCCTTGCTTTCTGCATTGCATATTGTATTAAATAATGGCTTAGAAAAATAAAATAAATCCAGTTCATGCATAAAGATGAATGGAGCAGAATAATCCTTCTGTGCATAACTTCAGCCCGAGCGTGGTACGTTCTGGGAGAAGCAGAGCTCGTGCCCAGTGAGTGCCCGTTCCCATCCTCCTGAACACAAGGGAGATTTGTTGATTTATTAGTGGTGTCTGTCTGTGGACATGGGAATCTCTTGCTGAGGGATTCAGGTGAGCTCAGCTGCTCTTCCTCCAAGACTCTCCCAGCAGGGGCTGTGCAGCAGCTCCTCTCTCGCCGTGAATGAGAGCAGGGGATCTGCTCCCTCCCCTCCCCTGGCACCTTAATCAGCAAACCCCAGTGCCTTGCGCCTCCTTGTGCAGATCCCCCTTGCAGGGCAGGAGAGCCCCCTCCCTGGGGAGCACTTGCCCTCCTGTCAGCCGGGAATACACTTTCCTCAAAGTCTTTTTAATGCCACACTGAGCACACTTTGTATAGAGGTTGTAGGGCTCTGTGTGCCCATCTCCACGCTGGGAGCAGCTGACTTGCCCAGGTATGAGGAGCTGCTTGTGCCAGGAAACATCGTATGTGATAGCAAGTTGTTCTTAGAATTAAAGGGTATGACACCTAATTCTGCATCCTGTTCATTTTTATGGGTGTTTTTGCTGTGAATAGGCAGCAAGATTAAATGCTCTAATTTCTGTGGTGCACTTGGAATGCAGACAAGGATGTTCTACAGTTTCATGAATAGGGAAACTCCCAGAGAAGAGCGGTGACTTGGGTCTACAAATCTCTCTGCTTCCAGTGTTGCAAAAAGCAGAGGAATGGAACAGAACAGCACAGAATAGCATAGAATAGATCAGCATAGAAGCAAAGACTTTGCTTTCTTACCTGTTCAAATCCATTTTAACTTCTGAGAATGTATTTCCTCTTTAAGTGGCAAGAAAAAATAGCCCAGAGAAGCACATGGAAACCTCAGGAAGGATTTAAAATATTCCATCTGTGAAACTGTTTATGATTAAAATATTGACACGCAATCAATAAACCTATGAAATTTTACCAAAGATAACTCTGCAGTGGTTGCAACATGTTGTGGGATAATTAATATTGGAATAGTATGAACTAATTTAAGCATAGTATTAACAATACCTGCATAGAATTTGAAGTATTTTTTGGCAGAATCATAAGAAAAGACACTTAAGAGAGATGAGCATTCTGCTTCTCCTGGTTCTCACATAAGTTTGTGCTTTCCAACTTCTTTGGGCATTCTTCCAGCAAAGAAAGCCCAAATAGCTCTTTCTGTTATAGGAGTCACTGCTGTCAGGGATTGAGCCATAAAGACAAACCCAGGTTTGTGATGAAATGAATGGAATAGGAAGGGTCCAATATTAGTCCAGAATTTTATTTTGCTGCAAGTGCATGTATATTTGTTCTAAAATAGCTTGAAGTAATGTTTAAGCCCATTATGATTTTATTGAGGAATTGTTTCAGTGTTTAATATAGGAATTTGTTTATAGATTTGCACCTGTTTCCACACTGAATCTCTTTAAAAATAAGATGAAGCAAAAAAGTAGGTTTTTTATATTATGGGTTCATATTGCAGTAGATCTGAGTTGAAATGCTTATTTATCCTCTCCTGTGTGTGATCACAGCTTTTTTTGTGAAATATATCTGTGATATGGAAGATAAGAACAGCACAGCAATAAGGGAAGAATGTCTGATCCCCACTACCATAACCTGGACCCCCAAAGAAATCCTCACATCATGAAGCTACAGCTTTAAATAGAAGGAATATTATTTATGATGCTCACAAACAAGTCCACTGGAAGTCAGGGAGCAGCCAAGATAATATCAGTCTCTCACAGGGTAGATATTAGGCAGAGCTGTATTTAAAATTATTTCTAATTGGAGTGTGATTCTGCATATTTTGTACCCCCATGCAAATGCAGTGTGCTGATAAGGTTCTTAAAAAGAGATGTTCAGAGCAGCAGACACTTGGAAAACACAGAGTGTGAAATCCAGGAGCAGTTGGTTGATAATTTTCTGTATTTTCTATGCTTTTTATTGACCCAAAATGATCTGTTCCTTTATGAGAGAAGACAAAACCTCCCTAGTATTCCCTACCACGTGTGAGACCCACTCTGTGCGGACTGCTGGGTTTTGAGAATTAACAAATGAGCTAAATGAATGCAATAAAAATAAATCAGGGATGGTGCATTGCAAAATGGGCTTTGTTCATTTATTTCTGACATGAATGGTTTAGTTTTAATTATTTATAATCCTTCACAGTGCATTGTTAAATGTGCTGCAACATATTTTGTAGAAGTAATGAAGTTTTTGAAGTAGCAGAGCACAGTGCAGCTCTCAGACCAGCTGGGTTCCATGGGGAATGACCACTGCAGGGGGAGAGGGACAGGAAGGCGCTGTTGGCTCCTGTTCCCTGTGGTGTGGACACAGCTCCACTCCCACTCTGCACTCTGGGCCTTGGGGTCTCTGTGCGCTGTGGGATGGAAGTGGCACATCAGGGGCAGATCAGACCCCAGCACCCTGACTGGGCACCGTGCAGGTGTTCTGCTTAGGAGAGAGAGCAAAGCTGCTGCTTGTCCTCCTGGCCGAAGCTGGGAGCTCTGGAAGTGGCTGAATAAATCAGCGTCACCCATGCAGGCGGCACAGGCGGCTGAGGGAGCTGCGCTGCTGTTCCTGGGGAAGATAAACAGGGACAGCAAAGGCTGAGTGACTGAGCACATACGGGAATGAGAAGTCTGAAAGTGCAAAGTGTGCACATTCTGTGGTTTCACGTTTTCACATCATTGCCTGCTCTCTCAAGTTGGCACTGGCAAACAAATGAGAGCCTGGGTTTGGAGGCAAAGATTTCTTAAATAACCACAGATCTCTTTTCATGTGATTTTGGATGGGAACTAAGGAATGGAATTGTCTCTTTTCATGCAGGAACAAGGAAGAGAGTTGGGCACTTGGGGAGGAGGAAAAAAAATAAAAAAGAACCAAATATAATAATTTAATCTACTGTAAATACAAAAGAAATGAGCTGAAGTATATTTTAATCCATCTTTCAATTTGTTTAGAGCCTTAAAGTTCACTTTTGATTCCAACTCCGCCAGCTCCTGTGAGTTTGTAAGCTCTAAAACCATTCCAATCAAATCTTCTGCATTTTATTTTCAGTACTTTTAGTCTGCTTGAAGTCATTAGCTACCCGAATGAAAAGCTAATGTACAAGCTAACCCTCTCTGCATCCATGTGGAGGTAATGGAAGATATCTGGTATGGGGGGGTTGATGAAACTTGCTTGAGGCAGTGAAAACAGTCAGAGAAATACACCATAGAAATAATCTTTTTACCTTTCATGTGAAAACCCCACCCGAAACCCTCTCCTTTGCTCTGCATGTGTCATTGCGTTGATAATAACCTGGCTAATGTCTTACCCTTGATGGGATGAAAGGCTGGATTTCACAGCTGTTTATGACTTATGTTTCACACTATTGATGGATTCAGCGCTGGAAATAATGCAGAGAAATTAGTGTCTTCTTTTTCCCACTTTACGATAGCAAATGTATCAATACAAATGTGGAGATGCTATGCAAAAGCAATCAAATTTAGTCTGCCTTTATATGTATGTAAATGTTTTATTTCTCTATAGTATTTGTAGCCCTTTGCTGCAGCAATCATATTAATCTCTGATGACTTTGGGGAAGACCAGAAATGTTAATGAGTAGCACAGCTTATATGGGATATTCTAGGATTTTAGAATTTATGGAATATGCTTTGCAGTCTACTTCATTCTAATATCTTTCTCATGAAGCCCCTTTCCAGGATTAACACAGGATTTAAAATACAATCCTTGATTCTGATCCTGCAGAGACTTATTAATGGCCTCAATTTTAAGCACTGATACTTCAGTAGGACCGTTCACAGTATGAAGAACCTACGTGAGACTTTGCAGAACTGAGATCCAAAACACTAACTTTGCCTTAGTCTTCTTCTTAGTTATAACAGTGCACTATTTTCAGGGACGATTGCCAGCTGCCTCAATTACAGGGAGCTGCAGAGCAGCAGGTTGTGTTTGTGCATTGATCCTACAGTCTCTGACTTCACAACCCTGCTACCATCCAGCACTGAACCTACAGACACTGAATATTCTTATTTTCTCTCACTCTCTTTTGCTCCACGACTGGATTAGTTACCCTTTGCTTCTGACCACTCCAGCAGCACAGCTGGGTGCTGCCTCCTCTTCCTTGTCTTTCCATCCACAGGACCATTGAGTATTCATCAGAAAAAAGAAAGGTACCATCATATCCACCGTTGTCTCCTCCTTCAGAAGCCTCACAGTGGGTTAATCTAAATCCTGTAACCAAAAAGAAGCAGCTGGGTTTTGTAGTGGCCCTTCCTCTGCTCTCAGGGTCATGCCAGAAAGAATCTCTCCGTACTACATCACCTTCACCCCCTCACAGCATGTGGAGACATTCTGAATTCAGCTGAAAAGGATGTATGTGTCTTTTTCCAGAAATAAGATTTGCCCAGTGTCTATACCATGTGCACATTCCACTACATCTCCTGATAACTCTCCCCATCACCCCTCCTCTCTTCAAGGACATCGAGTTCCTACAAGGTCTCCTGTCATGATCCCGCTTTCCTCTGGGCTTGTCAGAGCAGACATTGTGCTCCTGCTCCCGTGTTGTAAAACTGCTGAGAGTTATATAAACAAAAGTAGCCGTGCCTGGTACGCTGCTTCAGCCAAGTGATGTGAAGCTGAAGCGTTGCAGATGAGCCTGCAGTGGTTTTGTGGGGGTACCATGTAATGAGCCGATAAACCACACAGTTACTGCCTTCTCACATGTCATTTACTTTCTCCAGGGCAGGCAAAGCCAATCCGGGCTGAGCAGTAATGGTCTCCAGCAACTATAAAAGCGAAATGAAAAGTGACACTTTTCAACTCAGCACAATATAAAAGTGAGCTCTCCTTCTCCACTCCTCTGAACACTTGAGTTTTTGCTCCCAGCCAGGGCTGTCAGTTTGGACTAGACTCAGCAAAGTGAAAGCCTCTGCTGAAAGAATTGTATCATCATCTTAATCTTTCTTCTCACTTCTTCTTGTTTGTTGATTCATTCCTATTAGCGCTTTTGTTGCTCACTATCATACTTGTTTTGGTTCTTGTACCTCAGACATCCACAATGGTTTCCCATATGGAAAAAAGGTTGGACCTTGATTTTCATGTAATAAGGATCAAGTTGGGCTAAGTTTTATGAGGCCACTTCTTGTTTGCCTCTGGTGAGAATGTCTGTGTCTGTGCTGGAAAGTTGCAAGTCCTGTTTTTTCTGCATGCGTAGGTCAATGTTACTGAGCTGCTTTCTTTGGGAGAGGTAGTGACCACTGAGAACCGAAGATGAAGGTATTGTAGTGTGTACAGTACTATAGCAAATGGCTGTTTCTTGGCTGTTGTTGAAAGCAGAACACTGCCACAATCTTTAGAAACGTAAACTAATTTCTGGTCTGTTTCAAGAAATCAGGACAAAATCTCCCCTTTAACTGTGTGTCTCTGCTTTCACCATTACTGATCCTTCCATGCCTGCTCAGCAGCCCCTTCCACTAACACTCCATGTCCAAGGTTTGGTTTTCCCTTCTGTCCTTTCACTTTCATCATCTCAAGTGAAATATTCATGTATGATTTTTTTATTCCCTGCAGATTCCATATTTTGAGCTTTCCATTCTTCCTTGCTGTCATCTCTATTCTTTTCTCTGGAGCCATAAATTACCAGAGTATTTCTCAGGAAGATGTTAGGTCAGTGACTGATGTATAGTTTTTGGACCAGAACAGAGTTGTGTGTGTATGAAATTACTTTTAAGACAATTTCATTACCCTTCCATTTCCATTAGGTTTTTTTTTTTGCTTCTGTCCGTACAGAACCATGGAGCAGTCCAGCTTTTGGCCAGCAGACCTTCAGCTGTTGGTCACTAACAGCTCGTGCTTTTGTCTTTGCAAGAGGGAAGTCTTCTGAAACTTGTGTACCACCTTCACAGCTCATCTCTCATCTCCAACTCCTGTTTGCCTAATTACTTTGATTACATCATTGTTTAATCACTTTGGTTGTATTTCCACACACAGGCTGTGTCCAAATATGAAACATTTTCTAGACCATCTGTATTAAAAAATAAACTAAATGGAAAAAATAAAATTCTCTGGTTTAGCTTCTCTGACATTTTGTGAGCATCGTGCCTCTAGCAGTGACCAGTTATGTTCTATGAGAACAGAATAGGACAAAGATTTCAGAGAATGTTTATAGGAAACTCATTCCCTGCTGTGTCAGTGGAAGACTGATGGTTTTCCAAGCAGCTCTCAGCCTTCATGACAGACTATTGTCGATGTGTTAAGTCTCTAAGACCCAAGCCATAGTCTTGTTCAAACACTTGACTTTTCCCCTGGGAAGCTTGCAAGGCCAGAAATGGATTGCTGACCATTCCTGAAGGAAGTGTCCTGTCTTGTTCGTTAAGTGGATGACGTTAAAAAACCTTGAATCACCTCTTAGTGAGTGGTTAAAAACAGTGAGAGCAAATACAGTCTGTGCACACTTTCATTTCTCATGGTCAGAGAAATACAACAACCCAAGGTACAAGACAGGATAACTTCAGCTCAGGAGAAAGGCAGGCCAGGCCCTAACAACAGGGATGCAATTAGCAAAAGGCTGTCTGGTGGTATATTTTGAGAAATAATTACTTTGTTGTGGATAAATTTTCAGGATTAGTGTAACTGTTGAATTCCTCAATTATATTGGAGACAGAGAGAGAGCTCAATAGATCCATGATAAAACAGAGAATTTCATTTGTTTCATCGTGTAAGGATAAGAATTGGATACAGTAGTTGCAAGGGGAATATATCATTCCCTAAATCCTGATATAAAATGGTAGTTCCCTCTTTCTGTCAGTACTCTTAAGATTATTGCTTCTTTGTCTCACTGAAAGTCCAATTTAGAAGTCACTGGGGTTTTTTAAAATTTACAGGTTTTACTCACTGGAAGTTTAAGCTGCAAGTTTATAAGCAGTTTTTCATACTTTGGTGAGCCAAAAGAGGATAAACGCATAATTTCATGTCTTTTCAGAAATAAGCAATATAGTTTCTTTGTTCTCTCCAAAACTTTTTAGACTCTTTTTAAGTCTAAAGCACTATGCAGTGCTGTAAATTTTAGGCATTTTTTTTCAGTTTTATATGAAAAGAATCTGCCCATCTGTCTGTCCTTTCTCTCCTTTATACAAAATATAATGTAGGCATGTTTCTGGAAATGAATTGGGGTCAGCAAGCTCAGCAGTGGTCTGGTGTGTTTTACACAAGAATTGGGAAATTAACAGATCAAACCAGGTAATTAGTGCAATGTCTAATAAAATCAGGCTTCAGTTTTATTAGATTTCATTATCTATTAACGTAATAAATTTAAGAAGTTATTAAAATCATGGCAATTTAGATCTACATATAAAAACCTAGACTTATGTGTGCTTGAATTAATTTTGTTTCCATTACTTATTTTGAGATGTGTTATCTGCATTCTATCAGATCAGGTGCATCAGAAGTAACTGTGTGAATGACAAGTGAATTAATATTTGTTACAAATTTCATGGCCTGTAATGACTGTGGGTATGTGGGTATTGGAATGACGTGACAGTCCTATAGATGTAAAGGCATTAAATATTCTAACACAGAGTTGTCATGCAGTGAGAAAGCTGAGCTTCCAGAAACCTACACTATTGTTTCAAAGAAAATATTAAAAATTCCAACCCAGGTATTCATTTATGGATCAATAAATGGCAGTCATACAGTTTAATGGCTATGTTTAATCTCACATATGTAAAATGTACTGTGATATATGACCACTATTTATATGCATCCTAAGAGCTCTTCTATGGAATTCTCAGAGTCCCTCCCTTAGGAACTACACAGTTAAAAAGAAAATGAACGTGAGAGCTTGGGAGAACAAATACATCCAAAGATGAAAACATAATTTATAAGCAACAAATCATAGAGAAATCCCACATACTAATCAAGTGTGACACCAAGATTTCTGTCAGCTCCGGGCTGTGCCCTAAGTTACACGGGCCAGTTCAGTCTCACAGGCTGTTAAAAACCTCTCAAGAGCTCTCCCCTACCTGCTGCTTCTGCCCTCTTTCCCTTGCTTGAAAACATTGTATGTTCATAACCTGCCTCAGAATCCTCTGCTTTCAGAAATGATCATTGCTGTTTTGGCAGAATATCTGTGAATGTGAGGTTGGCTAAAGCTTGTTCTATTTAGAAGAAACAATGAGGAGAAATAAGGCATAACATGCTAATATCTCAGTCTGACCTCTGGGATCTGATAACTTTTCCATCAAATTACTGACTTAGTCCAAGTTGCTTTTGGCAAATTCCTGTTCATAAGCTTATCTCTGTTCTCTGTTGTGAACCAACTCCTGCTCTGCAGTGGGGCTGTGTTTCTCTAAGGATGCCTTCAGCTTCCAGCTTTGGGAACACACAGTTCCAGTCTGGCAGGGATGGATCTTTGGTGTCACTCAATACAGTAATTCTTGCTTTTCTAACATGTACCGATGATATTCTCAGGTGGAGTTTCATGCTCTGGTTTTGACACATTTATGTAACAGTTTTAAGTTCAAAGGTGTTGTGGTTCTCTTTACGGAGTAGGAGAGAGAAGCACTAGTGGATTTTGTGAATCACAGAAGACCTGTAATGAAAGGTAAAAATCCTTAACTTCCAGCTCTGTGCTGCGTTCCCTGGATATTTAAGCCGTGGGAAATGTCCCCTTACCATTCCAGCTGTGTGGGTTAATATATAACTCTTGGTTTAGAAATTACGTCATTCATGTTATTAATTAACCCTAACATTACTATTTCTGTGAGGTATCTTAGTGCTCTCAGCACAAGTTTTCCTCCTCCTGACCTTTTGATAAATCTGCATAGATTCAAATAGATAAAATGTTGAAGAATGTGAGCCATTAAAACTCTGCAGTTGTTTTCAATTTGTCTCTATTAAAATATGCATGCTTTTTAAATTGGAATGAATGCTGACCTATAAAGAAGACAAGAAACATTTCCAATTTAAAACAAACAAACAAAAAAAAGTAACACACCTCTCCTTGCATCTACTAAATTTCAAATTTGATAGATTATCCTACAGATTCCAGATATGTTAAACACTTCCGTCTAATATTCAGAATACATATTGACAGTGCTACTATTACATTAATGGGGAAAGATGACTTTGTGTTTTAAGCAAAAGGTGAGATATAGGACTGATTAATGTATTTAGAAAAAAAATTAACAGAATTTGTTGAACTAAAATGATTTTTTCCAGTATTTGTTCTGGTGACAATGATCTGAATTCTATTGGGTTTTTTTTCCAGTAATAGTGATTGGATTTCTTCCTGTACCCCTTTATTTTAAGAAAAACTGCGACAAAACTGTATTTTTTACCACATTTAAGGGAGAGGAAATATTCCTTTATTCCTCTCCAATACTTTGTCTCATCATCTACTGAGGATGGATATGAATATATAACTCATTGGTTGCTGTGAAACTAAATCATTTGTCTGGAAGGTTTAAAGATCTGTGGATTTTAAACCCTATGGACATGTAATTAAGAACATACGGAGGAGCATAAGCACCTGAGTTATGGCTCATACCCAGTTTTGATGAATGATAAATGTATAAGGGAAAGAGAATAGCCAGAATAACCACTAAATTAACTCTGACTTTTCTGGAAAGGGCATCACAGAATCTGGAGCTTCCCTCCCTTTGGCCTCAGGAAGGGGCAGAATTGGTCATGGAATCCCTGCACTCTAGAATCCCAGACTGGTCTGGGTTGGAAGGGACCTTAAAACCCATCCAGTCCCACCCCCTGCCATGGCAGGGACACCTTCCACTGTCCCAGGTTGATCCAAGCCCTGTCCAACCTGGCCTTGGACACTTCCAGGGATGGGGAGTCCAGGATCTCTCTGGGCACCCTGTGCCAGGGCGTCCCCACCCTCACAGAGAGGAATTTCTTCCCAATATCCCATCTAAACCTACCCTCTTTCAGCTTAAAGCTACTCCTGTTTGTTCTATCAAAACCCAGGTCTGGATTCTTTGCTTCAGTGGAGGGCTGGTCTTTTGTGCCATGAATTGTGAACCCAGATCCCAGAGTGGATTTGAACCCAAATTTTCCACACTGGGTGAATATGCTAACAGGTGACTGGGATAAATCCCATAATACTGTCAAACTTGACAGAGACTGTACATTTTGTGCAAAAGCACGGAAGCCCCACCACTATCAAATGAAAGAGGGAATTTTATGCTCTCTGTTCCTCTCTGATATATGTTTGGCTGTCATCTTATTTCATAGTTGAGGCAATTGAAACACTGTTTAAATGTGTATCATAAACCTATAGATGAGAACATTTCCCTGCTGGATTTAAACCATTACCCCCAAAGGTGTTAAAGAAACCACGTTGTGTGTCACTTTTTAAGATCAAGGGGCATTTTTGATGTTAATGCCTAGAAAAGGCAGATGAGCACTAACAGCTGCTTATGCACAGGCCGGTGAATTGAATAGGGAAATACTTCTGTTCTGGAAGTCAGATCTCCAGAGAAAAATGATAAATTGTGAGCATCCTTAAGTAAGAGTGATAGTCTCTAAGGATAGTTGAGCAAGGCTGATAATATAAAATATGTAAAACGGGGAAAATATTTAATACTTCTGTTTCTCTGCTCTAAAGAGTTGGAAGGGTTGTGTTAACAATATATACGGTGCTGCTGTGCTCAGGCATGCAGGAGAAATGCAATATATTAGTTCTCAAATCAGTAGTTTGTGAAATGCGTTTCTGGTATCCAGGGATTTTCAGGACTGTTGCACTGATAAGGAGTCAAGGGCAGTCTCCTCATGGGCTGGGATGGCTCTCTTGGGAGAAGAAGGGAACAGAAGAAAAGAAGCAGCAGATTAAGAGCTGGACATTTTAGTGTTTTTTTTACTTCCAAATGCTGATTTTTTTTTTTAACTCTTCAGTCTGCAGCTCTTTAAAACTCTGCAGAAGCTTCAGTTCTGACTTAGAGCTGATGAATCACCTCTGCAAAAAGGCCTCCTGTAGGAAGTCGTGGTGCACAAGGAGAACCTTCCACTGAGGGAAGTTTATGCCCACAGGAATTACATGTGATTCCTGTGGGACAGACAGAATGAGCAAGAAGAGAAACTTTCCCTATAGACCCCAGTAATGATGCTGTGGTATGAAAGTCACCCATGGGCAGAATACTTAGGAGGCCAGCAAAAATGGGGAGGAATAGCTAAGACTCCGAGTCTTCTCCACTGTTTGCTCACCTAATAGAATAACCTTGAAATTTTGCTGGATTTTTTATGCAAGGATCCCAAAGTAAAAGCCTTGAGGAAGGGAAGGTACAGAACCACCAAAGGATTTAAGATGCACTTGTCATCCAGGCTGTACCATCAGGGCTCAGATCCTGCAGAATGAGACCAATTGGGAGGAACTAAATATGACCTTATTTTCTGAAGTCTCTGGGAAAGAGGGAGACACGTCAGGTGGGAACAAACATAGCAGGTGGGTCCTTCCAGGGCACTTTCAGGTGAGGGGAGTTCATTTGAAAGCAGAGGTGCAATTTATTGTTTCCTGCACCAAGTTTAATGAAAGAAGTCTGAGGGGCCATAACCAACAACAACAACAAACTGAAAGTTCCAGTGGATTTTTTTTTTTAAAAATTACTATTATGATAAAAAAAAGAACAAAGAACAGAGAACAGAGACAGGTATCTTTTTGAGGCAAATCGGTTTTCTCACCCCCAAAAAATAAAAATCAATAAGGAAAATTCTTGTTTAGAACTCTACCAGTCAGGCTCCCTGGCTCTGCATTTGGGCCAGGAAAGCCCCTGATCCGTACTCTGCAGCTTTTTGCTGTATTTCAGGTGATGCATGGGAATTTTCTTGTGTTTTCTGGTTGCCTAATAGAACACAATTATTTTCTATACTTACATTGTGTGAAACACATAACTTCAGCCTAACAGCCTCAAGGAACTGCAACCTCACCATAACACTTTTATAGCTTGAGACAATTTTTTATACCTGAAAACTGGGATTAAGATTGTAAATTCTTTTAAAAGAAAGTTGATACTCAGTTACATGTGGCTTTGTGATTGATGACTGTATCCTGCTCAGCTAATCTCAGTTTGCCAGTAAAACCTTTATGACTATGAGAATTTTAGGTCCTTTGATTGCTGTGATAGATTCCTTAAAGCTGCTCAGACTTTGCTGGATAATTGCTTCATCTTTAGGGTGTCACTTTAGGCCCAGGGAAATGTGGCATCTTCTTTAAAACAGTTACTGGTTTTTTTTAATCTGTTTGTAATCTACAGCATTAAACAAGGCAAAAGCGGGAAGAGGAACAAATGATACCTCGCCCCTTGCTTGGCTCCGTAGGGCACTTTCCAAGTGTGCTGTCTGATACCCTGTTTGCTGAAGAAATCAAGGACAGAAGGAGAAAGCTGTAGTGAGACTTGGTGAGTCTTGATTTGAATTTTTAGCATGTTTTTCCTTTCAGGTTAGGAAGCGTGTGTGGAAGATCTGTGGTTTTAAAATTGAAGTGAAGCCACAAAGCCTCCTGCCAGCAGAGTTAGTTTCTCTGGTTGTGCTTAAAATGGTTCCTCTGCTGCATGCACAAATCAGCTTCCTCTGTGAAAGCAGCAGAAAGCTCAGCTCAAAAGTAACTTGTATTGGTTTTGATGGAATAATTGTAGGCCATGATTCTTATAGCTCTGTTACACAGTTTTTCCCCAAAGTATCACTGACTTTCCCCCAGTCAGGAACTGCAGAACCTCACCTGTGCAGTTGTCACACAGATTTTTGGCTGCTCAGAGCAGGAGTTTTTCCAAGTTTGTTCAGCAGTGACTTTTGATAAAGTTGCACAAGAATATAAGTAGCACATACTTATAACCCTCACTGCAAAAAAATTGGTAGGGGCGTAGCAAGTTCTGCTATTGCTCAGCAGGAGACAAAAATTCCTGCCTTCCCTAGACTTTGAGCTCTTGATGTAGAGAACTGGAATTGCTTCCAGAATCCCTTTCAGTATCATTGTTATGGATAAACTTAGACCGTCAGCAGTCCAGGTACAGTTACAAACATGTGAAATTACAGAAAAAATTAGAGGACTGGTGCAGAGCTGCCCACCACATTTTGCTGCCTGGAATATATCCTGCACCCTTACAATTTTTGCAGAGTTCAGGTTTTCAGTTTGGTAAGGACACTTTATGTGTTAGTGTAGCAACACTTTGAGCCATGTGTTTTCTCTATTTTCTTTACATTTCTTTTCACTTTATCACCTCACTTCCTCTATTCTGTTCTTTGACGCTGCTGTATCCTTTGATAGTTTTTCCACTGTTCTTTTGTACTTACTTTCCATTTGTTGTGTTTTTCTTTATTGTCTACCAAATATTTTTTCCTTTCTTATTCTCTCACTCCACTACTGTCATTATGCTTCCCCCCCCCCTTCCTAAATTATCTATCATAGGTCACTTATGCTTATTTTTCTAGTGGTTCTGGTTTTATTTCTGTTATTTTCTCTCAGGAAATAAAAACATGCCCATGCCCCTATTTACATAGTTGTGTTTTTCTAGTCACCCTCAAAGAAAAACTGAACCTTGCAAAAATCATGAGGGAGCAGAAGGTATTCCAGGCAGCAAAACCTGTGGGTGACTCCGCTCGAGTTCCCCCTTATTGTTCCTGTAATTTGATGTGTTTGCACTTGTAGCAGGACTGATGACCTTTGCAGACACCCTTGCACACAGGCATCCTTATTACACTCCTCCTTTCTTCAGGGTTCTTTTCTCTGACCCTCACACCTCCAGGACCTCACTCCAGGGAGGCTTCACTTGTGCACATCTGCCCGGTGCAAAGGTAAAACCTCCGCAGTGATGGAGCAGAGCTGTGCCTGTGCCTTGCTTTCCCCAGTGGCAGAACAAGAACCAGCACATCACACAAGGGGCTCGGGCTCAGGATTCCTGAGCAGGGTGGATGTTTGTAGAAGTGACGGTGACAGCAAGGGCAGGGGCTGAGTGACGTTGCCCCGGTGGGTTTGGCTCTCAGGAGGCTCCTGGTTGCAGCATAGAGGTAAATGTCCTCTGTGAGACCCAGCAGGGGCTGGCTTTGCATGTTGGCCTTAAACCTGGAATCCAGCATTGGAGCAATACAAGATACTGCAGCTTCTTTGTGTCAGCAAAGCCTCCCTTTGGAAAATACATTGTTTTAAGTATTGCTCAACTGTAAAATGATCTAATGCATAAAGTAAACCTTGTTGACTACCTTTTTAGCAAAAGAAGCTATTAATAAAATAGATGCTTTCTTGAAAAACCTTTGAAACCTTGGGAAAACCCAGAACTCCTTCTGCCTGGAACTGTTGTTCTTGAAACTCTGTTTTCTTCAGTTCTTTCATTCTTTTTTCTCTCCCACCTGCTTTCTTACCATCAAGTGCCCTGAGCCACCAGGGCTGCTGCCCTGTGCTGGGAGAGGCACAGCACCAGCCAGGCTGGCATTCAGCACGCCCCTTGTGCCTGAGGGAAGCATCCCTGGAAGTGTGTGGAGCGGGAATTGAGGCAGGGGGGACAGGCTGCTTTCTGTGCCTGGGCTGGGCGTTTGTGCTGCTGCCCCCTCTGCCCACCGCTCTTCCTGGGGAAGGGGCAATGGTGCCCCGTGATTTGCTTGCCTGGTGCGACAGGGCTCTGCTGTCACCTGCCTGCAGAGTCATTTGCAAATAGCCTCTATTGCTGGGGAGCAGAAATGTTTTTTTCAAACCCGAAGCAGATTTGTAGTCTGGTTTCCTGTCAGATCTTTGCATTTTCCTTCTCCGCCCCTCCCAGTCCCTGACACACTTTTTCTTCCTTTCTGTGGGGCTCTTTGCTCGTTCTGCCACCAGTGCCCCAGCCTCCTTCATTCCCGATTCTCCCGAAACTTTTGTACTTTCGGTGCCAGGCGGTGTTTTGCTCCTTGCATTTCCTTTACTTTTCAACAGCTGCAGAGCACAAATAACCTTTCCAAGGCTCCTGGGGAGACACTGACAGTTGCATGGAGGCGACGTAGAGAGAGCAGCCTGCAGCAGCTGCAGCGAGACAGCCGGTCACTCATGAGCACCCAAGGTAAGGAAAGCAGCTGTCAGAGCAGCTCCACCTCCCTGCTGCCTGCTACAGCACTTGCCTCTGATCACTGAAAGTTCCACTTTCACCTTTTTTGCGTTGCTATTCAAGAGTTTCTTTGAAAATGGTTCAACTTCTGCCTGCCTTGCCCTCAACAGGTCTGGTACTTTGCGTGCGCTGATCTTGGAGCCCAGGGTTCAGAGAGACAGGCAGGCTGTAGCTGGAGGTGCAAACGTGCACTGGGGAAGAGAATCGATATGGATGTGTGCAGAGGGGAGAGGGGCTGATCATCAGCACTGGTCTCCAAGGAATTTCTGGTTCTGCCCATAATGTGTTGTGCTCAAGCTCTTAGTTTAAATCTCTTCACTGAGATTTATGCTTTCTGTTAACTAGTAAAATCTTTCTTATTTGGTTTTCTTCCTCTTTTCATTTGTTCTTCTCACTTCCTTTAGTCTATTCGCAACCCTCTGTATCTCTTACTATCTTTTTCACCATCTTTTATGCCTTTTTTTTAATCAAGAGTATTTTCTGCGTGACAAATGTTTTCCTTGTTCGTTCCTTTCCTTTCCCTCTGCCTTCTTCGTGCCTGTGCAATGGACTGTACATCCTCCCCGAAGTTCTGAATCTCTCCCTCCTTCCCCTCTGTCAGTTCCTTCTTGCTCTTGTGTTCCCCTTTCCCGTTGCTCCTCTAGCTTCACACATGCACTCCTGCTTCCTGCTGCATCCCCTCTCTCATGTGTCTGCTGCCCTGGCAACTTCCTTTTGCCCACACAGTGCTGCTGCCTCTCTGCTGGGCTGTCCTTGCACACACACATCTCTTCCCTGTCTGTCCCTTTCATGGACGTGTGCAGGACTTGCATATTTACAGTTTTTGGGATGCATCCCAAAATAGGAGACTTTTACACTTGCATGGCTTCCTTCCAATGCTCAGACTCATATTTAGTCACTCACAACGAATAACCACTGCCATCCTGACTCTCTGTTTCTTTGTGTCTCACAAACAGCATTTTCTAACCCGTGTAATACCCTTTGCCTCCCCCCCACTCACAAACACAGCCTGCCCTGACTTTGTGTATTCTACTCCTTCTCTTTCTGCCATCCCACTCCTTCCTACCTCCTTACCACAGCCCTCCACCAGGTTTCTCTGTCTGTTTTCATCTTCATATTGCATTCAAGCTGGGAGGAGCTGCAGATGCAGATGGGCTTACTCTGCTGCCTTACTATCCCTGCTGCCAGCCTGCGGGGGAACCAGAGGAAGTATTGCAGTCTCTTAGCTCCTCTTTCCTCTGCAGAATGTGCAGCCTGAGCAGAGCAAGGGCTTAGTCATGGGGCTCAAGGTAGATGAAGACATGGGAGAGCACAATGCAAAATGCCCTTGGGATGCTGTAAAAAATAGTTCTAGTTGATCATAAATCTTTTTTCTAAACTTCATAAACTTGTGGAATTCCTGCCCCTCAGCAGAATATCTGAGCTGACACTGGCATAGTTTTTGTCCTGTTGATTCATACGGGATTCAAAGTCTCAGAGGTAGAAGTTTTCAATTCTAATGCTGTAGAGGGAGTAACTTTGCTCCTAGGATCTGGAAACAGCTCATGTCTTTTATACCAGACATATTGGTGAGTCACCAAGATCAGGCATGGCTAAAAACTGCATCCAAGGGCAATATCTGGTATTATTCCTTGCTTAAATTTGTATGCTTTGAATCAGATATGACAAATAAGTACATTTCTTTCGTCAAGCTTTTTAACCTCACCTTCTTAAGCAGGACTACTGAGACTGAAGATTTATTTCTACAGATGTTCTGATGTGGTATTTTGGGAACTGAATAAGGATCACTTATTAAACTCAGCTGAATTAATAAAAGAATTATTATGTGGGAGAATTCTCTTAGCAATCTGTCCTGCTCTTTCAAATTGTCTGTCTCCTTATGAGTGAAAAGAGCTTAAATTTTATGTTTGCAATTATAAGATATCCTTTCTGATTCAGAGCTAGAAAACTGTGGCCTTTGAGCTGTGAGCATTCTCTTCTGAATACAGAAAGAGGTACATTAAAAGATCTTTGCCTTTTAGAATTTGCAAAAAGTCCACGAGCCTAGAACAATAAAATAAGAGATGCTCATTTTATACATGCAAGTCTAATGTGACTCTTTCTTACTCTTGTTGCAACTCATCTTGTGATGGGGACACCATTTGTATTCTTGAGTCATTCTACAAAACTTGTGGATTTTGTGCCTTGTTTTTGAGTATTTTTTGCCCCTGTTACTGGTTCATTTTGTAAAGGCTTGATGTCTCCCAGAAATAAATTGGCTGAGACAACATCTCTTCTTTCTCCTTCTCTCTCCCTCCTTTTCTTTTGCATCACATAGTTTGCCGTGTGTTGAGTTAAAAATGGACCTGGACAAAGGTGGGTTGTGACATTTGCAAGGGGACAGAAATTTGACTTTTTGTGTGCGTATGTCCAGTTTCTTGAATCATGTGTCTGGCAGAGGAGAAATTTCAGCAGGAAAGAGCCTGGAAACTTCCTATCCTACGCAGCAAATTGCTGTATCAAGAGAGACAATACCAGAACAGAAATTCAGAACCACATGTTTGCCTCCCTGTTCTTATGCAAATAGTTACTTACAATTAGACTTAACTTGGAGTTAAGAGAACAATAAACTTTCAATGCAGGTGAAAAGAGAGGACCATCTGACTGCATGTATCTGTTCCAATTAAAGACAATTTGGACCTTCTGTAGAAGGATGCATCCCAAATAACTGGGATGTGCTGAAGATATCAGAATGCCATATACCAAATGACCTTGGTTTCTATACAGTTGCTTGGTGAAAGTTTTCATCAGATATATGGAATGATTGCTCACAGAGGATGAAATTTATAGATGCCCTTAGCTACCCACTTCTTAGCAGATGTCTCAACTCCCTCTTTGATAGTGAAATACATCTTTCATGAAATACGAATCTTTTACTTCGATATGGTCATTAAGTTGTGTAACTGATGCTGGAGTTTGACCTGTGGCAGCTTTCTTTGGCAGTAGGCTCCACAGCAATCTAAACTTAAAAAGAAATATGGAACTAGGCCTTGTGATTTTCAAACTGAAGGGTAAAACCATAAACTCCACCAAGTTTGGTCAAGTTTTGCCACTGATACGAGAGAAAAATTCTTTGTCTCTTGTCTGTTTTGCCACTGCTGTCTGTAGGATTTGCATTTGCAGAACACTGTCTGCTTTGCTGCGAACCCAGCATCTGCAGTGAATCTGCAATTCCTTTTTCAGAACAAATCATGGGGTTTTCTCAGGTCTACTTGTAATAAGATTCTCCATCTCCACCCTTCCCCCAAATTTTCTCTTAAGTGCTGCCTTCACCCTCTAGTCTGGGTCACTTATTTAATGGCAATGAACATTTTCAGGAAGGTAACCTTTCTGCTTGTGATTTGTTCAAGGACTCTGGAATTATAATGGTTGCTGTCAAATGTATATAATTGGTGTCTGTGGCACACATCCAGCGAGTGATAAAAGTTGTCTCTGCTGCTTCAGTCTGTATTCTCTCCCTACATCACCCTCTCACTTCTGCTCCTCTCAGGCAAGAGGAGAATGCAGTGCCAGGGGCTGTTTAAAGTGTAGTTTGACAAAACTGCAGCTCTGCCAGATTCCCTGTCAGGGAGTGTCCCAGCTCTGGGCACTGGATTCCCTTGGCTGAGGTTTGCACACTCAAGTTAAGCACAAGGTCTTCTCTGAACTTTGATTTCTAACACCTCCCTTCATAACCTTCTGCCAAATATTCGGGCTCTAGGAAGGGTGATAGTTTGTGAGTACCATGAACTCACAACCTCAATGATCTACATGTCACATTTTCCCAGCAAGTAAGAACTCTGTGCTTCCATATACAAAAACCAAACAGGCAGGGTGTTTTTTTCACAGCTCCCAAAAGTACATCACTAATAGCACCCAAAATTGGCAACGTCTTGTGCACTATCTGCTCCCAGTGCTGAACATGTGGTAAGGAGAATATTCCTGTTACCTTAGTCCTGCAAAACCTCTTTTATCTTCAGGGCTGGATGGGGCATTACTTTCTAATGCAGTCTACTTCAGTGAATCTGTTTAGCAGCTCAAGAGGAAAGATAAATTTGTCAAATCTCACTGGAAATCTATCAGAAATGTCAAATGAAATGCTGTAACATTCTGGTTTTGTCAAAAGGATAAATGTATATACAGCTGTGTGTGTGATATTATTTGTAGTAATTGTTGCCTCAGTGAATTTGTGTGAAGTAACTTGGTGCAATATTAAGGGATGTGTTTGTTCTGGTCCCTGAGGCCAGCTTGGCCTTACACAAAGGTATTTGTTATTTGCCCAAGTCAGCGCTGGTTTTTGGAGTTCAGGGGAGGAATAAGCTTCAGTGTAGCCAAGGAAAGGATTCCCACTGGCCTCCTGAGCACTGGGTGTTTGCTGGCATATTTTCCTCAGGTTGTAATTGAGATGCTGAAGATCAAATGTAACATAAGGTTTCAGTTTGAAATGGGATAAGGATCTTTTTTTCCATCTGCATGCAGAAAAAGCTGAATGGTAGCAGTACATATATGGTTATCATTAGCAGCTGAAGGATTGTTTCCACTTCATTTTTATAGCTCTATATGTGTATAAACATCTCCAGTCTGGCTGTGCCCGTACTTGAAATCAGTCTGAGTATACTTAACATGTTGTTACACATATTTAATATATTTGAGCACAAAAAAACATTCCTCCAAATTTAAAACACTAATAAAAGACACCTTTCAAATATTTCTCTCTGGGCATTCTGAATCCTGAGGAAACTGGGAAAACCCCCAAAGGGTATTTCAAGTCTTTTTACACCAAATACATTTCCAAACTACAGTGAAAATGGTGGTTGAAACTTTTCTCTTTGATCATGAATTGAAAACTCATCACATCTATAAGGTCATTTGAAGGTTTTTGGCTTTTAACAACTCAATTCAGATACCAGTGACCTTTACTACTCACTGACCAAACTGGTCCATTGCAGGCAGTCTGTGTTTAAAAGAACCTTTTCTCCCTGGCTGCAGTTTTGTGTGGATCCTCTCCAAACTCTACTGGTGCATCCCAGTCTTTCACATGAACAAGTCACAGTGTCTATCCAGCATCTGCTTCCTGCATCTCTATTGCTTGGCTTTTTCTGAATCACAGAATTATTTAGGTTGGAAAAGACCTTTAAGGTCATTGAGTCCAACTGTTAACCCAGCACTGCCAAGCCCAGCACTAAATCACGTCTCTGAGCACCATGTGAAGGTAGTTTACATTCCATATGGTTTTTGTAGTGTATAATGAGGTAGTTAGTGAGATCATCAAACTCTTTTCACTAATGATTTGCAGTGAGTGAAAATAGAAAATTCCATAATTTTTTCCCCACCTTCTTTACTATCGCTGAGCTGATTTTTCCTGAGGGGAAAAAAAACAACTTAAGGTAAGATTCTTCCCTGCTACTACACTGCTAATCTTCCTTCACAGTTCCTGCCAAAGGAAGTCAGCATAAGGCTCAAAATTGTGTAAGAATCTTTTGCATGTGTTTCATCCTTCCAGTAACATATTCCTGTATTTCCAGTTATATATTTTTCAGATAGACCTGAGACTAATGTGTTTTATTTTAGAAGGTGTTATTTCCTTCTGTCTTTTATTCTCTCTTTTTGCAATTTGTGCCATGAAAAGTATCAGTGTAGTATGAAACAAAAAATGTTTGAACTTCTGTGTCAGGATCAAAAAGAATGTGTTTTCCTCTTGCTTGAGTTGTTCAAAAAAAGTGAAGGAGTTTTACATTTCCCATAAGGCTGGAAATGCTGAATCTGTTAGGTTTTTTAATCTGCAAGTCTGTGGCCTGAAGGAAAAGTGATACTTGAATATTTTCATATGGAGTGTTACACTACAGAATGGTGTTTTTGTGACTCATCCATATCCGTACCGAGAGCAGCATCCCGGCAGTTTTGCTGGATTAAACGCTATTGACAGCAACACCTTCACTGAATCACTGCCCAGCGAGGCTGCACTCCTGAGAGAGTGGAGCTGGCTCAATATTTGCCTTAGAAACCATGCGAGAATGCAGTATCAGGAAGGATATTCCACCTGCAAGGAACAACTGGAAAATGCTCAGTCTGAGACAGAAATGATCAGAATTTGAATGCCCCTTTGAAGGCTGTGGTTTCAGTGACAAGCTCCTGATACACTGTAGTATGTGCTGCAATGCAGAAAAATGGAAACTCATTGCAACTGCATCATTGCAACATGATAATAAGGCAGAAATCCAAAGCTGTTTGAGCAGGACAGTGTTAGAAGTCTTGAATGCACTTAGAGATTTTGGCTGTTAAATAGCCAATACCATCAGCACGAATCTAGTAGAGTCTCTGCACAAAGGGACTGAACAGTAAAAATGATTTGAACATTCAAATATTGCGAGGGAAAAATATGAGAAAAGGCAGAGGGTGGTTTGTTGCTGCTCTTTGGTCCTCACAGAACATGCCAAGGCCTCTCTCCCTTCAGCCTGACCCTTTTGTCTGACTCCCCTCACGTGTCTTGTTTAATATCTCCTTTCCTTCTCCATTCTCATTCTGATTCCCAGCCCATGCATGGGAGTCCCCTCAAATGAGAAAAGGTAACTGGCAAACTCCTCTCTGTGCAGGAGACTTGAGAGATGAAGGCATCACTCACCTCCAGTTTGTGACTTAAGGAGATGAAGCAACGCACTAAGCACAGCGAATGAAAAAAATCTGTCTTAAAACAGAGAGGGGCCGTTGTGCTCTAGCAAACTAAACTCTCTAAACAAGGCAGATTTTCATCTGGGATATTCTTCCCAGTTCTCTTCTCTTGTGGAGAATGCTCCACACATGCAGTTGGCTGTAGGAATCCAGGTTGTTCGGGTTGTTTCAGATCAGAGCATCAGCTTCTGTGGGCTGGGCAATGCCACATCCTGACATTCTGTATTACATTGTCTGTCTAGAAGTGGTTCCTGCCCACGCCTCCACTCCCCTCATGTGGAGGCAGTGAACTCCCTAACCTCAGACCAGAAATTTGTTCTGCCTTGAATATGGCCTTACACAAGGCCAAGAGAAACTGTACAGCTGTGTGCTGCCCAAACCAGCGATCCTTATTCCCTCCAGAGTAAAACACAGCGGAGTGAGCACCTTCTGATGGCAGAATGTGGATGCTGAGCCACCAGCTGGACCATTCTGTCCTGAAAAGGAACAGCAACGTTTTTGGCTAAGTGCTAAAAGTTTGCATATAAGAATGCAAAAGGAGCATATGGCCATTGCTTTAAACTTGCCTTATTCTTTAAAAATATGCTTTACCAGAATTATCCATTTCAGACCAGCTAACTGTGGAGTGAGAAAGTTTAATTCCCTCTTTTAATTTGCTGGGATAAATGATATCATAAATATTAAAAAGAAACAAAGAGTTACATCAGGAATTTGAACTGGGATGAGTCTGATTTACAGAGACTGCCATCACCACTCCCCTGAAGATACCAGGGACTGTGCATCAGTTGTTTGGAGAAAGCTTTGGTCCTTGCTCAGTTCACCTCAACTCCACCATTCACCTGAGCACCAGCATTGCTGATAAAATGCCCGGTGTCACCGCAGTCAGCCTTAGTGATAACATGTCTGGGTGTGGCTGTTCGCTATTGCAAATGACTGATCGTGTGAGTTATATGAAATAGTCCTGGTGGATATAAATAAGCAGGACCAGCACTAATAAACTGCTTTTTCCCCAGAGAATATTGCCATTGAGAGCAGCCAAGGGACTTGCCCACTCACAGAGTTACTCCTAAAGCTTTTCTAGCAATCCAGGAATTATTAATAATTAGCCGCTCTCAGGAAAGGTCCTGTAAACACTTCCTCCCACAGCGAGTGCTGTGTGTGAATTTCAGTGAGCGTGGGGAGAAAGCGCAGCTTTGTGGTTCCTGCAGTTCTCGCAGAGCTCTCCCACGGCCCTCGCCCACTCAGCACCGAGTCCCCTGTCCTGCCACGTTCCGTGTTCGCTCCCTCGTGGGGCACCAGCAGAGCCCCTGTCCGTGCCTTCAGCTCAGGTCACTGCTGCTGTGCAGAGCAGGGCACTCAGGAACCCCCTCCCACGGAGCTGGGTGGGCAAGGCAGAGCAAGAGCTGCCGACCTGGGCAGAGCGCAGGGAGAACGGGGCACAGGCGGCTCCCAGTACACGGAATCCCACCAGTCACGCCAACCTCAGTGCTGCTGTCAGCCCAGGACATGGCTTCTGAAAATGCTTATAGGAAAAGTCTGGACACATTCCTATTTGAAGAGGCTTTTAAAATTCTCCATATGCTTCGTTTAAAAAAATACCTTTAATCTTCCTGATGTTTGCAGTACCCTGGAGAATAATGAGAGTTCTTTTCTCATTTGATGAGTCTATTGCTTTTACAGGATTTGAAACACTTGCTGACCTGAGTAGCTTATGACAAAACACGATTTTGAATTCAGATCCAACTTGCTCTGCCTTGCTTCATTTTGTAATCCAGAGTGAACCTTATCTGTTGTTATTTTTTATTTTGCATGATGGGGTATCATGCTGGAGTAATTACTGCCACAGAGGATAGAAGGGCCTTGCTCTCGGAGGAGGAAACCTGTGAACACAGCACATCATTCCTAAAAAATCTGAAATATGAGTGGAGAAAAGCAGGAGTTAAACTGGCTCCTGCACAACAGTTGCTTTGTCTTATGCTTGATGTTCCATCCCTGTGCCTAATTCCTCAGTCTTGTCTTCCATAGTGACTTCGTTAGCAATGAGATGCTAATTAAATTTCATATTTACGATTAGAAAATAAAATCATTGGACCTTTTTTAAACAGATTTTTATGAGTTTTTGGCTCAGTTAGCTGAGTCAGCAGCATGGATTCTGCAAGGCTGAACTCACCGGCTTTGAAAAAAAAGATAAATAGAGCAACTAATGATGAAAGGAGAGTCTAATCTAAAACCTCATACAGTTTCTACACTGTATTAGCTTTTGAGCATAAGAAAAATAAATTTGTTTTGGTTCCTCGTAAAAAGAAATACTGTTAGTTGTGTAGAAAGAACCCTTCTTTTAGTATGTCTCAGAGGGTTCAAAGCTTAAAATTTCATTTAATTCTTAAAATCTCAGTTGTGGCTGAGGACAGTATGCTGGAAAGATTGATGCATCAGCAGTGTTTGTCATCACCTGTTAGCTGGCAAAATATTTATTTCACAGCTTCAGAAGGGTTAGCATTAACACAGGTGAGCACTGACACACAGCATCTGCCCTCTTCCCCATGGAATGTGCGCTGCTGGGAAGTTTATACAACACTAGAGAACCAGAACTACTTAAATACTGCTGCCAGCCAGATTTATGGGTGCTATAGAGAGCAGGTCCCTATTCATGTAAAAATTAGCACCTCACAAAGCTTTAAAGGCCCATTTTTCCAACACTTAGAATTTGAAGAATGTTCCAGTTGTGAGAAGGTTTTTGAAAGCGCTCAGCTTCAATTTAAGTGTGTGCAGAAGCCCTGGTTTTAAAAAGAGCTTAATGCTCAGCAGCCCCGTGATTCATAACACCGCCTTATCCCACCCTCCGAGGCAAGGCTTGCAGAAATCTGGCCATTTATTTTGATGCCTAAATACCACCTGTGCTCTTAGAAAATCTGACCCTAATTATGAGCTGTGCCCTTGGGTAGGAATGAGAAATAGGGGAAATCAATCCTCACGCGTGGGGGCCGTTTGCTCGTGCTCATCTTGTGTGTAACCTCACCTCAGACACAAATGCCACACTGCATTTGAAACAAAGGCTTTTCTGCTCATCCTGCAAATGATTTTGTTGTCAGCCTGTGCTAAGGAATTGTTGTGCTTCAAGGCATAAGATGGGAGAGTAAAACAAAATTCCACTGATTTGAGTTGGTTACCACCCTTTGTGCTGTTAAACATCTCCTGAAGATCAGGGTTTGGGGGTGCAAATAATCCTGCAAATCTTGCTTTTTTAGTATTTTTTGTACATGTTGTTTTAACAGCAGTTGCCCTTCCTTAAAGGCTGGGATGCTCACAGATGGAATGTAATTCTGGCATCACTTGACAGTTGTTATTTTCACAAATATTTATTTCCACAGTCAGCAGAGAATTCAATACAAATCTCATACTTCTTTTTACTTTGACTCATGGTCAAGAACCACACCAGGTGAAGACAAATAGTCAGATTTATTGCTATTTTAGTACTTTGTTTCTCTGGTCTTTTCAAAAAAAATACACATTAACTACGAACTGAACCGGCCGGAGTTTCCTGATGAGACCAGAGTTTAGTCTCTTCCCATGGTTAGTTAATTCTTTAGGGATAAATTTTCCACATGAAAGCTTTACAGTATTTTATTCGCTATCATCAGAGCAATGGGCTTAGTTATGGAGAGAGCAACAGAAGATGCTTAATTCCTCCTTGCAATGCTTTGAACATAGAAAATATAGAATTGCCAAGTATTTGGCATTATCTCTTTCCCTAGACAGCAAGACAAGGTCACGGAGACATTACCACTACAGAAATAATGGACAGACAATGTACAAACAGACCATTTTTCCTTTAGATTGCTACACAAGTGACTTACAGGAGCCCTTCTGCAAGATGGAGAGCGAATCGTCTCTCTGTTTTCCAGAGATTGCTTTCCTGCTCTTAATTGCAGGCATTGGTGACAGGGAAATAGCTAAGGAAACCAACCCAGCCGGGTTCTGTGCAGGGAAAAAGGACCTGTTTGAGGTCCTCCTCAGGTCCTTCCTGCTCCATCCAGAGCCCCAGCTCTCCAGGCTGTGAGAGCACTTCCTCTAAGACTTTCCTCAGCAGCAGTGTCACATTTGAAAGTTACCCACGAGCTCTGTTCAGAAGAAAAGGGAAGTAAGGCAGCCCCCAGCACCTTTCTGCCTGCTATATATAAACTGTAAGTCTGAGAGAGAGGATGGTGGGTGGAGGTTTCCGGAGCTGTGTGACACAGTTCCACAACACTGGTGAAAAAAGAGAGGGGGCACAGAGCAAGAAGAGGAGGTGACCAGAAAGCACAAGTGGAGAAGATCTATTCATAAAACAAGCACAACCACTTCCACGTGAAAGGAGTAAAATATCAAGCTCCTTCTGATTCCTGGTGAGGGTTTGCCCTTCCTAGGCCAGGCTGCTGTGATTTATTGTAGACCTTTTCTCATCCAGTGGCATCCACTTGTCCTCTGTGTGTGCCGTGTGCTGCTGGCTGAGACGTTCCTGCAGCTCTGAGCAAGGTGCAAGGATTTGGTCAATGAGCAGAGCACCCAGGACTATGGCAGACTGTGGCTAGGAGTGAAGCTCGCTTCTTCCAGTCAGGTGTTGGTTGTGTAAGGTATGTATGGCATTGTTCCAGCTGCAGTGGAGCTACAGGAGAGCAGCCCGTTCTTTAAAATTGGGAAAGGTTCTTCCCCCAGAGGGTGGTGGGGGCTGCCCAGGCTCCCCAGGGAATGGGCTCGGCCCCAAGGCTGCCAGAGATCCAGGAGCATTTGGACAATGCTCAGGCACAGGGTGGGATTGTTGGGGTGTCTGTGCAGGGCCAGGAGTTGGACTGGATGATCCTTGTGGGTTCCTTCCAACTCAGAAAATTCTATGATTCTTCATACAGATTTCTGTCTTATTTTCCTACCATGTTATAAAGCCCGCTTTATGAAATATTATTTTAAAACTTTTCTGGGCCGTGGTGAATTACAGTGAGATTATCTGACAGTATTCAAGATTGGAGTGTGACCTTTTCTGTTTTAAGAATGGCCTACACATTTACTGTCAGTTGTTTCCGAATTTGGAGATTGTTTAACTGAGTGCAGTCCTCTCCTCAAATGCATTCTGCATTATCCTTTGGCTGCCTGGAGATGAGAGTATCACCTACAGAGGGTCATTATCTGACTGGGTGGAAGATGTTCTCTCTGTTATTTTTTTTAAACTTCTGTACTATAAGAGTTTGTAGAAAGTGACAATTTTTTCAAGAAACAGGCTAAGTAGGAGTTTTGTTTGGCAGAGCTACAATTCTTTCTCTATTCCTGATGTGACTTGTATTAATAGAAGTGAAATGTTAACAACACTGATAAGAATCAGGCTGTGTGTGCCAGGGTTGTGCGGGTTTCATATGTACCAGTTAATAAACCTTTGTCCTTACCAGGTTCTTATGTAGCTCAGTCTGTGGAAATCCCTCACAAACACTGGCTCTCTGTACCAAAGCATGTGCTGGGTTTTGTAATTCAAGCACACATTTACTGGGACCTAACCTACTGTCATCAAAGCCATTTGCATCGTTGGGCAGCTTGAATTTTTAATTCAGGACTCTCCTAAACACACAGGACTTGCCCCCAGCTGTGCCTCCTCCTCCTCCTCCTCCTGAGCTGGCGAGAATCTCATTATCAATTGTAAAAACAAAGTGAGTCAGTCTAAAGAAAAAATTAACCTGGGACCGAGTAATGACTTCAGAGGCATTTGTTGGACCAGCATTCCCAGGAGCCTCGGCAGCCTGAGGACGACAGCTCCTTTCTTAGATCTTGGCTTTTAGCACACTTTAGTTGAAAGGAAAGGCTTGTGTCAGTGGCTGATGCTCCAGAACAGAAGGGCAGCTATACAAACATATTTGTACTAGGTTAGCACGGCGATCTCTGCTGCCCTCCCCATCACCATGCGGAACAGGACCGAGCATGTGTAGATTAAAGCAGTTATTAAATGTCAGGCACTCGGCTCTCCACTGCTGCTTTGCAAATCCTTTAAAATAGATGCACTAAAGTCCTGTGGTAAATTATTTATTTTAATTACTGTGCCATTATCTTGATTTGCATGCTCAGAAGTAACACTGATTTTGAATGTTTCAGGATCTGTGGAAGGTCCTTCCCTGTTCATTCCTTCATTTGCTTTACACCCCACATTCCTTGCCTTTGCTGTTAGTAAAGCCTTTCCTGTTATCTCTGTCGCACCTCTGTTCCTCACTTTCATTCTGTTGAGTTCCTCTTTCTCTTTCTTTTTCTTCTCCTGTTCCCTTTTTTGTATTTCTTTTTCCCTTGACCTCACCATTTTTTACCCTCAAATCTCATCTCTCTCTCCCCTCTTCACTTTTTTTTTCTGCATCTCTCGTTGTTCGTATCTTTCATTTCTCATTTACTTTTACATATATTAGCACCGGCTAATGGTATCACTGACAGTTTTTGAAACCTGGGTGTCAGACTCTCAAAAAATACATGAGAACAGAATAATACCCATCTAATCACCAGTGTCAATCTTGACATCAGGAGGACAAATCTCTTTCTGTGGAACCCAGAGGGAACCCAAATGATTTGGGGTGGTTGGAAACCAATCTTTGGAGAGCATTTCAAGGTGGAAGTATAAAATGGTGGAATGAAGTGCTTCAAACAGAGCATTTTCCATTCACTAGAGAGGAAATTGATTTCTAAATTCATGCCTAATTCAAAATGGTCAGATGAATCCATCCCCAAGATTTGCTCCTCTCTCAGTAGTGCTTGAACTGTGCGTTACTGCCAGAGCTGGAAGCAACTTCATTGTTTGTAGGAAACAGTGACACACAGAAAAATAACAGTTGTCAAAACATCGTTTAAGCTATTTGCAGAGGAGGATTTTTCCATTGTCTTTGTTTATTATCAATAATGTGTGTTCTGCACCCAAAGCTGATTGGATGCTGCGTGTTGGAGGCAGCACAACCTGCTGTTGGCCATCGAACAAAATGAGTCATTTCCTTCCTGTGAGATAGGTGATGGGAGCTCAGAGTCTAAAGCTGCCGGACTTGAGGAAGAGGTAGAGCAGATCCTGCCAGCAGGTGGGGTGTGAAATGGGAAAGCACGGATCTCAGCCCCTTATGGAATAGGTATCATTACAGCATCCTTAGGACTATTGCTGCACTCACTGGGGTCTTTTCAACCATATTGCACTGGGCAAAATAACATTCTTAATGTGTAAATAGTGTTTTCCTCCAGAAAGTGGTAGGAATTATATAGAGTTTCATTTGCAATTTCAAAACACACAACAGCTCGATGTAGTAAGTGTGGAATTCAGTTCATTTGTTGCTCAGCTCTTAGGCAATATTATCCTGCAATGTTGAAAACTTGTTTTTGTTGCACACGGTGTTTTCTGGCTTAGGTGGTTCTAAACAAAATGTTGGATGTCCAGAGTGACAACACCAATAATTGATCCGTGCTTTATGTATGAGTTACCCTTTCTTTTTTTCCTGAGGTGGAGTTTTATATGGATCTGTTCTTTGGCAAGTAAATAAAGACAAAGAAAGCGATAATTAAATAGAGTTCCAACAGTATTAATTCTTCTGACTCACTTCTGTTAGGACAGGAATAGTGATTAGACACAAATCTCTGATTTATTCGCCTGCTTGGTTTGGGGTTTTTTGGGGTTTTTTTTGTTTGTTTGTTTGTTTTTTGTTTGTTTTGTTTTGTTTTTTTTTTTTTTATGAGGAGAGGTATTGAATGAGAGTAACATGATATAATTCTTCATTTCTTTTCCTCTCACTTGGTTGTTGAGCTTATAGTTATGAAAATGAAGGGAATTTTCTTTCTCTCTTCTGAACCAGGTGAAGATGCCTCCAGAGGTCTCTGAACCAGTTAGGGAGCTTGCTTTACTTCCTTTTCCCCCTCTTGTGTTCAGAAAATGGGAGTACTGCTCATGTTAGCTACTGAAGATCTAGCTTTACCTCCTGAAGCCTTGCAGGTCTGCTGGTGTTTGGGGTTTCTTTTGCAGACTGTGTGGAACAGGAAGATTGACTCAATTGAATTGAATAGGACATTTTTGTGCAAAAATAATCCTATTTTGTGTTTAAAGCTTCTTGCTCTTCTATTACTTTGGTATCTCTTATTCTATTTTTTTTTCTTTTATATTTTGTTGAAATAAGTAAGCTGGCTGAATCTCTTGTACAGAGAAGCGCTTCTGAAATAGAGAATAGTTCTTTTCATGTGCATCTCTATGACCCAAAACAGAGATACAGCCCAGCCCACTCAGCAGAGCTGCTGCCTCCAGAAAGTGTTCTGAGGCCTGAAAAGTCTGAAGTAATAAAACTGCACTAATAGTAAATATTTTTTATGAGGACTTTCCATCTCAGTGGTTCCATGTACTTTGCAGTCACTAATTAACAAGTCCTACCTTGTCATAAACATACCCACTGCCAGCCTTGTTTTCAGGTGGGGACAGTGAGGTAGAAAGAATGGATATAAAGGCAGGTGAAGACGCTGTCGTGTCTCCTTTGGGAGTCCGGATTTAGACATGTGTATCGAAATAGCTGCAAGGATAGGTAAGCAAATTTAGTCTTCTTTATCAATGTTTAAGTCTTTCAAAAGTGGTTTTCAGTACCACAGAACATCCAGAGAGCAGCCAACATAATTGGAAACTGCTGGTATTCAGCATTTCAGAAAGCCTGGAGGGCACGCAGAGCTCTCCTGTCCTTAAGCAAAGGAATATAATTTCCTTATCACACTTTAAACTGTGACTTTCCTCTGAAAGTAAAAATAGCTCTAAATCCCTTTGTGGTTTTGTGGTTCTCTGATATTGCAAATCTGCACATATCCACACAAGCAGCTTTTGAGAAAATCACCCAGTTGTTACACTTTGTCATGTGAGGTGCTGTACAAACTGCAGGGAGAAAAGACATTGCCCCACGGAATCTGAAGATGTGCAGAGAAAGAGGATGTAGAACAATACCCTCAAAATGTTGAGGATAATTAGATACACAATTCTAGGATGTTGTTTTCATCTTTAGTTGTAGTTTAAAGTATGATGATTATGTGTAATTCCTTCATACTTAGTATTTCTCATAAAATTCTGTTCTTATTAACTTACAATATGCAAAGCATTTTGTGGTTTCTTTTTAAATACTGCCAGTCTGCGAACATCTGTGAAAAATGCAGAAATCCAAAACATTACAAGATTGCCTCTTCCAAAATAAACTTTCTTCTGCTTCTCAGTATGAAGACAAAACCCTTTTTTCATATTTCACAAAAGGGATATCAGGAAATCAGAAACCTGTTTTTTTTGCTGCATTTGCAGTCATTGCATTGCATTTGCATGGCAATTCCTGAGTATTGACAGACTGGCAGGAATTGAGAGCACGGGGATGCAAATAATTAAACAGCTGAAGGGTTAATTTCTGCACCATCATCAACCAAAGCACAAAAAACAAAAATGAAGCTTTAGATGTGACCTGGTGATGAGCACTTTATAGAACCCCTGGGTCTGAAGCCTGCAGGCTTTATTCCCTTGATCAGTGGAGAGTGTCACTGACATATGAGAGTGTGGAGTCTGAGTGAGAACAGAGACCAGCTTTAACTGCGAGGTGATTTGTTCAGCTGAAAAATACACCATGAGAAAAAACAGCAAACACACAGAACAATTCATTTGTGTGTAACAGCCAGCAGAAGGATAGTCCCTGAGAGAGAAAAGGAGACAAGGGGAGCAGAGTGTTCCTTTTAATATAAAAAGGGATTCTCTCCTTTATTTATCCGCGTCTACAGAAATCTTTGAAATAGATGGAACTAGCTGAGATTATTACTGGATTAAGCTCTCCTGCAGTTAAAAGCTATTTTGTATACTAACTACTGAAAGGAGCAGCAGGAGAGCAATTTTTAAACTGCTGTGGTGATTTCTGATTTCTTTTTGCTTAATGTCTGTTGAAGTCAGTCCAAGTCTGTGACTTCGCACCTGTGATTTATAATGGATGCCATAGTATTCCTATGACATATCACAACTCCTGGATGTGTTAGTTTACAGCTCAAGAGGTGTTGGAATCACAAAGTAGATCATGGTAATAAAGATCAGATTAAATAAGTGATTACACATTTGAAAACATTTTAAATCTGTCATTTTTAATTTTATAAGTGAAAACAACTTTTCTGCAATATCATCATAGGAAGGAAGGACAGAAGAAGGGAATAAGGGCTATTAAATGCCTAGAAAATGCATGTACTGCTAAAAACTTCTAAAATTAAAGCCAGTAATACAAGACCTTTATTGGTTTCCCACTGAGTTTCAGTTGTTACATCTGGGTTTTTGACCAGCACACCAAAATTCCAGCCAATGGCAAGCATTTATTTTCCTCTTCAACATTATATTAAATACTAAATCAAAGAATTATTTGCTCAGTTGGCGGGGTTCTGCACTGACATCAGCTGTTCCTTGCTGTTTTCTCTGGAGCAGCTCCACAGGACAGTGGAGCTCCATGGGGGTTGTGCTCTCAGACCATCCTGGCCAAAGAAACTCAGCAAAGGCAACGCCTCAGCTGCAGGGGGTGAGGAGTGGGAGCTGTTCCTCATCCCTGGGAGCCCATGGACAGCGCAGGGAGTTTGGACAGAGCTCAGCTGAGGTGGAAATCCAAAGAAGAAAGCAAAAAGGGGGAGTCTGACCTTCCTTCATGGCAGTGAAGGACCACTCCACTAAATGTCATTTCTCAAGGTGTGCTCCTGATAATAGACTGTGTTTAGCAGGAGTTTGCTATCAGAAATCTCCTCCGAAAACTCCTAGCGACTCATGCAATATACTTGTTACTTTCCCATTAGACATCATGCCCCCAAAATAACACTATTGGATGTATTATGCCCATACACAAGGGGCTATTTGATAAAGATTGTTTTTTAATGTCAGGTTAAAAATAAAAAAAAAAAAAGAAGCATATTCATGTTGAGAATTACGCTGATGAGTGAACTCTTCTTTGAATCATTTAGTGGAGAAATCCCTTACTAATGTCCTGAGGGAACTGCTGACAGCGTGCAATAATTTCTGGTTCAGCGCAGCAGATTACAAGATATCTCGCATTTTATGAAATTCAGGCGAGTGCTTCTTTTGCACTCTGAGGTCCATCCGTGAGCTCCCTGGTACGCTCCCAGAAATTAAAGGGCCTGTGACTCTCCTTTTTTCAGCTGCAGGAGATGGCTGTGGCTGTGAGCTGACTGAGGGACTGTGTGACCTTCTGCTTCACTGCCTTCTTCTCCCCAAAGTCCAGCTTCTCCAATTACGTAGCATTTGTTAAATTCACCTTTGAAGTGAAATACAGTTGCTTCCAGAATAAGTGGTGGCAGCAAGTAAGGTTCATGAGAATGTGTGAGGACTTCAGATGAAGCTCTTTCACCTTTAGCATTCCTCCCGCTGCAAACTGTTTTGTAAAGCTTTTCTCTATTGTTTTACCTTTATTCTCCTCATTGCTCAGTGTCATTTTTACCCCACATAAATACTGGCATTCAACGAGAATTTCATCCAGCCAGCGTGGAGTTCATAAGATCAGGGAGATTTTTCCCCTCACTACAGCCTTGCTCGCATCATTGTGGATCCCGCTGAGCTTCCCTGCTCTTCCTGGCCCTCTGAGGACTGTTGTCTCTCCTGGAATATAGAACTGCAGTCCCTGGAGTAATGAATCACATGCAAGCATCACAGCAAATGTGGAATAAGTGGCTCCTAAAATGTGAAACTGCAAAGAAAAGAACTCTGCTGGAGTACAGGAGAAAAATAAAGCCCTTGGCAATACTCCCTTAACTTGTCCATACTATGAAGAACCATCCAAATTTTTCTCATAGAGATATTGAAACCCAGACTAAGATTTTTGACAAAATGGGAAAGCTTTAAAAGCATCAAGCAGAGAGCGGGCATTGTTTTTGTAGAATATTCTGTATTTCATTATGTGAGAACACTGACAAACACATTATTTAGCAGGTTAGCACTTTTGGCTTTCGTTTTCAAAATGAGGAATTAATAGCCCTTGGCTATGCAGTTTATGAGCTGCTTTTGCCCAGGGATGCTCTGTGTAACACAGGCTGCTCCCCAGTTCCTAAGGCTGAAAGCTGAGAAAAACGACATGTTGCTTTTGAGGTTTTTGGTTACTGATTACCAGCAAAGCCTCATAAAGCACAGCTTTGGTCTCATATGATCCAAAAATTGCATATTCTTCTTCCTCCAGGGTCTCTGAACTTGAAATAGAAGCTTATGTTCCACGTGCCACCTGGATCTCAGGGTCCTGTGAAAGCTAGAATGCAAAAATAGTACTAGTTGAAGGGTCAATATTTATTACAAAATAAAGAAGGAAAGATTTATTTTTTTTACAAAGTTTCTTTAGTTTTAACTACTGTGCAAGTTTTCTTGCCCCGCTGTAGCCTGACATGTGACCTTCTCTAATGAGGTGGGTACAAATTAGGAGCTGGCAGGAAATTGCTTCGCAAGCACTCAGAAGCCATGTGACAACATTTGCATGAGTCAAGAACATTTTCAGACTGCAGAGGTGCAGTGCTGGGACCGCAAGGCAAGGTCTGAGCTCCCAGGTACCTGCACTCACACCCCTCACTCAGTGTGCCCATGAGCATCTGCAGACACAGACCGGACTGAGCTGTTCTTGTGTGCAGCTGCTTCCAGGTGCTGGCTCATCACCTCTGTGCAGGCTCACAGCAGAACAGCTGAGAGCAGCAAAGGAGGTGGGGATGAAAGCTTCCATTGCCTGCAGCCAGTGTTTGTGTTTGCTCTGAGCTCTGCAGGTTCATTCCCTTCTCGCCTTGCACCGTGCCCTTTGCCATTGCCTCTGTGGAGCAGAGGCATCCTCTGACTTCCAGTGGTGTTGGTGGAGCTGGCTGAGTGCAGGTTCGTCACTGGAGAGCCGTGAGCAATAGTTCATAGACTCGAGAGAGCGCTCCTGTGAACTGTCATTTCCCAGATGAGCTGTGGACAGGCTGCACTTCAAGCAGCTTCAACATTGGGCAAATCCAGCATTAGTCAGAAGTGGTTCTGAACTCATCCCATTTGACAGGGAAGCACAAAGAAGTACCAGGATTGAAGCTGTCCTGCTTGGTGCTCATTTGCCAATTGTCTCCCTCGTTCAGGAGCAGAGCCAGAGATGGATGACTGCCTGGACACACTGAAAGATGAGGAGGAGGCTTTGTGGGAGAACGTGGAGTGCAACCGGCACGTGCTGAGCCGCTACATCAACCCAGCCAAACTGACCCCCTACTTACGGCAGTGCAAAGTCATCGATGAGCAGGACGAGGATGAGGTGCTCAACTCCCTTATGCTGCCCTCCAAAATTAACAGAGCAGGTAATTATCTGGTCAATGGCCCCATCTGCATCTCTGTCTGAGCAGCTTTGCTTTGCTAAGTCTGGAGGGAGCCTGTATCGAGTTACAGATTATCAGAGGGAAACCCTATATCTTATTTACAGGAGGTTTAAAGTAAGGGGGCATTCTGCTGCTGCTATTTTGATTACAAATACTCTTTCCAGTGCTGTGCAGACTGGAGCTTGTGGGGTTCAAATTCCCATCAAAGCCTCGGCAAATATTTCAGTTAACACAAGCAGCAGCCAGTGCCATTCCAGGAGCAGCTTTTCAGCTGTCTTGCAGTACCTCGTGATTTGTCACTGAAGGATCTGCCATCCTTGCCTGCTAAAGGCTGCACTGAATAACTTGTCCTTTGAAATTTCTGTTCCAGAGACCAATTTG
Source organism: Pardalotus punctatus (assembly GCA_013400915.1). Taxonomy (NCBI): domain Eukaryota; kingdom Metazoa; phylum Chordata; class Aves; order Passeriformes; family Pardalotidae; genus Pardalotus; species Pardalotus punctatus. Next base: position 41,785 of record VZTX01024974.1, on the reverse strand, counting down.
CCCACACCCCTTCAGCATAACGAACAGCACAAGCATATAGAATTGGTGGCATTACTTTATGGGCTCAGCTAACTCAGTTAATCAGCCAGATTTTGCACTGCTCGTTGCTGTAGCAGAGATGAACCTTAGGCAGATCTGACCTCAGGGATGTGATACTTGCTCACACTGCTGGTGGGGCTGGTGTGTCACCTCTCTGCTGTCTGTACCCAGGCCGACTGCTGGACATCCTCCACACCAAGGGCCAGAGGGGCTACGTAGTGTTCTTGGAGAGCCTGGAGTTTTACTACCCTGAACTTTACAAACTGGTGACCGGGAAAGAACCTACACGGAGATTTTCCACTATTGTTGGTGAGTAGAATCCATCACAAAGGAGCCTGTTGAAGTAAGGACTGTCTGGAAGACTGGCTTGGTTTTTTTCAGGCATGAAGTGGACATAAAAGCTAATCTTGTTGTAGCATGCTTTTCAGTCCCCTTCAAAGCAAAATATAGTAGGTAATGTATAAAGCAAAGAGACATCCCAGCTGTCTGAATGAAGCTGAAGAGCTTCAAATGGAATGATAGGCGTTAGCAGAAATCTCCAGAGAAGCTATATCGGAACAGTGGGCTAAATTACACTGATGACCTACACATGTGCAGCACATTTGCAGCATTCAGATTAATTGTACTTGTACAGATTCATTTTACAAAGGTTGTGCTATTTCCACAGGCTCAGCTAAAAGAAGACAAATGTAAAGGGTTCGTCTTCTATGCAGACAAGCTGTATATGTGTATATTGTGATTCTGATATCAGTGTGCTGTGTAATATTTGTACTATTCCCAGTTGGACCTACAGATGTGTACGAATTAGTGCCAATTCTGCACCCCTGTACATATTCTGGACCATTTGTTTCTTACCGAGTTCTGTTGATCCTACTTATTAATAAAGTAACTTAAATTAGACACTTTACTAGACATTGATAAGCTGCTCAAACATTTCCAGTGGAGGAAGGACATGAAGGCCTTACCCATTTCCTAATGAATGAGATCATCAAGCTTCAGCAGCAAGTGAAGGCAAAAGACGTGCAGCGCTGTGAGCTCCTGGCAAAGTCCCGCCAGCTGGAGGATGAGCGAAAGCAGCTAAAGCTGAACAAGATAGAGCTGCTGACCTTCCAGGAGAGATACAACAAGATGAAGGAGGAGAGGAACAACTACAATGATGAGCTGGTCAAGGTGAAAGATGAGAACTACAATCTGGCCATGAGATATGCCCAGCTGAGCGACGAGAAGAGCATGGCTGTGATAAGGAGCCGAGACCTGCAGTTAGAGGTGAGATAAATGCTCTCGAGTGCTTTAGTCAGGAGCAGCAATGGAGGGTGCCAGTGGCATCTGGGAAAATGAGACAGCAGAAAGGTGTACAGCTCTCATTTGCTACTCCTTGTTAGCATTCAAAGTTTAAGCTATTTTTTCCACCTGTATTTCCATCTGGAAGGAGAGATTTTTCAGAGCACTAAATGTCAGAGCCAGACAAGATTCCCTTCCCCTTCCCCTTCTCTTCCTCTTTTTCACTGCTTCCTGGCTGTTCTAGATTGACCAGCTGAAGCATCGCTTGAACAAGGTGGAAGAGGAGTGCAAGCTGGAGAGGAACCAGTCTTTGAAGCTGAAAAATGATATTGAAAATCGACCCAAAAAGGAACAAGTTCTGGAGCTGGAGCGGGAAAACGAGATGATGAAGACTAAAATCCAGGAGTTACAGTCCATCATTCAGGTATAAAAGCAGATTGCTGCCTTTAAAATCCCTGACACTTCAGCTTGCCCCTCCTGCTTACCCAGAGGATGGATTCAGCAGGCTTGGACCCCTCCCTGCCTCCAGGCACCCCTACACTCCCCTCCCATCCTATCTCACAGATCCCACATCTCCTCACAGCCTGCCTTGGAGGCTGCCCTTCGGGATCTGGGTGTCTGGAGGAGGCTGGCAGTGTGCTGACAGCTGCCATGTGTTTCCAGTAAGACCCAGGGGGTTGAGTGTCTGACAGGGAAACTGCTGCCCACGGACAAGGGGAGGTGGTGTGGTCTCTGCTGCTGCTCCTCACCTCAGACTCACACTCGCTCCAGTCGCAGTGCAGGAAGTGTTGGCTGCACCCTCTGCCTGCAAAGCTACAACGAGCAGAAGTGCAGAGTTTGGGCAAACAGAAGGCTGGTTGTACAGCTCCCAGCTGGCTGTAGTGCTCCCTGTACAGACACATGCATGAGGAGGAGTTCTACAAAAATAGTCCTCTAAAAAATCAAGTGTACATGAGAAATTGGCTCTTCCAAGAGTGCGGTGTTTAATTGCTGAACATTGTACCAGCCTGTCACTACAAAGCTGTGTTAAACAGCCAGCCCAGAAATTTCTGACACTGGCTCTGTGTACCTTATGTTAGGCTGTCATCATATCTTTGCCAGAAGGTTTTAATGAAGCAGAGGGTAAGAAAGGTTCCTGTACCTGAGTGGTCACTGAGCACCAGGGTGCCCTGGAGAGCCCTGCTGTAACTCACACAGGGAGCTTCACTTACCTGGCTTTGGGCAGGTGGGGAAAACAGATGATGTGCATCACATTTAGGACTCCTCTGAGAAGAGCTTAGCCAAATATTAGGATATCCGTGAGACCACTTAGCACTTTGTTGGAAAAGGTTTGTGGCATTTTAAAATGACACTTTTAAATTATCAATAGAAGGCGTTTCAGAAATGGCTGTAGCCTCTAGCAGTGCCTAATGATTCTTAGTTCTAACACAAATCCAATTCAAAGATTGAAAAAAGGGTGTAGGATAGAAGGTTCTGGGAGTTCTCATCCATGTGGGAGCTCTTAGATTATTTGAAATGGTCTTCTAGCACTTAAAGAAACAGAGAAATTTCTAAAAATAGGATTTAAATTCTCCTAAGTGAAAGTATAAATAAACTTAAACCAGTTTGTTTTAGAAATGCTTAGGTATGCTTAGAAATAGTAGATAACCAAACTGTCCCTGAAATCTCCAACTCAGTCTAGACATTTCAAAAATAAATATGTATATTCCTTTCTGGCATTTTATGCTTTTTTCGTCTTCCATTTATGGTTAATTTTGGATGGTAATTATGTGTTGGAACCTCTTTTGGTAATCTTGTTGATTTTAAGTGTGAAAGAAATGATATTGCTGGACAGTGTAGAAAAGGAAGCAGTGGCACAAGGTACTCCAGGCATCTTTAATATTCTCTGAGCACAGCCCTGCAAAGCCTGTGCATGCCTTAAAAATTCTCCTGAATATTTTCTTAGGCCCTGCACTTTGGAAAAGGGTGATTTTTGTGCTCAGTGAGAGCTGATTAATAGAAAAGAGTTTTGAATGCAGGGCTTGGAGTGAGGAATTGTCACTGCATCCAAACCGGATCAAATTACAGCCAGTACAATAGACCAGTAAAACAGTTCCTTCATCAGACTATTCTGACAGCAAGACAGACTTTATTCATCTTTTCTTGACACTGCTTTAAAATATGAACAAATGTCCATCTCTTCTCCTGCTTTCCCATTGTAGTTCCTTGTTCATTTGCTATTCCTCTTGCTTGTTACTGTCTCTGATTCTTTTCTCCCTGAAATACTATTTTCTGTTTCCCTGGCCTGGCTCTTAAAAATGTCTTTCCTCAGGCTGACAAGAGGGGTTTGCCAGATTCAGACAAAGCCATTTTGGATATTCTGGAACATGACCGTAAGGAGGCACTGGAGGATCGTCACGAGCTGGTCAACAAGATCTTTAATCTCCAGGAGGAGATTCGTCACGTGGAGGACTTGAGAGACAAGGTGAGAAATGGAAGGGTAGAGAGATGGAATATGTGAGGCTAGAGCCCAAAATACCTCTGAGGGTGGTCAGTGGTGGTTAACAGTGTGTTATTTCCAGTATCTTGAGGAGAAAGAAGATTTGGAGTTAAAGTGTTCAACACTAGGAAAAGACTGTGAGATGTACAAGCACCGCATGAACACTGTGATGATACAGCTGGAAGAGGTGGAAAAGGAACGGGACCAGGTATCTGAGTTACAGTGGGGGAAAATCAATAGCAAAAGCTTCTACCTCCTCTGTGTCACTTGGGGGAATTGTGGGTAATTGGGCCCAAAATACCATAATAAAATAAGCAGTTAAAAGAATTACTTGTTGGGATTTGCATTACAGTAATTAAACACGGGATAATATTGGGTTGTTTCCACAGTGTAGCATCTGGCAGGCAGGACCAGGATCTCAACAACAGCTCCTGCAAGGCTTTATGTCAGTGTCAAGTCACCCCATTTGCACTCCGGGACATTTTCCCACCAACCCAGAGGGAGCTGTAAATGAGCCACCCTCATCATCATAATTTTTAATGGTGCTACTGTGGCACATCCTGGTTCTGATTGCCGTGTTAATGGGTGACTGGGTGCCAGTTCTGAAGTCCCCATTGCCAACACCTCACAAACAAAACCAGCAGGAGGAGGATCTGGTGCCCAGGTGCCAAAGAGGTTTCTTGCCCCACCGCAGGCGTTCCGCTCACGCGACGAGGCTCAGACCCAGTATTCCCATTGTCTGATTGAGAAGGATAAATACAGGAAGCAGATCCGGGAGCTGGAGGAGAGAAACGACGAGCTCCGAATCGAGGTGGTGCGGAAGGAAGCGTGCATCGTCAACCTGGAGTGCAAACTCCGGCGCCTCTCCAAGGACAACAACTTCCTCGACCAGGTAGAGCTGAGCAAGACAGATAGGATCTCTTTTTTAAAGACTTGCTTTTGCAAATGTTTTAGTGTGGAAAGGACTTTTAGTGTGGACTTTTAAAATTTTTTCCGTGACTTAACCGGACAAAATAATCTCCTCTTACCAAACGTCAGTGTTGTGAATTCTTTGCTATAGTGTGGTTCAAGTTGTCTGTCATGCACATGGCTTCCCAAAGGCAGCTGTTCCACAGCTTGATTTTAAATGGAAGGGAAAGAAGTGCATAAAACCAATTATTTTCTACATTGGGGTAGAAACTACAAATACTTTTTAGGAATGTGAATGAAACAGAATTTAGTCAGTGAACAGAAATCCCCACAAATCTCAATCCAAATTACTGATCGGGTCTGGCGCCACATTCTACATGAGCTTCTGAAGCACAGGAGTCACAATAAATTCAATCAGATTACTCTAAAGGAAGGTCATGAGTTGTGCCAAACTGGTCTCAGAAGTAAAGTGTTCCCTTGTGATCTTTAGAGTTTGCCACGGAATCTTCCCATTACCGTTATCTCCCAGGCCTTTGGGACTTCTGGCCCAAAAGCCAATGGTCAGGAAGCCGATGACTCCTCCACTTCTGAAGACTCTCCAGAAGACAACAAATTCTTCTTGCCTGATCAAGTTCGTCTCAAGAGAAGAGTGAACCTGAAGGGGATCCAGGTATGTCTGAATATGAGGCTGGAATGATGCAGAGCAGGCACTGTTACAGCTATCAGACATAACACAGGTTGTGGCTGTGCCTCTGAAAGTGCTGTAAAGATAAGAACAGGTTTGTGTGTGATGGTGAGCTGTCAGTTTTTGCCCTGTGGTGATTTGCATCTTGAGGAGCAGATCTAATCAGGCTTCATAGACTGTTTTCTGTCCCTTCTCACCATTTTCTGTTTTCTTCTTGCTTCTGCTGTTCATTCACATTCTTGGAGCGTTGTCAATAAATTGATTCTTGGCCTCCTTAACATTAGTGGGGGAAAAAAATGACATAATGCCTGAGGTCCAACGCACACTGAAGGTGAAAAACGAAGCGTTGGTGGAAAAGCTCTCAGAGCTGGAAGGAAAAATAGAAAGAAATGGACACAATCTGAAGCAAAATTAACTGTCTAATTTAGAATTAAATTATGGCAATTTCCTCACCCCTAACAGGAAGGGGTAGCATGAGGGAGGTTCATGATTTCCCTGACTAGCTGCATTCACACAGCTATTATCTGATGCTGTATTCATGAATTGTAAAAAAACCCCACAAAAATCTAACATTCGGGCTTTTGAGGTTCTCTTTCCTTTCATCTGCATTTGAATTCTCCCTGCCCTTCATAACCTTTCTGAGCTCTGACTGTCATTATTACTTATGGCAATAGAGCTGCATTTTTCACATTGCACACTCCAAAAGGATGCCTGTTGTATTAACAGCTGCCTGAAACCAGTCCCAAGGCACCCACTTCACCTTTTGTCTCTTTGTTTCCTCAGCAGAATCTGCAAATTGCAATGCATTTGGGCCAGGCATTCAAAAGTAGTCAGGTAGCTAACCCTCCATCACTGCTGTGGTATTTAGAGACCTAAATATCTTCTAAATTTTGGGTCCTGTTGTTTAAAGGAGGGCAAATAGATTACAACATAACAGTGAAAAAAGGTGGTGAAAATATCTGGTTTACAGCATGTGGCAAATATTCTGCATTTGTGCTCATTTTTGTCCTCTTTCTTTTAGATAAGTCCAAGAGCTAAATCCCCTGTCAGCATGAACAAAACATCAGAGTTTCAAGGTCAGAAAGAGCACCCATGTCCTTATTCCTTTTCCATTGCTTTGTCTCTTTCACTTAATCTCTTTAAGTTGTTTTAACAAATATGCCAACGAGGGAAATTCTTAACTAAGTCCAAGTCAGTAAAAAAACCTATTTCTCTCACAGTTACCAATGTAATAATTTAAAGTAGTCAGGTGTTCTACGTCACTGTCCTCTTCATCCAAAAATACCTCCACAGGTACATGATGTGCATCCCATATCCTACCTAAATTTTCTGTTTACTCAATTTTCCTTTTAGTTTACAAAAATTGTAAAGTCATTTATGTAACATCTGTACTAAAAATCATTATACCGTTCTCTTTTTGCTGTTGGAAAAATCATTCAAGCTGAAAAGGCCCTAATCTAGTGATTGTCTAATGAGTTCTTTTGTCCTTCAGCAAAAGGGAATTAATTTTAAATCTCAAGCACTGCAAAGGCTGGGAGAAGGGGATTGACCCACGCCCCAGCCAGCTGCCAAGTTACCAAATTTGTTGCTGTAAACTCATGTTTGAGCTACTCCTAATTCCTCTCATTTGTGTAACACCATCCCTGAACCAAACCCCATCATAGGCAGCAGTTTCTTCAGTTGCTGTGTGTGACAGTGGGCCCGTTGTACAAAATATCGTGGGAAACAGCTCCTGCTCCAAGGGATTCCATGGTCAACAGCAGCTTTGCTAGCAGGCAATGTGCAACATTAGTACAGATCAGAGGGGCTGAGGAAGGGAAGGAGTCCACATTCACTCTGTGTTACCTGGGGCTGGGGAGGGATCTCAGGCTTCTCAGTCCCTGTTGTAAATTTTTTGTTGTAGAAAAGTGTAATTCAATGAGCCAACCTTGCAGATTGCCGGATTCAGGTGGTGAAATTAAAATGTAAATTAATGAAACATTCTGTCTTTAATTTGTCAAATAACATTCATAGATCCATTAAAAACATCCAGGACAGAGTTGAGAGACAAAGTGGGCAGGAGTCTGTGCAGGGGGGTAGGAATTTCTGTGCTTTTTGGGAACTGCAGGGGAAGGAACTGGAGCTGGAGCCGCAGGGCAGGAGCATGTCCAGGGCCCCTGTCCAGTCCAAGATCAGCTGAAATGGAATGAGAATATGAGTGTGCTGGCACATGCACGACAGACTCTGCATTGGAAGGGCTCTGACGTGCTTTTCTCTGGTGTTTCCTGTGTTTCCCTGTGTCCCTGTGAGTGCAGCAGTCAGAGCACAGGATGAGGACGGGGCCGAGGGCAGCACCGGCCGCACAGACACGAGTTCTTCTGTGTCCATCAGCAACTCCATCAGCAGCTGTGAAGTCACCAAGATTGTAAGGATGCCCCTTGCCTGTCTCTCTAAAGTGTTCAGAGCTCTCACAACTCAGCATTAGCACCTCCCCAGCATCCCAGCTGTGATCACATTCAAGGCTCTTGTCAGAAGCTCCCTTAATCCTTTTACCAGCATTTTGTTAGAACTATGTTATTAGCCTTTCCCAAAATCACAGAATTGGTTTATGTTTATTTAAAGATATTTCAAAGGTATTTATGACCTCTTGCTGTCTCCTTATGCCATTTAACATTTACTGTTAGAAGAAGGAGATTTGCTTTAAAAGCTGCTTTGTAACTTATCTAAGAAAATTTTAAGGGGTTTTTTTTGAGTTCTATAATGCTTTTCCTGTCTATAAGTAAGAGCAAGTGAGGAAAGGGGTGCAGATCACAGTTGGAAATTTCTGCATACCATAGTCAAACCATTTCTTCCCTGCTTGCTGTATCCCCATAATCTTCCAAGGTAGATATTCCATTATACATATGTGAGCACTGACACAGCAGGACAGGCAGATAGAGAGAGTGCTCTTGCAGAGTGTTAATAACAAAGAACAAAACATCTTTCTAGAACACTGTGAAAAATGCTGCCCCCAGGAAATTAAAATTATACTCAAGAATAGCCAGGAGAGAACTTGCTGCCACTTGTAATAAGCTTAGCTGGGTTAGGAATATTTTTTGGAATATCTGTTGGATGTTTAGATGACTTATACTGTCTTCCCTCTAGTGCAATTCAGGGTTTAGTTTCCAGTGTACTGGAAGATTAATTGTTTAATATATGGAGATCTGTATTTTTCTTCCCCATTCCAACTATATATATATATATGTACACATACTGCTTTTTATCTTCCTCCTCCTGTGTCAGCTGTGCAACACACACACCACACATCAAGGGTAAAGTTACAATGGCTTCGTAAATCAGGCAGTTCGGTGGTCACAGGAGAAGGTGCAGTGCCAGCACAGAAGCTGTGCATTGTGCTAAAACAGAGCAATATATGAGTGCTCTTGGATTCTGCACAGCTAGAATCAACTTTTCTTTTTCTGTGTGTGCTTCTCAGTGCAGGGTACTGCCAGTGCAGAGTACCACTTCTAATGCTGCTGTGACTTAGAAGTGAGATCACATTTCAGGCAGATAACCTTTCTGACACCTTTTGCCTTCTTGTTCAAAGCAAACCCTGCGAAATCGCAACGACAGCATCATGTCCACCACTCCTGAGCCTCCCGGGAACGATTCCATCGTGCGGCGTTGCAAAGAGGACACCCCTCACTGCAGGTGGGTCACATTCTGGGGGAGCCTGCCTCGAACCTGCAGGCACGAGGACAAGGTGGAAAGGGCTGTAGAAGTCCTTGTGCCTGCCTCTGCTTGAAGAGCCTCTATAAGGCAGCGGGATTAACTTCAGCTTCTCAAGGTTGCAGCCCTTCATCCCACGTTTTGTCCAAACCGCTCAGGAGTGTCTGACAGTTCAGCCAGGATGAATGACACAGTGACACCACTGCAGCACTGATGTTTAAGGGACAGAAACAGAAACACGACTGGAATGACTCGGCACTGATGCTATTGAAGGAAGTGCTCTACCTTCATAGACTGATCCAGCTTCTGATTTTATTCCTGAGCCCCATGCTGCCCTTTGTCCCTTTTCTTTCCCCTTCTCTCAAAGCCCGCTCTCCTGCTCTGTAAGATGTCAAAGGAGAGCAGAGCTGCTTGCACGTTTGTGAGGAGCGGAAGGGAGAAGTGGAGGAGGGAGGTGATTTTTGTCAGGCTCAGGGTCTGTATCTCAGCAGAGCAGGCAGGGAAGAGAGAGGCTTTGCCCTTGGCTTCACCTTCTGCTGCAGCTTCTACTTCTGTTGGGTCAGGGCCTTGTGGACTTCCCCTGGCAGTGAAATCACATCAGCTGGTGAGTGGGAAGTTGGTGGCAGGAAGGAGAGAGACCTCTCCTGCCTCACAGTTCCCTAAAGGGCACTGACCCCTTTTCTGAAAGGTTTTTTGCCATGTGATATCCAGACAGGCTATGTTGGTGTGGTGTCAATAGCATCAGTGTCTGCATCAGAAATACCAGGAGACACAAAGGCATTCCCTAATGGTCCCGAGCAGAAGGAGAAAAGAACAAAGCAGGCCAATTTAGAAGAAAGCAATATATGTGGAAGGTTTAGATCTTTATTAGATCTATTTTTAATGTCTAATCTTTATTAGAACTTGATTCAGATTTCTATGTTTTTCAAAACAATCTCATCTTGGGCAGACTGCTACTTCTGCCTCTCTCTCTGGGCAGCTTTGCAAGACAGCTTCCCACTGAGGGCATCCTCTGCTGGTTCTCCCACATAATTTTCTGGGCTGCTGAGGATTTAAGCAGTGTTTATTTTAATCTCCCTTAGCTTCTCCTACATTGTCCTCCAAGTCCCTTTTTAAAGTGTGTTGTGTTAATTCAAGATGGAGAAAAGGGGGTTTTATATTAATGATTTGAATGTTTTGTGATTCAGGTGCTTGAGAAGCCTTTGGCTTGCCTGAACTTTTCAATATTTGCAGTGTATTACAGGACACAGTAGAGATTACATGGAGATTATTCATCTTGTGGATTTATTTCACTGTAACTCTGTATTCTGTTCCATGTGTTAAGGCATTGGAAGACTGAGTTTTACTGAAATCTGAATTTTCCCCTCATATTAGATACTCTTCATGTGGAAAGAAAAGGTACCCTGGAACAAAGTCTGAATTACTTTGTTGAGCTGATAATCACTAAAGTCTAGTATCTCAAAAGCCAGCCCAGGAATTCACTGTAGTTTATAACTTTATAATTAGCATGATAAATTTTTGTAACTTATTTGTGAACGTAATCCAGAATAATTGCTGTTTGCAAGCCAAGTTGCAGGTTTCACAGTTCATCTCATCTTAATTTGTGTGGAAAAAAAAAAGGTGAGATCATCATTTAATGTAGGAAAAGGTACATTATTTCCCTGCTTATGCATGGTGTAAAAATAGCTGATTCTCTGCAGCCTGGCTACAAAAATTCGCCCTCAGCTGAAGCCAGATATGAGGAATATCAGCTCCACAGGAGACCTACAAATCATTCTGAATGGGAAAAACAACAAGTTGTTATTTAAACAGCCTTGCAACCAAAGGTTGCAATGAAGTCCTTCTAGTGAAGCTGACAGATCACTCACTTGGCTGGACAGCCCCGCTACCCCTGTAACATTTTAGTGAATTTTGGGTGGGTTTAAGGCCAACCAACCCAGTCACCTTTACCAGGAAGAGCTGTGTCACTGGGGGCTGGACTGGGACCAGCGCTGTGGCAGTTCCTGTGCAAAAGCCGGGAGCCCTGTGCCATTCTGTACTGCAGGTACCTGAGTAGCCATGTGAGGTACCCTCAAACTGCTATAAAATGCTTCAAGTACTTTAAATCAAGCAGATAAATTGCTCCTTCACTGCTGCACCTCAGTAACTTCCCCTGCATTCACTCTGTCCATCAGTGAACTTCTGGCTTTCTAGAGCTGCATGGAAAACCCCCACAGTGCAGTGTGCACACAGCAGGCACTGTGCAGCCCTTATCTCCGTGCTGAACCAAATGTGGTGTAAATCACATGAGACCATCAGCCAGCAGCTTCCTTTTTTCTTCAGTAAAATCTTCGTTCCCTCACTGCTGGCAGTTCTTCCTTCTGAACCTTCCTGCTGCTTCCCATGCTTCCCATGTTGGCTGACACATGTTGTCGTCCTGCCCTTTTCTGTGTCTTCCCTAGCATCCTCAAGGATGTTACTTGCTTATTTTTTTGCAGCTTTTTTTTTGCAGCAGTGCCATTGCCTGATGCAATACATCCAACATCTTCCTTTTTCACAGAAGTTCCCCCTTCAGAACTTAATGAAATCAGCTGAAATCTGGAAAGTGTTCAGCTTGCTCTCTCTCTCTCATCCATTATCTCATGCTTTGTTTTTAATTCCAGCCTGCTTGAAGAGGACAATGACAGCTTTGGATGTGATGCTTTGGAGCTGGATGGTAAGCAAGAGGACATCATGTATAATTGAATTATGAGCTAATTTGTGATCAGCTGCCCAGCTACAGAGAGTGTCAGATAACCAACCCTGCTCTAAGCAAACGGGACACACAATCTATGAGTAAATCAAGAAAACAAAGGGTCAGCTAGGTCAGAATGGGAAAGTCATTCGTGAAGAACTGAGTGGAAAAAGGGTTAGACTTTTACCAAGAGAGTTATCAATCACTGGAACAGGGGTGTCCAGAGAGTTTTAGTCAAACTCCTTGTCCCTGGAGATATCAAAACCCATCTGGATAAAGTCCTGAGCAATGTCCTTGATCTGACCCTGCACTGAGCTTTGACTAGACAGTCTCCAGAGCTCCCTTCCCACTTCTGTTCTGTGAGAGTGCCATTCCTTGTGCCATGTCCTGTGGATATGAATCATGCCTCTGCATCAGGAATTTCCTACTTCAGCTTTGGCTGGGATCAATTAAAATTAATTTTCCCCTTTTCCATCTTTGTCACTTTATCTAGGACTCATTATCATTCTTGTTACTCTTTCCAGATGACAGTCATGACAGGCAGTCACATGGAGCTCCTTCAGTGCACTCTTCCTCCTCTTCTCATCAGTCAGAAGGCCTGGATGCCTATGAGCTTGAGCATGTCAACTCCATATTTAGAAAGTTCTCTCTGGAAAGGTATTTGAGATGCCAGTTTACCTACCTTAGAGACTGAGAGGAAAGGCTGCTGTGGTAGAAACTGTCTATTTATTTATTAGTTGCTGAAGTTATAACGGCAGGCATGATTATGGTGGCAGGAGTATAATGTTATCTCGGAGCCCTTTCATGTCCTGTAAACCCTTGAAGGTCATCCTAACATTTCAAAAACTTCAAGGTAGACAAAATGTTAAAAGGGCTTAAATTTCTCCTTGTGATCTTGCTATCTTGCCGCAAGAGCTTGCTGAGTGGAGAACTGTTATACACTGAGTTTTCAGCCATGCCAGAGCACTGGGAGCTATCCGGATGCTCCTCTCCAGAACTCGTGCAGTAACGAGGAGGATTTCTGTTAGAGTCCTTCAATGCTAGTGCTTGATAGTGCTAAAAGTTTATTTATATATCTCTCATTTCTCATGCATGCATTTAACTCGAAGGGAGATAACAAGTGTCCCTTCCTCTCGTGAGCACAGACCCTTCCGTCCCTCTGTCACGTCCGTGGGCCGCATCAGGAGCTCGTGCCACACGATCCAGCGCGTGACGCTGAACGGGGACAGCCTCACCTCGGAGATCACCCTGCTCGGGGGCAATGACAAAGGCAGCTTCATCAGCTCTGTCAAGACAGGCTCCCCTGCAGAGAAAGCTGGCCTTCGGGAGGGACACCAGATCCTCCTGGTGAGCATGAAATTGTCACCAAGCACCAGTGGGTGTCTGCCCGCCCACCTGTGCTGTCCCTGGCATCACATGAGCACAAGTTCAACAGTGCTTCTGCCAAGTTGCTTTTTACTTAGTTTTCCCTCCACTGCCAATGTTCCCAGACTGTTTTCCTGTTAAAAAGCCTCCAAGGGGAAAAAAACACCCCCCACAATTTATATTCCTGCACTCCTTACTCCCAGGGAAATCTGGGATTATCATAGTGCTGCAGTTCTCTTGACTGCTGGCATTCCTAATCTGAGAGAAAAGAAATTATATAATTAGGACATAATGTACATTCTGATAGCAAAGTGTCTGCGTTTTTTAATAAGGAAAAGATTATGAGACTTTAAAAAATTAATATAATTGACTCAGAGATTGAACCTGCACTGGAGAGTAATATTTCTTTCATATCTAGTTGGAGGGCTGCATTAAAGGGGAAAAGCAAAGTGTTCCCTTGGATACTTGCACAAAGGAAGAAGTTCACTGGACAATTCAGAGGTGCAGTGGTCCAGTAACACTCCAGTATAAATCAAATCATGAAGGTAAGACCAGATCTATTTCTCATCTCCAATAGTCCAGGTCTGTTATAGCAATTTGTCTGGAAGAGAATGGCAGGACCAGCATATCCTTTGTATTGGGATAAATCTGGAGCATGCCACTGGTGTTAACTGCAGCTCCTCTGTGAAACTGCTTCAGCTTTTAGCCTGGTGACTGAGAAAATAAAAAGCCTTGTCAACAGGATTCTGAACCATTTACATGGTGGCCAACAGCAACATGACTCATGAAACATGTTCAAGGTTATTTTTATGTACAGTTTTCTGCAGTACAGTGTGGTGAGCTGAATGATCTTCATCCTGGTCGATTTAACATTTACCTGATGGAGTTGCCCTGTTTATTACCTTTGTGGCTTTATCTTATCTTTAACAGCTGGAGTTCGTGTGTGGTGAACAGAATTTGATTTTAGTGTTCAGGGCCTATAATGATAATTTCAGGTTATGGATCAAAAATTACATTCTGAAATCTATTCTTTAGTGGTGTGTATAAATGGGCATTTGTGTTTTTATGCTAGTTAGAGAATTTCAGCAGCACAGATCACGCAGGAAGTGATGCCTTTGATTTTCTTTGATGTTTTCAATGGTAGGAAAGACTATTGCAATTTTTTGAGCATCACTTAACTGCAGATAAAGCATGTTATAGATTCTGGGAGTGCCAATTAGAGCTAATAATAAGGGGAATAGCTTGTCATTAAATTTGGTGGCAGAACTCACCCTGTACTTAGAGGACAGAGCTATAGCTCTGTCTGTGTCTTTGTCGAGAAGTTCTCTGTTCCACAGGTCATGCGTGGAGTACTGAGGATGGAGTTACCTCAAAGCAGCATTATAAGGAGAATATTCCCAGAGGCCTTACCCCAGCAGCAGGGGCTGTCCCTGAGTCAGTGCCCGTCAGTCTCTGAGGTGCAGGCCCATGATCTTGCTGGAATTACTGCAGGCAGCGCTCTGGAAGCACAAACCTCTCTCGGAGGAGTCTCGGCAGTTTGTGCTGTGGCTTCTCCCAGAGGATGCCCGGGGCTGTGAGATCCTGCCTCACCCCTTCCCTCCCCGCTGCAGGGTACAGGAAGCTGCTGTCGGAGCTGGAAGAAGGGCTCATCACCTCGGGGGACTCGTTCCACATCCGCCTGAACCTGAACATCTCCAGCCAGCTGGACTGCTGCTCCCTGTCAGTGAAATGTGATGAGATCGTCCACATTCTGGACACCATGTACCAGGGCAGGTGCGAGTGGCTGTGTGCCAGGGTGGATCCCTTCACTGACAGGGACCTGGAGATGGGGACCATTCCCAGCTACAGCAGGTGAGGGTGATGCTGAGTGACGGCAGAGCTTTGTAAACAGGGAACTTAATTACTGCTCTGAGGAAAGAGGAATCAGTGTCTTAAATTTTGAGATAAAGTCTGGTGATGTTAAACCGTAATATGAGCTATAAAACTTAAGGAAGGAGATTCCAGATGCTACCTGAAAAAATAAAGTGGGTCGCTCAAAAAATATGATTTGCAAATATTCCATGAATATTCTTTAATCCTTAACTGCACCGCAGTTCTTCTTATTATTTCGTTCCTGCATTTACTGCATGGTTCAGTCAGTCCTCACTGCTATTTCTATTTAATCTTTTCTGCAGGCACAGACCCATTGCAATCTGGCTTTCTTGTGAGTGGTTTCAAAAATATCTTGATCTATGTGATTCCATCCTTTCTTTCAGAGCCCAGCAACTCCTTTTGGTGAAGCTGCAGCGGCTGATGCACAGAGGAAGCAAAGATGAGACAGAAAACTCCTACAATACCCTTCGGGCACTGCGGGTAAGTATCTACAAACAAAGTCTTTTTAACAACTCATACTCCCCTGCTACTGGTTTTTCATTTTTCATTTTTCATCATCATTCTACAGAAATTCCTGTTTACATTCTCTGTAGGTTTTGATTGTGTCAGGCAATGGGCACCTTCTGTTTTCTTTAAATAATATTTTCCCTTGCAATGAACCCAGCTCTGGCTCACTATTAACCCTTCCAGCTATGGGGGAGTACACTTTCAAAGTCAAAACGCTGTTCTGTGTTTTAATTACCCTGCTCATGCTTCTCTGCCTGTAAACATTTAATGCATCTTCACGTACACGTGAGGAAGAAGCTGTGTCCTTGGAGTTAATAATCAGAATTATTTCTCTCCTATTGTGAACAAGCCTCTAACCCTCAGAACCCATTGTCCCACATTAGAAAGACCTGTCTCTTCCAGCCTAGATGCAGTGGAGAGAATTGGGATTATCAGGTCTTCACACAAAACAACCCTTCTAATTTCTCCTTTTCCATCACTAACAGTAATTTGATTTTTCTTTCTTTAGACCCCAAAATTCCATCTTTACATAATTAAAATGACCTTCCCAGTGTATTAGTTACCGTAAGTTATTTTTAGAGTCTGGGAGACATTCATGCTTCCAACTTTCGCAGAGACAGGTAGGCAGTGCTTGTGCTTGTTTCAGTCAAGGTTAAGTGTCACACATTCCTTCTGTGCTCACATCCTCACTGATCAAAGGGACAGAGATCACTGGCAGAGGTGCTCGTGAAAGCAAAAGCTGTGCATGCCCTTCCTTGGTGCAGAAATTACCTCTTCTTTAGGTGTGGAGAGCAGTCTGTGAAAAAAGGAATGTGAAAAGCAGTGAAAAAGCAGTGTTTCTCAGCATAGGCCACTGTTTGTTTAGAACATTGTTTTTGTTTTAGCTATCAATCCCTATCCCTTTTATTGGAAATATAAAATATCTTTCTTGGCTTAATTTGTTTCTCACATGTTCTGATTTTTAAAAAAAATTTTAAAAAGAGGGTGGGGGAGAAAAATTCCTGTGTTATTTTTTGCTAGAATACATTGCAGCCAGAGGAGCCTACCCCACAGAATGACCCAAAAACCAGCCCTCGCCTATCCAGAGCAAGCTTTCTTTTGGGCCAGATTTTACAGGTAATGAAGTTCAAATCCTCAGTGCAATGTCTGCAATAGTGGATCTGAACAGTAGATATTCTCAGGCTATCCTAATTCTCCTGGAAATCCCAGCTCAGGTCTAGAGGTTGTATTGGAATTTATTCCTATCAAAAAGAGATTTAATGCATGAAGGAGAAGGATGGGTTGTGTTTTCTGTTGTGATGTGGGGTGTTTGTTTTTAAGAGCATGGCTTCCATTATGGATGTGCCTTGAGGAACTCCCCACGTCTCCATCAGAGGCTGAAATTTGCTTTGCTTGAAGCATAAGGACAAATCCAATGGGCTGGATCAAATCTCCAAGCCTCTGTGAGATGGGGCTCCATCAGAAAATAGTCTTTTAATTGTGGGCGAATGACTCTGAGCGTGACAGAGATTGTGTGGGTGAAAGATAAAGCCTTCCCCGAAAGGAAGGTGGTTGGGAAAGGTTAGCAAATACACAGGAGGAGGAGTTAATATTTGGATAGAGGAACAGTCAGGTGGATGAGGAAGGAAAGCATGAAACCTATTTCTCGTGTAAAACGACTGTAAAAAGATGCCATTTGGAAGTTTTTAAGTCTCTCTGGTAGAGCAAAGAAGAGGCAGTTTGAGTACAACCTGTGATACATTTGTGCACATACTCTGGGTATGATGTACACATCAGTGCTCGTACTGGTGATGGCAGGGAGCTCTGTGAAGGGAAAACATGCCTCTTTAGAGCAGAGAACAAAACAAGAAATCCCAAAGGGGATTAACACAGGCTCTGAAACAGATCTATGATATTTAAAGAGTCTTAGAATTCAGTCAACAGATCCATGGAGTCCTGTCTTTGATAGACACAGGTAATTCAGATGTCATAGGTAACGAGTGTCAGCTATAGATGAATACATGGGAGGGTAAATAATGCAAGAAATGAGGGTCAAATCTCTTTGGTTTTTTTGGTGTTTTTTTTTGTTCACCTTTTCAGTTTGTCAGTAGATCTGAGAATAAATACAAACGAATGAACAGCAACGAGCGAGTCCGCATCGTCACGGGCTGGCCCTCAGGCCTGGCATGGAGCTCCTCTGAAGGGAAGAAGCAGTTGCCTGATAAACTGGAAGGTACATCTGAAATAGCTTTTACACACATGGCACTGACACAAAGGCCTACATGAACATCTACATAACAGCATGGCTGTGAAATATGTCACAGGTCTTGTGTTTGTGGTCCACTCTGCAGAAGTTCAACAGCATTTGTGACCAAAACTGGTTTTGCTAAAAGTAATTGTGGCACTAAGCCTTCCTGGGCAGCTTTAGGACACTGAAACATCCTGTTTGGCTGGCAGTTCTTCCTTCCTATTTTTTGGTGTGCTTTTTGTTCAAAACTTTGAACTCAGAGTAAGTGGAGCTAACAAACAGAAAGTCTCCAAGCAAACATTGTGTTGAAGAGGTTATGAAATTATCTCTTGAAAGCAAAAGGCACTTGAATTATTTAGTATCAGGCTGGACTGTATACATACTGCTGTGTGTATAGTAAAGACAGCCCCAGCAAAAGGGGGAGGACCAGTATGACTAACAATGCCCTTTCTGGTTCATGTGTGTTTCCTTCTTTTTCTCCAAATATTGATGGAGAGGATAAATTTCTTGTTCTTTGCCCAGATCTGGATTCCGAGAGTGAAATCAATAAGAAGCTCAGTCTGATCCCTTATAGCTTGGTGAGACCCATCCACTGTGAGCGCAGGCGCCCCGTGCTGTTCACCCCCACCATGCTGGCCAAGCCTTTGGTGCAGAAGCTTCTCAACTCTGGAGGTGCCCTGGAATTCAACATATGCAAGCCAGGTAATGGGATAAAAGAGGGCCACGACTGTCAGCCCTCAGTGTTGGAAATATGAACATATATATGCGTGCACACGTAGGGGAATGCACATGTGAGAGTTGCTTGAGGTACTTCAAGTCACATCAGAGTGATGTGCAGCTGTAAATCCTGCTTTTTGAGACTATCTGGGATATTTGAATGTTTTTGAGACAGCCAGTACACATGGTTATGAGATTCTGTGTCTATAAATATTATCCATGTGTATGCTGTGGTTGCTAGGCTGCCCCTCAGAGACTGAAATGCTGTGAGTGCTCTTTCTGTTTGCATACTGTTTGCATACTGCATATCTAGGCAATGTGAAATTTTGATTAATTTGTTTCTAGTATTTGCTATTATGAGGAATATCTTCCCTAGAGCGACTTTAGGTTTCTGTCTCATCCAAGCTGTGAAGATTGTGCATTTGATCTACTGGAAAGACTGATTTTCTTCCATGCTAAGTATTTACTATTAAAGCAGTACACAGTGCCGTGATGGCTGCAGGGCAGGATTGTATACAACACAGCATTAAACAGAGCTGACGTTTCATTTTTACACTAATATTGAATACCCACAGCATAGTATGCAGCCTTACAGTCATCCAGACAGAGAAACTGAGAAGTTAAGTATTATAATAAATATCCCCTGTCTTGCAACATAAAACAAAAGCTTTGATGTAGAGCTGCAATTCACAAGGGGGCCGGTATCACACATTGCAACCTAAGCCAAATTTTTTTGAAACTTTAAACACAAATGTTGGAACACTAAATCCTTAGTTTAGGATCCTGTGCTGAAGAGACCTTCTTTTTCAGCACTTCTCAGCATCCTCCATCCCTGAACTGTTACTACATAACAGTAGGTGCTGGAATTGTATTTACTGTTTTAATTTAATGCCTTCATAGCGTTGTGGTAATTGCCCAAGGACTCATTGGTGCAGGATATAGCTGAGATGCTCAGCTGTGATCAGATTAGGCTTTAATTGAATTCAATGGAAGAAATGAGGCAGCTGTTAAGACAATTCATTGCTCATCTTCCTTCCCTGAACCATCCTCACATCCCATGTGAAGTACTACTGGATGGTTTTCTACGTGTTCTGCTGCTGTAAATTTGATTCTGTCCCCATCCACATCTCTTCCTAGATATTGTAACAAAGGAAGAGTTCTTAAGGAAGCAAAGGACGGAGGCTGTCATCTTCAGCAGGGAAAAGAATCTGAACACATACGAATGTATTGTACCTGCCAACATCGAGGCTGTCGCTGCCAAGGTGCTCGGAGTCCTCTGTGTCCCTGCTGTGTCCCTTCTCCGGGCTCTCTGGGAACCTCTCTGCAATGTCTTGGATAAGAGACTGACCAATTTATAGTTGCACGTGCTCTCTCTTGCCCTCCTCCGATCTCAGATTTGTGTTTATTCTCCCAAATGGCTTTTATTTGTGCTCTTGCTTTTCCTTTTCTTTCCCATCCTCAGCCATATCCTTTTATATTCTCCCTCATTCCCTGTGATGACCCATATAGATGCAGCTAAATATCCTTTCATTTTCTGTGCTCCATCCTTTATTCATTTCCTTTTTATATCATAAGTATATATGAATACACGAGAGAGTAAGAGATACAAGGACCCAGACAAAGGAAAGGGAAGCCTGAAACCCAGACACAGGGGTGTAGAGAACAAAGATAACAATGCCCAAGACAGAGATCTGATGTCAAGTAAAGTAGATTTGATGCACAGCATGAAAAAAAAGAAGAATTAAAGTGATGTTTTTTTCTCTCACAAGTAGTTGCAGTAGATATTCTTTCTGAACAAAAAACAAGTCTGTGTGTTTGTGTCTATATGTAAAACTGGTATTTTATCATACTTTTCATCTTTAGAGCAATCCATTTCCATTTGAAACCCTTTTAGAAAGCTGTTAAGCTCAGCTGTTATTTGAGTGACTAGTTTTAAACCAGTAGGAGGAGCTGGACTTTAAATGTATATTTGATTAAAAGGTTTTAAATCAATACAATGGTAAATAGAGAGCTCTCCAAATGACCCCATAAGGGATGGATACCTTTATCTAGAGATTCCACAGCAGTGAATTTTCCTTTGTGACACTGTTATGACTTTGTTTTTAGAACAAGCATTGTCTCCTGGAAGCTGGAATAAGCTGCACAAAGGATTTAATCAAAGCCAAGATATATCCTATTGTTCTCTTTATAAGAGTCTCAGAGAAAAACATCAAGAGGTTCAGGTAACATACCAAACCTTTTGCATTTTTGATGTTCTGTCTTATTCAGTGAATAATTCTTGGGTCCAATAATGTTCTCACTGAGAGAAATAAAGAACCTCATCCCTCTCCATCTGGTACTTCTATGTGCACTATTTCCTCCCATGTCTCCTCCCTGAAATCTTACAACCAGAGAAAGCAGGAATTTCCCGAATCTGGCACTCCTTCACTGTCACTGGTGGCAATGAGCATTGTGGGAGGGAGAGACCGAAGAATATGTGGTTTTCTCCGTGCTCAGCACTCCCACAGCATTTCTTAAGGTAATGCAAGCTGGAAGGGGAGAGCTCATAAACACTTGCACTCTCCCTCCATTCAATCCTCTTAAATTGTTTCCCCATAGCAAAAATTTCTCCTTGGGGGCAGCATGGAGGTAAGGGGAGGGTAGACCTGGAGTAGCTGCATTCATCACTGCTTTTATTGCTTGTAAGTAGTTAGTAGAAAATAAACCCTTGATGGGACAGCTGAGACTGCAGGATTAACTTAAAATGCAAGACATTTATTTTTGGTCTGCTCATGTGATGCAGGAAACTACTGCCGAAGCCGGAGGCTGAGGATGAGTTTTTACGAACATGCCGCCTGAAGGAGAAAGAACTGGAAGCGCTGCCTTGCCTTTATGCCTCTGTGGAGGCCGAGGCGTGGAGCAGCATTGAGGATCTCATCCGGACAATAAAGGACAGGATCGGGGAAGAGCAGCGGAAAACCATCTGGGTAGATGAAGATCAGCTGTAAAAAGCAAGAAGTAAAATGGAGCTCTTCGAGCAAAGGACGCATCCAGGCGGAGCAGGGGCTCGCAGAATTCTCTCATTGGGTGCCCAGAGCTCACTCCTGTTTCAGCCTTGCTGGCTGGGGACTTCCTGCCGGCAGGATGCCTGTCTGGAATGGAACTGGAGCAGTGTCTCAGATGCTGGGATCCAGGCTGTGGGTCAGACCACAGCCACCACCACAATTTCTGATCCACTGGCATTTCTTAAGGGACAGCACCTGTATAACACGTGAGGACAAAGATCTTGAGAGGGAGCTTGGGGTAATTTATTATGTTCGAAATATGGATCTCTTTTGTTTCATTGAAAACTCCTGATGAGACCAAATCAGTGGAATCTGAAAGTGTTAAAGCATGGGGATTGGGCTGCAGGGTGTGGAACCGAGCTGTGCCCCACATTCCCCCTGAGGTGAGATTCTAAAGCTAAGGAAGCTGAAGGTTTGCTGGGAGCAGAGCAACACAACTGCTGATGGCCAGAGCAGCTCTGTAGCCCTGTTTCTCCACAGCCATTTTAATCAAAAAAGAAGAAAATAGCTATTCTTCCTGGCATTAATTAAAATGAAAATTTTCCCATCCTTTTGAAACCCCAGTTTTATTTAACAGTTTTGCAGGTTTCCTTTGTAGTCCTGGCACTTGCAGGAAAACAGACTTCACTGTCCCAGTGGCACATCAGATCTTTCCAGATCTGCCAATGTTTCATTTAGTTTATCCCTCCCTTTGCATCATATTCTTTTGTACATCTCTCCGTTTTTAACATTTCTTTACTCGTGGAAAATACCACGGTGCCTTCTCCAGACAACAGGTTTCTCTGTTTCTTCACTGAAATATTTTCTCTACAACATCACTGCCTGCAAACATGCCTGCTCTCAACAGGAGGGACCGTTCTGAGAAGAAGAAGAGGAGAATTCCTTAAGCCAGTAATTGCTGTGACCCACTCAGTCCTTGACCTGTTCGGTGACGGACAGCGAGGAGACCAGCAAGCACCACGCTGTGCTACGGCCAAGGGGGATAACGCTGCCAGAAGGGCGTGTAGGGCTGAGGAGACCATGTCCCATTCTCAAAGGCACTTAAATCCTTGGAGAGTTTAAGTTCCACTGCTCACAAGTGTGACTTAGACTCCTAAATCTCTTCAGTCTTTTGAAATCTTTGCTCTCGACATTAGACGCTGTATTGAGATTGCCAAATTGATCCAATAAAACTGACCCGATAATAATGGCTCATGCAATTGCTGATCTGAAATGCAATAAAAATTGACCTACAGATGAGGAGTGGTACATCCCATTGTCCTTAGATCCTTCATTCCTTGCCATATCCCTCCCTTTTAAGATGCATTTAATAACAAATTTACTTTTGCTTCAGCGTTCATCCCGAGTTCCCCATCTTGGTGCTGCAGGCTGATGTACAGCAGCAGGCAGTAAAAAAACAATCAGAATCTAAACGAAACATCTGGCCTGGTTGCCTTCACTAGATTAGCTGCTCCCTTGTCTTTGCAACAAACTTCTGCTGTGGGTGTCTCCCAGGTAGACTGGGTCAGTTCATGTTAGCTTGTGGGATTGCACTTTTCTTTTATGCACTTTTTTCTTTTATGCTCTTCTCTTTTATGCACATCATTTTTTAACTAATGGAATCTTCAAGAAGTAATTTGTGTCACTTTATATCTAATTACTGCTGCTGTGTTTCTCAAGTTATTAATGTTTGAAAGAATGTTCATAGCTAGCACTTCTCAGAGAGTAGCTCTTTACCTGCCCAGTGCCATCTGCTTGGACTGAGCAAGCAGGAGGATACTTCCATGTGCAATCTCTTCACAAAAAGGACAGGCTGCATACACAATTTGCAACTCCCTCCAGGGCAAAGAATAACAACCAGCTGGGGTATATATAGAACAAATTGGATGATTCTTCAGAGATCCTCTGTAGCTCAAGCAGAAATAAGAAAGCATCAGTTGGAAGAACTAAGCCTTCCAGGAGCATTTTGCATTCATTCCTAATGTCCTGATAATGCAACCTTGTGTAACAGCTGCCTGTGGTTTGTTCTGCCCCTCTTGTGAAAGCTTTTGAATCCGCAGCTGAGCAAGGGAGGGACTGCAGGAACGTTTCTCAGCTGCTTCAGCAAAAAGTTCAGCCAGGTCAGCGCAGATGCCTCCAGGAGCCACCAGCTGACTGCTCACCGGACAGGCACGGAGGATGTCCGTGTGCCACTGGCTGTGCCACAGGGATCGGCACCATCTGCTGGAACGGCTGCACCAGATGGCTGCTGGGGCGGAGGGGACGGAGTACCTCACAGTGCCGGGGCTGCTTCTGCAGTGATCTCCTCTCCCCGCAGCTTTTTGTCTCTGCACGGACAAAGCTGCAGATGTGATTTGTCCCACTTCACTTTCAGCGCAGGAAAGGCATATGCCAAACTCTGGAGGAGGTTCCTTTGGCCGTGAGCAGAGATACACCTCCAAAGAGCTGTTTGTCTGACCTGCTGGAGATGGCTATCTGAGGGTGAGATGAATTGCCCTCTGAACTGTCTGGGGTTTTCATAGACTATAGCGAGAAACAGGAGAATTAGCCTGGCCTTTAGCATTTAGCTCTTTGATCTGTAATTCAGGACAGCTAAACCACCTTATGGGAAAAGTGGAAGTAGAGACTGAAGCAGAGAACAAGAGATCTAATTATTTCTGTGAAACAAGAGAGGAACGGATCCATGGAACAGACTTTTCTTCTCATATCTGAGTGCATCTGTAAATTCCCAGCTCTGCAGACACTATAGGCATTGTGGTTGTCTGCTCATGTGATGCAAAGCAACCAGAGCCTGTCCAGTGAAGCTCATGGCACAGCTGTGTGCTGCACCCTGCACAAGCCTTAGCTCTCTGTGACTGCGTAGAGAATGGCTGAAAACTCTGTTCCCTCTTGACTTCTGGGTGGGAACTCCAAGGGCAGATGTGCAGGGGGAGTGGAGCTGCAGAACAGCCCCAGAGTGAAAGGGGCCACTGTTGTTCGCACTGGCTGGGAGGTGCTTCTGCTCGGGAGCCAAGAACTGTCCCTCTCAACCGGAGTAAATTACCCCCTACACCTTTTGAAATACATTCAGATCTTGAAAAGAGACCATGATTTTCCCTGAATGTCAGAGGGCTGGCATCAGTGTGGAGTCCTGAACCACCCGATTTGAAGTGCAGACTTGGAATTTGGGCTGTAGATCATTGTGGTATTTTCCGTTCTGCTGGATCTCCTTAAGCCACATCCCTCTTCACGTGCACATCCCATTTACACAAACCTGGGCTCAGCACATGCACAAAACCCCACCAGGCACAGACAGCTTCAGGAGAGGTTGTGTGGCTGAAAAACTGGGAACAACAATGAAGAAAACAAAATGGGAATTGGAAATGTTGTAAATGTTCCCTGTAAATAGTGTCACAATGGAATCTCAAGCAGCTTCTCCACCTGATCTCATCAAAGAGTCAAGATGGGACAAGTTTTATGTTGA
This sequence comes from Pardalotus punctatus, assembly GCA_013400915.1. Lineage (NCBI taxonomy): Eukaryota > Metazoa > Chordata > Aves > Passeriformes > Pardalotidae > Pardalotus > Pardalotus punctatus. The sequence goes on along the minus strand of VZTX01024974.1, from coordinate 16,818 downwards.
ATTATTCTTTGGTTGTTTCTGTATTTTAGACAGCATTTGATATGAAATTTAGGGTCAATAACTGGATTTGCAGGTACCACGGAAATTCAGATACATTCTCTAAATCAGTCTAATAGGGAGGAAAATTCAAGCTGCAGAGCTGAGTTGGAACTTGAGGCCATGCTTGGACACCAGAGCTCAGGCCCAGCTGCTGTGTGTGGATCCCGGGTGTGTATCCCTACCTCAGGTAAGCAATATCTACAGCACAACCCATTTTAAAATCACTCATGGTTTTTAATTGAAGTCTGGGAACATTTCTCAGCAATTTGTGTTTTAAGTTAGAAAGGAGGTAAGAGAAAGCCCGGAAATTGCCCTGTGTTTGGTCTGCTGCTTCTGCAGTAAAAGGCATAAAACATAGAATAATAACTGCCTTTCAAAATGGATGATTTGAAAACTACTTCTTCTTGCCTTTAAGAGTTCACAAGAGCTTGTTGGAAAATTTTTCACATGCAGATTGTTCTTCTGAAAATGTCATTGAAAAATTGCCCACTAGAAAATGCAATTGGAAATTTTTTCAATGGAATATTGTTCTGTTAGAAAATATGTTTTCATCTAAATCAAATGTCTATGGAAATTCTTCCATTCTAACATTCCATTTTTTAAAAATTTAAAGTATTTCAATAATACTGAAGCAGTCATTTTCAATATTTCACATAGTTCCAATCTTTTATCTGAAAACAGTTTTGGTTTTAATTTTTAATTTTTACAGTTGAAATATTTTTAAAAGTCTACATTTAAACATTTGATTGAAACACTTGTATTTGATGTTTATATACTACAAAAGAACGGAAGTAATGGCTTACAGCTCTCACATGTGGTATAATGTCTGTGAGCACGAGAGAAAAATCAAACTGAGTCTGGCTTTGCGTTTTGTTTAACTCTGCTGCTAAAGTGATGTATTGTGTAAGTCAGTATCATGCAGTTCAGCCCACTGGGGAATTGTTGCAGGTAAAAATTTCATGCAAACTTTATTACACAGAATTGGATATTCCTTTGAATCAGGATTCTGGCTGGAGGCAAAGCTGTCAATCGGTCCGGCTGCAGCACAGACAGCTCTGGCAGCACGATTTGCAGGGGAGTAGAACACACACAAAGCAGACTTGTGCCGACAAACTTGAAATGGAGATAGATGCCAAAGCTGGAAAAATGCCTGTAAACCTGTTAGAGGTTTCTGTATTCTTTGTGCCAAGCTATTTTCATGGCCCAGGGTTGGAGAGCTCAGCACAAGGCTGCAGTCGGGCTCTGCTGAGCCCCAGAGCTGCTCGCGGCTTCTTCAGCGCTGCCTGCGCTGGGCTGTCTGAGCAGCAGTTGTTAAACTGTTCCCTGGAGACTGGAAAAGCGACACACAGGAGTTTAGGGCTTGTGGGAGAGCAGCATTCTCAGATTTTGCAGTTATTTGTATTGTGTATTCCGAGTCATTCAGCCTTAATCAGCTTAGACCGTGAAAATGTGTTCCCCTTTGGTGGAGTTTCCATCTCCCTTGCTCTCGTTCAGCTCTGAGAATTGAACAGCACCTCACAAAGAGAGATAGATTTCAAAAAGGAGATTGTGATTCTCTGCTTGTAGTTACTTTGTCTCGCCCCTTTCTCCTGCTCGCTCAGTTTGCAGAGTGGCGTGCTCTGCACGCTGTGTGACACAAGGGCTGATTCAGGGTGTGCACCCTGGGTTCCTCCCCAGAGCACTGGCTTCAGGAACAGGTCTAAATTGAGACTGTAATTCCACGAAAATCTTAGGCTTTTCCAGCCTCTTTTATCGAAGAAAAGGGAGGCTCTCCCATGGATCAAGGCATGGGAGACCAAATCCAGTGTGAATTTTGGTTCAGGCACAATGAAGAGCGCTCTTGAGCACCGGAGCTTGGGTGGCAGCACAGCCATTGCCTGGGACACTCTCCTGCCCACACAGTACCTGCAGCAACTGGGGTGACCATTCTGTCCAACACTTTCCTGGGAAGAAAACCCAATTCAGCCAAGGTAATGTTGAAAGACCATGGCATAAGATTTCCTCAGTATCTCTCAGGAACTGCAGAGTTCTGCCATGCTCTCAGAAATCACATTTGACATCTCTGCAAAATTCTGTCTGCCCCTCAGGGATGATCCTGGACCCAAACACTGAAGAATCTAAGAATTCTCACAGACTTTTCATCAATTCCTTGTAGATTTAGATCTCTTTGAGGCTACAGAAGCAAACAGAAGGCCTGGCATCCCTGCAGATTTCACCTGCAGAACTCCTGTGCTTTAAGAAGGCGCTGTTGCTGTGTTTGTATGGCTGCAGCAGGTGACAGAGGGCTGAGGGCACTTGTCCCCATGGGCCAGTGGCACAGCCCGGCTGCCCTGGGCTGCACTGCTCTGCTCTCGGTCTGACTGAGGGAGCAATGCCATCTGGCAGCTGGATCAAGGCTTTGAGCGGGGCTTGCCTTAAGTGGTGAGATTTCTAGTTCGATTTGAGAACCCTACCCGTGAGCCAAGTTAGAACAACAGGAAACTCATCCACCTCCCTCCCCCACCTCCTCTTTTCTGTTCCTCTGCTGCAGAAATTGTCTGATGTTCAGATCAGAGGCTCTCCGGGGTTAAATGCACCATTAGTCACTGGAAAAAAAAGGGGAAAAAAGACCTTTTAAAAGCAGATGGTAGATGATAGAGAACCTGTTTGAGAGTAACTATCTACAACAGCGTGTCTGCTTCATCAGATATTAGCATCAAAAGCTGTCTGACAATTTAGCAACAAACAGCAATATTGATTTTCTTCCAAAGTGCAGATGCAGAAAGACAAAGACAGAGAGATGGCTCTTTCAGAGGATCCCCATTATGCCTGAGCAAAGATGAGGCAGGAAAGGACCTGCAGCCCCCAGTTCCATCAGAGGGGTAGGAGCAGCCTGCAGGGGAGAGGATCTGGAGGGAAACACGGGAGAGATCCACGGCAGCCTTGTCAGGAGCCTGTGCAGAATGCAGGGTCACCATCCCAGGGACGAGGAACTGGCACTGGGGCCAGGACCAGGCTGCTCCCACCAGGGAAAATGGGAAGTAGTGCAAAGTAGTGGAGCTGGGATGGAGTGCGGGAGAGTCCTGGTATGTAGCTCGCTTCCCTGGCTGTTTTCAGAGGATATGTGAATTAATTGCTGCAAAGCAATCTGAGCAGTAATAGCTACCACTCCTCCTGTCCCTCCCTCAGATACAGCAGCCATCCTGACTTTTCAGGGCACTGCCAAAACAGCCATTTTAACACGTTGGCAATCTGGAAAAAAATCCACTTTAGAACTAAGATTTCTCCTTTATCCTCTGTCCCATTAATTTCTTTTTCCCACACTGGTAGAAAAGCCTCCTTGTTGTCAGCAGTTGGCTCTTGGAACCATTTCTTGATGACAAGTGTTGGGTATATCCAGTTCTTTGGACAACATCTCCCTACTTCTGATTTAAATTCCCTGCAACCAGTGGTCTCACATCAATTATGTACTCTGCTCCTCGTCTCTGTGTCTGAAATGTCAGTGAATCTGATAATTTTTGCTCACAGAGGTGGGGAACTAACAAGGATCTCTGGCACAGCCTGCAGTGATTGCATCTACCAAGGCATTAGCAAAACAGCAAGGAAACAGAAACAGGCCCTGACACTGGCTGAAGTTCCACCCCCTGCTCAAACTAACAGAGTGCTTAGGAAGGCACCAGGGCACATCAGGACACTGCTCAGGGAGGGCTGCACCAGAAAATCTCTAACCATGGTCATGGGAACATTTGGAAAGATCAGGAAAGAAATAAACACAGTAAGAAATGAAGAATAACTCATAATTAAACTGATTTACTCCTGGCAGAAACAGATACAATTCCATTAGCTTTCAGTTCCATCTAAATATGCACCAGAAAGAAGCTAAGCTGGGTATCGACTTTGACCTAGTTGGAGTTCTTTATACCAACATTACTGTATTGTTAAAATACTGTTTTAAGAGCCAATTTTGGGCTGCTGCCTTCATTTTTGCACCCTAGAGAAAGCCAGTGGGGTAAGCTTCTATTGAATGAATGTGAAAAATTGATGCCTGGTTCTAAGTGCACATTTATAAATATAACATCAAATCCAGTGGCTTACAACATCTCCTCTCCCCAAGAGCTCTGCCCTCCGAGCACTGCCTGCCCTCGGTGGCCGTGGTGTCTCTGACCCAGCCTCCTGAACCAGCCCAGCACCTTCCAAAAACAGCCTTGCACTGGGAAGTTTCAGCTTTGTCACTGTAGCCTGTCTGCAGCATTTGCTTCCCCATATCCTGGTGCTGAGGTGATTTGCTCATTATCAGATTGCTGTTTATTAATCAAAGCAGTAACAATGGGACGGAGGAGCTGGAATACAGCACAGACAGTGCTTCATTTGTTCCAATTGATTTTCCTATCACATTTTATTACTACTATTTACTTTGTATGCCTCGGGAAGATTGAACTGCACTGTGCAGTAGGGGTAGGGATTTGAATTTCTCTTCTCTTTAGCTCTTTCTATTTCTGTGGTGATAGTCAGAACAGTGGGTTCTTCCAGCAACTAAGCCATGACCTTGTCTGCTATAAAACAGCATATGGAGATTTTGTGATAATGAGACTCCACCAGTGTGTGAAGTCCTGCAGGTGGAGTCCTAGGGAAATCCACGAGAATCACGGATACCGAGCACAGATTAGCTCTCCAAGATGACACCTTACAAATGCTCAGCACTGGCCAGAGCCACGGCTGGAGCTGAAGCAGCTGGAAGGTACAGACTTGCAGAACAGGCACCTGTGCTTAGGCTGGGATGAGCAGTTTGTAGCAGGGGGAGGTTTTGTGTTGCAGTAAAATTGACAGAGCTGATGGTGACGATGGGGTTTGTCCTGCTCCTTCCTATCTCTTCTCTAATGTCTTAGGTCACTGTTCACAAGCTGGATCTTGCAGTCTCCAGCCAGCACATGGAAGCCATGAGGGCAGAGCAGATGATTCCTGTCAGGAGGTACGTGGTGCTTTATGGAAGCTGACGTGGGGGTCAGCAGGAAGACACAGGGTGGCTCACGCTGTAAGATCGCATTAATCGTCCCCTTGCCATTAACAAGGCTCACTGAGAACCAACAGCAACTTAAAAACTGACTGAAAAACTATCAAAATCTGTGGTGAAGCTTCTATTTTCAGCACAGCAGGGATTTCACTAGAGATTTATAAGTGTTTGAACTATATTTACTCTGAAATTGCCCCGTTCACTGAGTACAACAGGAAACTCGTGGTTGGCTGCAACTGTAGGTGTCAGATGCAGTTGCGTGGGGAGGTGATGAGAATATATGTTTAACAAAAGCTTTGTTTTCTACACTAATTTTAGAATTAGCCTGGTTGAGGAGTGAGGAGGCAGCTCTCAGGTGGTAGCACGTGTCATTAATAAAGTTCAAAACACAAACCACAGACAGTCAGCTGAACTGAAAGTTTCCATGGGCTCTTCGCTGTTACTGGAAATGTGAGAGTCCTTCAGACAGGAATTTCTTTCTTATCACGTTTTCTCTTGCTGAGATGCTGTTTTGTAACTCAAGCAGAGTGGGTGAGTGTGTGCACGTGCAAACACACATCTGTGTCACCACACAGCACAATCAGTCTGTACAGTCGTGCAATGCCATCCTTTTTGGGAACGTTCCCCGTGACATTGGGGAGAACTGCTCCTCCTTTTTTTTTTTTTCCTTTTCTTTCTAGCAGAACTGCTTCTTTTGTTCCACCAGCAGCAGCTCTGGGGTTTTGGAGCTGAGTTGTACGTCCTCTCTGAAGTACATCCATACACTTGTCCCTGGGCCAACAGTGCCTGAGTGACTTGGACCTTGCCTGATGGCTCCCTACCCTCCTGCTGTTGATGACCTTGAGCTGCACCAAATAATTATTTTTCTCCCTGTTTTTTGTTTTTTCCAGCAGCAGTGGGGGTAATTGAATGATTGTAAAATAGGCCACTAGGCCAGTAGGGGTTAAGTGAAAACGAAAATAATGCCATTGACGGGAACATTTTTTGGTCACTCTTAAGATCACAGTGAGATAAAGGGTTAGGAAATAGAAGCCTGAGAATTTAACATCACAAATGGCTTCTGCAAGCACAGCCTGAGAGTGAGGGGAAGGGGCGAGGCAGGAGGGAGGGGAAGGTACAGACACTGGTGGTGGATTTAAGCAGGACTGAGTTCAGACACCTGGAGCAGCCTCACTTGAGCAGGATTGATCAGAGTGGAAACATTAAGTATCTCTGTTAATCTGGCCCTGTTTCATTCGTGCCGCATTATTATTGTTATTAGAACCTGTGATTTACCGTGTCCAGCCTGGATCAAATTCAGCAGCTGTATTTCTCCAGATGATTTTTCACTCTGCTTTACTGAAGTGCAGTCTGGCAGCCGAAGTTTTACAGCTCTTTGAAGGAATGAGGTCTCCCTCCAGTGGTGGCAGGAAACAGCTTCGGCTCCCAAAATCACTTGTGGCATGTGGGGCTGGGTAAATGGGTGTGCACCACAATACACTTTGATGGGAAATAATTTGCTGAAGAATTTTTGAAGACCCTTCATTATTAGCCACCTCTCCTTCGAACATTTATCCCAGTAGAAGCCGCCTGTCCCTTTGAAAATCTCTTCTTGTCCAGCAAATCTCCTTTTAATACTACCCCTTTTTAACAAAATAGTTGAATATATGCAAATAGCACTGAATTCCCACTCATTTCTCATGTTTTACTATTTGAGTAGTAATAGTTCCTCTTGCTGATTGTCAAGTTGCACATAAAATACTGGGTTGAATCCCATCACCCCATGGCATGAGGTAATACAGGGCTTTAGATATTTTCAGGAAAAAATTCCCTTTGGATTAAGCTGTTTTTAGTTCAGAAGAGACATGTCCGAGCCCTGGTCACCTTGTAACAGAAAGCCATATGACACAAGTGCACTGGGGTGAAGAGATATTGATTTACCTTCTGTAAAATAAATGTAAACTCAAAAGTCTGAGCATTTTTCAGTACCTCTCCATACTCTGCCTGATTGGTGTGACCCTGGCTGCAAGCCCCATGTCTCAGACCTTCCACAACACATCCCACACCTTCCTAATCACCCTCCAATTGTAGATTCATATTCTGAGTTGCAAAACTTGTGTGGTCTGTGTTGTGAGCCTCAAGTGCTTCCTTATTCATCCATTTTGTGTTCCTCACTCAAGTTCTCTGTTTTTCCTCTCTCTCCCCTCACATTTCCATATCTGAGACAGACTTCATAAACCACTTTTCTTAACCTCCCCAGGCCTTACTGTAGCACCAGCAGAAAGGGTGCAATATTAAAAAGGGCATTAAAATAGCAGAGTGATACCTTCAACATGGGAAACAGCAAGAAACAGAATTCTATTGAAAGCTGTATTTAATGTTAATTATGCTTTTCCTTCCACTCAGTGCTGAAATTGGAAGACTTGCTCAGAAAGGGTTCCATGGGATTATTTGATTATAAGATGTCAGTGGTGCTTGTGGTTACCATTCTGATTTCATGGCAAAACAGTGGGCAATGATGGCTTGAGAATCAGCTGAACAGTTCCCCTTCTTCTGAGATCATACATGGTTTAGAGAAAACACATTTAAGCATTTTCTTTCTGAGGTCTTTCATCATCAAAACTGTGATACAGAATAGCTTTCTTCAGTCCTCACTGTATCACAACCGTTTCCTTAAACATTAATTTATTTTTGAAGATAAAATTTTATCTTCTCTCTTCCAGGAGAATGCATTGTCCATCCGTATATTTTGGGTTTCTGTTTGTACTTTTGTCCTGTCACCCCCAAATATTCAGTGTATGTTTCTTCCTTCTTCTAGCCAAGGTTATAAACTAAAATTCAATTTCATTAAAGTTGTAAGTAATCACTCTCTGGCTCTCATTAGTAATGATTCGATGCAGGGGGATCCCGGCTGCTCCCACAACTGTAATTCAATTGGACTCACCAGCTCTTGTTCACAAATCGCTTGAGCTGCACTTTCTTCCCAAATTTATGGCATCAGCACTGTCCAGAGGTTGAATTACAGCTGCAGGTTTGATCAGGGACTGCATTATTCTGCATCTAATCCCTGCATTCTGACAGCGGCGGGGGGAGCACTGTTGTTTTACAGGAACTCTGCATTGTTCCTCTGCTTTTTGTCAGGGGCAGAATTGCCTTTGGAATCAGGGAACTGTCATCCCACAGCTACAGGCAAACAACCAGCTCCAGATGACGTGGTGTATAAATAACAAACATGGAGACACTCAAAAGCCGGCACTCCTTCTTCTGCACTCTCCTAAATTACTGGGATGGTGATTGACCACAGCCTGCGCTCCTGCATCAGCGGATGCCATCGGAATATATTGATGCTTTCTGAACGTATTGTTGGAATGTGACTCCCAGCTTTTACCCAAAGTGAGGAACGTTGATATTCACTGGTGGCACAAAGTCACTTCCACATTGATTAAATATTTCAGCCAGAAGCCTTGTTCATGCATTCATTCACATCCAAGCCTTTCCTCTTGAGCAGTGAGCTGCAGCCCACGGCATTCCTGGCAAGAAGGGCTCTGCCATGGCCCTGTGCCATCCTGCACAGAGGTGTGTGTCACCCACCAGCTGGCAGCCACGGGTTTGTCTCCCACAAGGCAATAAGCCCCAAACCCGCTGGTACCCAGGGTTTAATCCCAGAGGGGTACAGAAGCCTTTAGCCCTCCTAGAAACACTGTCCTTCAGCTGACAGAAGGGGGCTGGCAGTGCTTCGTTTGGAGCTGATCCTCGTTAGGACCAGGGGAACGTGCCCCAGGCACATCCACCTCGGATCAGGCCGGGGGAAATGGTGCATTGCCTTTGGAATATTCTGCTTTAGCATCTCTGTATCCATGTGTTCCAACAGCACAGAGCAGAGCCACAGCCAGCGGGTACCAGTGTCTGCTACTCATTTAATTGACCTTTACTGTTAAATCATTAATGGAAATCACTGAACACGGGGCAATAAGGTGGTTTCACCACTGTTCTGCTGCTTGTGGCTTCTGCTAATTTTCTGGTGTAGTTTTGCTTGTTTTATTAGCAAAATCTGTCATCTTCTAGTTTTGCACAAATCCCGGGAGGCAAATTAGAAGAGATATGGAGCAAATTCCTGTTGACTTTAACAAGGGTTGTGGTTTTAAAAAACTACATTAAGAGGAAAACTAAGGTTCTTTTATTTCTTTATGCAACCTTGCCTTTTTTATACGCTTTGTGGTTGGAAAGACTCTGACATGAGACAGGCTATGGGAAATGTCTGCTTTCATATAACAACTCAGAGCAGCAGCATTTGGCTGCTGGACTGCAGCTCTCAGAGAGCTGTCAGCATCACCTGTTGTGTCAGTCCCCTGTGGCTTCAGATCCCTGGGCAGGATTCTCAGTCAGCTTCCCAGGTGGGTTCCAACATGTTTTCAGTGTATTTTAGTTCTTTCGTTTGTCCATTTTTTATTCCTTTTCAAACTGAAATATATTTTTTCCATTCCTAATTAACTCCCTGCCACCCTGCTTGTGGTTAAACCTGATTTATTTCTCCTTCTCTGCACTGAGAGGACAGGATACTTAATCTCCTCTGGGTGGACGCTGAAACACTCTCTGAATAAAATGCTGATCACTCATCTGGTTAGCTCCTGCCAGCTCTTCTCTGCATTCCTGCCACCTGGGTTTTGCATCATTTGCTATCGTTTCTTTAAGTGACAGAGCCTATTCCTTCTCCATTTTTGGGAGAGCAATAATTCCTAAATTAGCTGGCAGTCACATTTTAGCGTGGTGTGAGTGTTTATCTTTCATATTATCTGTAAGACAATGAATATTCACAGGCTTGAAAGGATTGTTTGAATAAACACTTAGAAAAGGTATTAAATTAATGTCTACAATTTACTGCATTTACTGTTCTTTTGGGACAGTTTTTTGTGGATAAGGAGTAGCTTTTTATATCAATGTCCACTTGGTAGCTGCAGAAGAATAAAGGAGGCTTGGGATCCTTCATTCAGGGAGCAATGAACAAATATGTCATAGACACAAACAAATATTAGCATTTTGAAAGGCTCTGTTTGACACACATCTGCAAAGTAAGATATGAATTGCAGATACACGTGCCTGCATGCGTCCATGTTTGCAGGGGCAAACCCTCTCAGATGGCAAACACTCACTCTAAGCGCCAACATTTTTTGCGCATCTTGAAAATATTTGTGTAGAAATGGAAAGGGGAAAGATTGCCCATCTGCAGTGTGGGTGGGGAATGCTGTGGGCAGGGTGTGTGTGCTCAGTGAAGGGAGCCAGGGGAGGGAGGTGAACAATCAGGGCTTCCCTTCTTCCTGCTGAAGCCTTGAGAGGCCGTGCAGTGACAGGTCCAATGACACTTTGCAGGTGCACCGTCCATCCATTCTGCCTCACCTTTGAAACCAGCCCAGGCTGAGGAACTTCACAGGGGATCCAGCCAAGGGACTCGGAGCCAGCCTGTTGGTGATCTCAGGCAAATACTGGGAACTCTGTTCCATTTATTCATCCTGAAGTGGAGGTGGTAAGAAATACGAGGCTGGTAAGTGGGTGACAGGCATCTGCAAGTGTCATCTCAGCAATTCAGGCTCACAGAGAGCCTTGGAGTAGGATTGCAAAAGTTGCATCATTTGTAACCTTTTCAGCACCAGCCTTTTTAAAAACAAACTGTAACCAACAGCTTTCCTTCGGACATGAAGAGAATAACTAAAGAGAACATCTGTTTTCCCTTCAGATGTGGAGCTGCAATAGCAAGCCATGCATAAATTTTATTAAGGCTTGCTAATTTCCAACGAGTTTGGGGAGATACATGTTACCCATGGAGATATTTGGCTCTGCATCACCAGATGAAAAGTCATTTTAAAAACAATACAGAAAAAATGGACACAGCTTGGCAGCAAAAGTGTGAGGTTCTGCTCCCAGGGCTTTGGCTTCGTTTGTGCAATTTATAGATTTGTGCCCTTTTTTTCCCCTCTTAATGTCACTCATCTTGTTTTCCGATGACTTTTTATAACATAGATGACTACACAAAATGCACCTAAATTGACAAAGCTACTGATTGCTGGAGCCTTTTGTACTCAAAATCAGAGGTCCGAACGCTTTCAGGACTTAGGTCTGCTTTTAAGTTGTTTCTGCAGTGCCAGGCTTTTCTGTACACCAAGAACACTCGAGCCAGCACGAGCCTGTTCTGTCCCTTTTGCTGCAGAAATGAGTCCCTAGATTTACAACTCAGAAACATGGGCTGTTGAGACAGCCCTGCTCAGGTCCCACAGCCCCAGGTTCTGTGCCCTCCGAGGAAACATCGTGGAGCAGGACCTTGATTTCTGATCTTTCTTCACTCTCAGAACCAAGGTCCATCATCCTGGGGTGTAATCACAGTAACTTCACAGAATGCCAGAATGCTTTGGCTTGGAAAGGACCTGAAAGACCATCAAGTTCCAACTCCCTCCCATGGACAGGGGACACTTTTCAGTAGCCCAGGTTGCTCCAAGCCTGGCCCAACCTGGCCTTGAATGCTTCGAGGTTCGGGGAATCCACAGCTTCTCTGGGAAACCTGTGCCAGAACCTCACAGGAAAGGATTTTTTCCTAATATCCAGTCTTCGCTAAGAACTGCAGGATGCTTGCAGGACATGCCTGGAATCACACAGATCATGCCTCGTTGCATGAAATAAGTAGAAAAGTCACAGGCTGGGTTCAAAATATGCTTGTCTTCTCCCAATAATTAATTGTTTGTGGCTTAATATGAGGTTTTGTGTTTTGAAAGTAAACTAATCCACTCGCTGGCTGGTGTGTAATGAAGGAGAACAGGCTGCTGTCAAGCAGTCTGAAAATAGTGAAAATTTACTCCATGAAGTGTCACGACTCACATATTTTATGTATATGAGTAATGTGTCTTCTGTGGGACAGAAGATGAAAATACCACACAGAAAAGAAAAAATAGTGGCTACCAATTTAATAAGAGAAGCAGGAGTAATTGCTTTGACATAATTTGGCATTTTTACGTCTTGGTGGCAGCTGGGCTGGGCCACTGCAAGAGAATCCACTGGAAGAGAGCTCTCAAACAGTATGAACCAAAGGTTCTGCACCCTCTGTATTCACAGAGCTAGCAAAGGGAAAAGAAAATATAATTAAAAATCAGAATACACTGAAATAATAGAATCTCTCCCCAGGTTGAAAGGGACCTCAAGGATCTTCTGGTCCAACCTTTCTTGGCAAAAGACTGGCCTAGACAAGATGTCCCAGCACCCTGTCCAGCTGAACCTTAAAAGTGTCCATGTTGGGGAATCCACCACTTCTCTGGGGAGATTATTCCAATCACAGATTGTTCTCATTGTGAAAGATTTTCCCCTTGTGTCCAGTCAGATTCTCCCCATTGATAACTTGTACCCATTCCCCTTGTCTTTTCCATGTGACTCCTTGTAAAAAGGGAGTCTCCATCTTCTTTGTAGCCACCCTTTAAATACTGGAACGTGGTGATAAGGTCTCCCCTCAACCTTCCTTCAAGGCTGAGCAAACCCAATTCTCTCAGCCCTTCCAGTGCCATTAAAAGGGACAAGGCAAATACTGACAGGAAAATTCATTAATAAGCGGATTTTTTCCTCAAGAGGTGCCAAACTACTTCAGTTTTCTTTGGCTTCACAAGTGTTAAGACTGCAAGCACTTCAAAAAATTGGGATCTCTCAGAAAGAGAATAGAATAGGGACCATAAAGTCTTGCAGATAACAACCAGCCAAGGGTTCAATACCTACAGCAAAACACTAATACCTTAGTACCAGAAGGTTCCCATATACTTAATGATGTTACTAGAAAATGGTTGATCTGTTTGAACTGCTGTTGTTCATTCCTCTGCAGGAGAATGTTATTCCCTTTGCCTCTCTCCACTTTTTCATTCTGCCATGGGGAGTGTGCAGAGAGAAGGCCATTGAAAAAGCCATATAAAACCTCGAGAATGCAATAAGCAGAACATGGCACTTTTAACACGACAAAACTACCAGCTTAGGTAAGGCTTGAAGTGCACATAAACTCCAGCACCTCCTCAGGCAAAGAGAGTCACAGTCTCAACAGAGAAGCAGCAAAAGGAGTTTAGATCATAAATGCTCTTCAGATCTACAAGCTTTGCTGCCTGAATGCACAATGAGCAATTCAAGGGCCCAGGCATCTTCAAATCACCCAGGCTAAGCCTGGAGTGCACCTGCCTGTGGTAGCAACAGTTCAATATTCTGACTCAGTTTGCTCACCCAGCACGAGCTGGGTGATTTATCACCTTGAGTGATTCCATCACTGCACACCTTTCCTTGCTGGCCTGTTAAGGTCTTCTGTTTCATGCCTAAACTCTGGAGTTCTGATTGCATTTGCAGTAGCTCTGGTATTGCTGCAAGGTGCTGCTACTGCACTGAGGGCAAATCCTCCTTGTGGTTTATTTGCTTCCCAGTTTCACTGAGCAAAATACAGAAAGCAGTATCAGTTACTTCATTTTCCCATTATTTCTTTTACTTTCTCAGTTTTCCTTTTTTCCAGTTTTTTTTTTCCTATTTCTACTATCTTTTCCCTATCTCTGTTCTTTCTGTAACTCCTGTTCTCTTTCTGCTCATTGTACAGCTGCTTCTATTCCCCCTTCTTTCATCTCCCATAGAGAGAGGGAAAAGACTAAAAGATGGAAGAGAACAGAGAGCTGGAAGATAGAAAGAAAGGACACCTGGCAGTGACGGTGTCTGGTGGTGCTCAGGAAAAGAGCAGCCCTGTCCCAGCTATGGGCAAACAGCGTTTAATACTCACAGGGTCCATCAGCTGCACCCTCAGCTCGAGAGGCAGCAGCTCCTTCCCCCTGGTTCTCCTCGTGTCCCTGCCTTCTGCACTCCGGTCTCCACGCACAAGCAGCCCACCACCTCCTCCACCTGCCACACACCTTTCCAGCTTAAATCTGCAAATGTTCTCATGGCCAGGGCCCCACAAGTTTATTCCCCAGCCTTTCCCCTGAGAGCTCACCATCTCTCTGCTCATAATTCAGTTCCTCAGTAGCCAACAGGGAAAATGGAAATAATGTTGCCCTCATTGGCCCTTTCTTTCTATCCTCCAGCTCTCTCTTCAATCTTTTAGTCTTTTCCCTCTCTCTATGGGAGATGAAAGAAGGGGGAATAGAAGCAGCTGTACAATGAGCAGAAAGAGAACAGGAGTTACAGTAAGAACAGAAATAGGGAAAACAGAATAGAAATAGGGGAAAAAAAAACCTGGAAAAAAGGAAAACTGAGAAAGTAAAAGAAATAATGGGAAAATGATGTAACTGATATTGCTTTCTTTTATTTTGTATCAAATTGTTTTAATTTCAGCCTAAGCCTAAAGAAGGGAGATGAACCAGCAATCTGGAAGCATGGAGCTGGGCAGATAATGAGGAAAAGGGGAAAGGGAAGGCACCGAGACTGAGCACAAACCTGTCTCTCATCGGGGCACTTTCACCTCCTGCTTACGCTCAGCACAAAACCCCTGCAGGACCAGCAGCAGGGATTGTCCCGGGGGGCTCTGAGCCCTGCCCAGCGCTCGGCACAGCCCCAGCTCCGCTTTGTCCTGCTCCGGGAGCAGCTTCCCAGTGATTCCATGAGGAACAACAGTGCTGCGGGGATGGAGGGAGGGGTGGACCTTTTCCTTTTGACAATCAGATGGGAGCTCTTGAAAGCTGCTTTCATGGATGAATGCATGGAGAACTAAGGACGTCTGGCAAATGATTTATGTGATTAGTTTATTGTACACAATTTCCCTCTCCCAGATGACGCAGATCTGTCGCTGGAGTTGGACTTGATAGTTACTGAACTCTCTGCCAAAGCTCCTCAGCACCTCAGAAGTCTGAAGAGGACCTCAAGTAGGGCACAGACAAAGCCAGTGGGGCAGGAGAAACCGAGCTAATCAGAAAACACCAATCTGGGCACTCCACAGTTCCATAGGGCCTGATTTCCAGGCAGTTTAACGTCTGTGGATTCCAGCGGGAGTCCTGATGCTCAGCTGTTGCGAAAATCAGAGAACGGGGCGTTCGGGGTTGGGTTGTTTGTCTCCATCCCACCGGTGTGACTGGGTTCTGGCGGGGCAATCATGACATCCAGTGGGAAACTCCTGAACTACAGCAGCGTTTTATAGGTGGAAGGAGCCACCCCTGAGCCTCAAAGTACAATTGAAGGATAAGACTGTGGAAGGGAACCTGTTCAAGAAAGTTTCTGTAGTGAATGGCTTCTGACTAAGTCTTGCCTGTTGTCCTGAAATCTCCAATACCTAAAATTGTTTTGAATGTCTCTTCTTGACACGGAGAAAAACACTTTCTCTTTGGGGAAGGGCTGACAACAACATCTCAGTGGGATTAATACTCACACAGGATTCTCACTTCCTTGAAAGGTTTTCTTTAATTGTTTTTGTTTTAAATCTGTGACTCCCTGACCTTTTGAGATGTCTCAATGCCTACAAGGAGTCTGGAGAGGAACTTTTGACAAGGCTGGTCGTGACAGGACAAGGGGGAATGGCCCTAAGCTGAAGAGGGGTAGATTTAAATTGGATATTGGGAAGAAATTCGTGCCTATGAGGGTAGGGAGGCCCTGGCACAGGTTGCCCAGAGAAGCTGTGTCTGTCCCTGGAAGTGTCCAAGGCCAGGCTGGGCAGGGCTTGGAGCAACCTGGGACAGTGGAAGGTGTTCCTGCCCATGGCAGGGGTGGAATGAGATGATCTTTAAGGTCCTTTCCAACTCAAACCATTCTGTGATTCTTAGCATCCTTAATATTCTATGAAATCCCAGCCATTTTAGTACTTTCCCTCAGCTCGCTATACTTGCGTCATTTGCCCTGGTGTTTGGAACAGGCCTGGGGAGGATAAATTATCTCAAACTTAACCTGAATAGATGTTTATGGCATAAATAATTGGAAGTACAGACAGAAGTAATGCAGAAAGGACAAATAATCTCACAGAACTGAGGATATCTGCCTGTCTTTTATTGTTTCATTCTGCAGCCAGAGGGTCTGGGATCCCAGCCACTGCTCGGTGATCACACACCAGCTGCTTCCCAAAATGGTTTTTCCCCTCCAGTACCTAATCACGAGACCGGGGGGATTTTCTTTCCAAAGTGTACTTTGATACTTTAATCCCGCCCGGCACTGGACCGCTGCAGCGTGTTCGCAAGGAATTACACCCGACGTCAGTGAGGGAATGCAGTGTCCCACAGGCTCCGCTGATGGCGCTGGATTTTGGATGTCAGAGGAGAGGCTGAATCCACTCGGGATCGGCTCCCAGGGACAGCCGGCTCTGTGGAGAGAAATCCCCGCGCAGTTTAACCTGACTGAATAAGGATGCTGCAGCGCCATGGACATGTGTTCTCTGATGACGGCAGCGATGACGTTTCTTTACGCCATTGCATGACCTGGCTGCCGGCTTGCTCTGCTGAGAGCGAACCCCGCTGGGTTCTGCCCCGCACGTTACAAAGCCCGGCCCCGGCACCGCCGGCTCGGGACCCCGCAGGGCCCGTCCGGGCCCCGCCGCCCCTCACGGCCCCCGGGCGCGCCGTGACGTCACGCCGTGCCCCGTGCTCTTGGCGTGACGTCAGACCCAGGGCGGTGCTCCCGGCCTCCCTCTCAGCCCTTAGGCCCCGCCCCCGGGGGCGAGGTCACGCCCTCTCGCCTCTGATTGGTGCTCGGGCTCCTGTCCCCGCCCCCTCACGGCACTGCCCGCCCCGCCTTGCTCGGACCGGCGTCGCCAGCTTGGCCCCGCCCCGCCCGCCGGCTCCTCCAATTGCAGGGCGGAAGCGTTGATCGACAGCGCTGCCGCCCAATGAGAGTGGCGCGGG
>VZTX01024972.1:1555352-1619675 GCA_013400915.1 Pardalotus punctatus | reverse complement strand
GGGGGAGCTGGAGACGGGCTGGGGCAGATGGAAACCGCCCGGCTGAGCCACGGCTTTACAGCGCTGCCCCAGGGGCCGATCTGGCGGGACTCGCTCCCCTCCTCTTTTTTTTTTTTTTTTTTTTTTTTTTTCCCTTTCCAGCAGCATTGTCCTTTAGGGCCTATTGAAGGCAAAAGGCGGATAGGAAGGCTAGGGCCGCTGCTGTGTGAGGAGGCGGAGCTGGGCTGATGGGAGACTGACGGGAGCCGCATCCTATGGGCGCTGGGAGCCGGGCGCCGCTGGGGCGGGACCGCCGGCCGCGGCCTCTCGCGGGCGATGGGCGGGGTGGGGGACAAGGTTTGGCGAAGGTTACAGCTGAATGCAGAAGTGACACAAACTGACACTTCGCTCCAGCAAACTCGTTTCCATCTTCTCCTCGTGTCGTCTCGATTAAAAGTATACACGCATTGAGTCGTGTTATGAAACTTTCTGAATAGCGAAAGTGTGCTTTTTTTCTGTTATGTCTTTGTTTTAATTACTCATTGCAGTACCTGATAGTGATCTGAAGGGTGAAAATAGTATGATTTCCTTGTCCTTCCTTTCAAATAAAACGCATTTCTGTATTCTGATGTTTTCTGTGTGTAAGTGATTTGGGTTGTAACTTATAAGCTTGGGATCAGAGGACACTGTGGTTCGTGTAGTTGATTTTCCTTATTCAAACCCTTTGAGTGTTCATGGTTTCTGTTGTACACCATGTATTACTTCTGTGTTCCTGGGATGAAGTGGGAATTGCAGATCGACTTTGGTTCCTTAGCTGTCAAAAGTGAACTCGTGATGATTCAGTAGATAATTGTGTAAAACAAACTATTTCACTGCAGTGCTTAAACCCCAAGTATTGCAGGCTCCTCACAATCCATGGGAGTCTGTAATTGACATTTTTCTTTTTATTATTTGAGACAAAAATATGCCATATAAAAGTAAATGACATAGAACTTGATTGTTACTTGACACGTAACTGTACAGATTTTATTTTGTGCTAATCCTCCATCTGCTGTTTCTTGTTAGTATGGATATGCTAAAATGGTAGTGTACAATCATTCTCTTCCAATTGATAAAGCATATAACGGAGGTATCAAAATCTTCTCTTTTGGTCATTGACACATAAGAGGGGATGTAAGTGACTTGAATAAAATGAGTAGTGTATGTTCATAATGTTATTTAATTTCCAAGACTTGACAATTACAGGGGAAATCCTGACACAGTCCGTTGAAAGCATCAGCATCTTATATCCCCACCATGTTTTGCTCGACAGATATTAACACACGTACAGTGACAGAACTTTATGGGTCTGTTTGGGGCACTATTGGGATAAAGATCCTCACAGATTCTGCAAATTTGGATTGGGTACATGACCCTCCAGCTTTTCTGCTCATGAGCAGTGGAATTGGAAGGAAAGTACTGGCCAAGAGATCTATATGTGGCCCAAGAGGAAAAAATGGAGGCCTTGAATTTCTCTTACCTTATTATGCCTATTTCATAGTCTGCCTTCCCCATTGCTTTTGTTGTTGTTGCTATTTGTTACTCTTCCACGTAAGAGAAGTTCCATAGGGGTAAAATGATGTCAGCATTTTCCTTTGCTAATTTGCTGTGTGTTCTAGCGGGATTAGAGACAGAGGAGGATTTAGATGCTGCTCAAAACTTCATTATTTGTCCATCTTGAGCATCTTGTTTCTAGGTGAATAGGAGGAATGAAGCAACCAAGAGGTTGCACATGTGAATTTTCTTGAGGCATTTTATTGGGTTTTAAGCGTAGTGTTGTGGAGTCAGAATAGACATTTTATATACTTAGCTAGAATCTTAGCAAAATCATGTTTCAGTTTGCTGCTTCTTTAAGCAATAGCTAATTACTAAAAGTAACAACCTAGTGCTATGATAGGATAGGCAACAATATGTGGTAAAGCAGAATATGGTGAAGGCAGCAAGACTTAGAATTCCTGTAGGGTTGGAGAGGTAGCGGGGAATATTCCAGTTACGGAGCTTGGAATACAAATGATCTTCTAGAAGCTATTTAATATGTTCTGTTTATTGGGATATTCTGGTTTTGGGATATTCTTCTGTCTTGTGGAACAGAGATTGGAATCCTTCATTTTAGTGCAAGAAAAGTGATAAGCTCATTGGATAATTTGTAAACGTAATTGTAGAAATGAGTTGTTGTGTTGTCCATCTCCATAGTCCCACCCCAAGAATTTTTTCCAACTAAAGTCAATTGCATGATACAAAATAACAATGTTCAAATTAGTATTGGCATGCTTAGTTATATTTCAATACACAGAGAAAAGGAAAATTGATTGGAAGGAAAATTTTGTTTTTCTGTTAATTTAGAAATAATTTACCAGATTTTTCTAGTCAGAAGTACCATGTAACTACAGGACTGTCAGAGCGTTTTAGTAGATAAAGATCTAGATAAGGTACTTATAATTTTTTTACTAAAAAGCATCTTGTTCTACTTTGCTGAAAGTTGGTTGGGTACATTTTTAATGGCTGTTTAGAGATTGAATGTGTATTTTACTGTCCCACAGAGGTGGATGGGGATGGGGGGGAAGGATTGAGTAGCTTAAACATTCAGTACAAAGATTATTCTTTCACAGACATCTTACTAGCAGCTATTTCTGTAGCGTCATTGGAAGCTACTGAATATTGTAGATTTTTAATCATCTACTTCCTTTATAATTTCATGTGCAGGATGTTTGGATCTACCTGCATAAAACTATACATTGTTTATTTCTGCATCTGAATTCTCTTCATAACTTAAATACCAAAGAGGACATGTGGAACCTGTCTTTCCAAGAGATTTCTATCTGAGGCAATAGTGTGGAAATTTAAATAATTAAGTATTTAAGTTCATTTTTCACTCTGGTGATATTACATGTAGTAGTTTAATTATATTAGTGTGGAAATTTAAATTATGAAGTATTTAAATTTATTTTTTCAGTTCTGATATTACATGTAATAGTTTAATTATATCCTGCTAAGTCGGTGTTCAGGCTTGCTATAGTGATTTTCATTTTTAGTATTATTTGGGGAAGGTTTAAATTTCTGGGTTTTACTGTATTGAGGAAGAAATTTCAAATATGCAGTCCATGCTAATGTCACTTGTGTCTATAACTTTCTAGACCTTATTCTAGAAAGGATTGCATGTTAAAATTTATACTCTGTGCAAAAAACTTTTTAAATAAATAAAAATAAATTGTAACAGGGATGAAATCTCAATAATTTTGTGGGGTTTTTACAACTTTTAAAAATCTTCCCCTAGTTACTGTTAAATTTACCAAAGGAACAAGGTCTGCTGGATAGAGTGCTGGGCTAGGATTTAGAAAAGACACCTGCAGTTTTCTATCAGCTCTGTCACTGAGTGAATTCATGTGAGGTTTCATTTTAGTGTGCTTGTGTTTAAGGTGCTGTATGGAAAGGAGTAGCTGTTATCCCTTTTGTAGGTTGTTAAATTGTATGAGTTTGTTTTTGTGGTTAGATGGACTAGCTTGGTTGTAGAATTCTGAAGGGAGACATGATTGCATTACAGATGAGATTTTGTGTATATAGACTGTGGAAGCAAGTACAGAGAGAGAGAGAGAGAGATAAGAGGCTAGGGGTAGCTGAAGGCCAGAAAAAATAAAGCAACCTGTCATAAGATAGTGCAGACATCAGAGCAGCAGAGCGGAGTTGCAAGATCCGGATCTTCTGCAGGGTTATTCAAGGTAGTGTTAGTTTAGTCAGGACTTAGATTGAGATAATAATCATCAACAGTAAAGTGGGAAAACATGCTAAAACATACACTGATTGATTCAAGAAGTTATTTTGGTAGTTTAGCTTGTGTCATATATGCTTTTTAAGAAAATAAAGTGTTTTACTAGCCTAAAGAAAAAGGTCTGCTTTGAAGAATCACTAATGAAGGAATTGGTAATGCATACTGCTGCCACTGGGTGAGTAATTAATTCTCACTAGATCCTTGTGACACTGTAATGTGTTATTATGAACTTGAAACAAATTTGCAGACTGTGGCTGAGAGGAAGTGCAACTTTAAAACATTGCATTGTATTTAGGACACTGGAATATCCTGAAAGAAATGGAGCCAGCTTCCAGTTACTTGTCAGGTTGATATTGTTACTTTTAAAACTACAGGAAAAACTTTTACTCTTTGATATTTGATTCTGCACTCTGAATATTTTGCGATAATGGCTGTAACTAATTAGCTAAAGACTGCTGTTGAGTGAATTCCTCTTCTGATTCTGTCTTCTGGGGTAGAAGTTCACTCCGCTGCTTATTCAACTCTTGCACTTGTCAGTGAAACTGAATTACCTTTTGTAATTTTTGGTTTATTGATATTTTTATAGTTGTTTTGATGGAAGTCATGTTGAATTGTGTGAGGTGACACAAAAGTTTTAAAATATCACTCTAAGTTCAGCTATTAGTTTCTCATATGTAGATGATCTTTTCACCAGCTTCTCTGAACCGAATATCTTACTGACTTCAGAGAAACCTCAGAGTTCCAGTTTTTAGTAACTTTGTTCTTGAATTGTGAAAGAAATGCCTTGGTCAACAGTACTGTAACTTTCTTGAAGAGAATTAATGTAATGTTGACCTGCTGTCTTTGTAAGAGGTTTTGTGGTTCCATTTTAGTAAAATGACTTTTTCAGCTGTCATTTGAAGTATCAAGCAGCAAATGTTTTATTTTACGAGCAATATTAAACTGTCCTACCAATTCAGTTAGTAAACTTTTTTTTAATAAGTAACATTTTTAGGCAAAATACTTAATTGAAAAAGTGGAGATATAATATGGTAACAAATATCACCACTGTTTTTATGGAAAAAGACAGCCTGGCAGCCTTACAACATAAACTGAACAGTCAGTGCCTATGCAAATGCATTCAAATGCTAAAATATAAATTATTTCATGTGACTTGCAATTCTCTTCAAAATTGCACAGTATCCTACTTTGGATATCAATTTCGTAAATAGATAGAATTTTATGTACTAATATTTTTGGAATAAAAATTATAGATGGTAGAGGGGCAGGGGAAAAGTATTTGAAACTACTTCCTTTGTAGGCCTGCCATTTTTTATGTGCTGTAAAGTCAGTATCTTCTCTGCTGGTTAAGTTGTAAAGCTTGCATATTCAACTTGTCAGAACTCTGCGTTTACTGAGCCTCCTGTGGCTGAGACATCTTGTAAGTTTTTACACCGTTATTAATGGAAATATTGTCTATGTGTGACCTCCAACTTAACTTATGGTAACCTTTTTTAAATTAAAATAACTGTTGAAAAGCTATCTAGTTAGGTGAAGTTGTATTTGTTTTTAAACTCTTCATGAAACTATTTTAAGCTTTTCAACAAGATAGCAATTAACTCCCTGAGCTGCAGACCAGGTGTAGAAAACATCAATAGTAAGTATTCAGAAAAGACCTTCATACAAATTGAAAAAATTAATAAACCAGAGTGAAATGTAGTGTGGTCTTTAACTAGTTAGCCGTTTTTATACGGCTGGATTATTAACCGTGGAAGTATAAATAGCAGGACAAATATCGTAGCCTTTAAATGAGCACTGGTAGTTGGATCTTTGGTATTCATAATTCATTCTCCTTTGCCTTGCCTTACTGAAAGATGTAGTGTGTGCCTAAGAGTAAATTGTATATTAATTGAAATAAATCTTGTATGGTTGCACTATGAGAGTGGCCACTGGATTCCAGCTGATATGAAGAGCACTGAATATTTTATCAGGATGGCCCCTCTGGTGGCCTGGGGGATGATTCTACCTGGTGGCTGCCTGTGCCGTGGAGGAGTCTGCAAGACGTGTTGGGGCACGTGGGTGCCTGTATCTGCTCACTGAGGTGTTCTGAACTGGGGGTGCCTCTGTTTTAATGCACACACGTGTAACTTGGTGCTCAGGCCTCCAATCATTAGCATCCCACTTGGGAACGGAGTTCAAACGTAGGCCAGTACCTGTCCGTAGCAGATAGTTCTAACTGCTTAAAAGTGGAGTAAATAAAGGACATCAGGAGGGCAGGAAAGAAAGTGGTCAAATAGTCAAGAGCATATATCTGGTCTTTCCATTACTTGACTGCATCCTCTCTTGTGTTTTTAAGTCCTGCATATATTCTAGGTGATACTAAGGCTAATAAATATAGTGAGACAGAAATAGTAGAAAGATTACAGATTTTATGTGCTAAAAATCCTGAAGATAAATGTATTGGTGAACTTAAAGTATGTACATCTGTGTGACCATAGTTTTATTTGGTTTTGGTGTCTATTAACTCTATTTATGTTTCCCTAAATCTGAGAAAGTGTTATTGAAGTATGATGATTGTAATCAGTAGTGTGTACATAGTAAAAGATGCAGCTTTTGATAGTGTCCCTGTGAAGATTCTCATAGGACTGAACAGAAAAGACTGTAGCTATCTCCTCCTTGAAGTTGCATCTAGAAATGTGTTTCTCTCCAGGATCTTTCAGGCCCAGTAGCTTTGTTCTTGAATTTTGAAAGAAATGCCCATCCAGGCAATCCCTGCGTATAGACTTGAGGTCAACTGGGGAGAGCAAGATGCTTTCCTCTGGCATTGCTATGGTATGCTGATAAGATCTGCAAGTTTAAACTGAAAAACTTAAATCATACCACTGTCTTCAGTGGTAAAAGAAATGTAGCAGAAAGATCTGAAAGCTGATGTCAGTTGTACTGAAATTACAGTGATGGTTGGAGAGTAAAGTATGAGGTGAGGCAATGCCTCAGCGTTTCTGAGGTCTGCATGTGCTGCATTCTCCATTACCACACATTCTCTTGGGGTCTCCGCACTTGGAGATCCATCCTATTCCTGGTTAGTTCCAGTGCAACACCTGCCTCTCAGCAAATCTGAAACAACCCGTAATGTCTTTGTCATCACTAGGGTACTGTTTGAGGTGGAATCTGCTGAAGGCTACAAGTACAGGGTTATAGTTGCATCGGTCCCTAGGAAATTTCTGTAAAAATTTTGGAAGTAAATATCACACCTGTTGAACTACCTGGATTGGCTTCTATACTTCATGTTCCTAAGAATAATTGTGGTCTGAAAGACTTGGATTTGAATTAGCTAAAATGTAGCTTCTTCATTCTGCCTTCCTAATGTTTTCTTGTTATTCTTAAGTGGATCTAATAGTGAGTTGCTGCTGAAAGGGGCAACCCCACTTCCCCTCTTATGCCAGATGTAGAAATTTCATGGCAAAAGAGTGAGTTGATCACTGATTTATGTTTTTTGAAGACTGGGTTATGAAAAATGAATTTTTTTCCATTTGGAACAAAAAACTGGTAACAGTTCACCCCTGCAGCCACATAGTGGATGTGTTAAGTACAAGGACAAAAGGGTGAGAACATGGAGGGAAGGATGAGAGAAGCAGCAGAATGTCTTGTCCACTCTTGGTGGCAACGTGCAGTGGCAGTACAGTTCCTGTTACATTAACTCACCTTGAAGTCATCCTCACAGCTTTCTCTGTCAAAATGCTGCTGTTGTTCTCTTGAACGTTAGTTACTGCTGCTGTAAAAATGATCACTTCTGGTTTTTGCAAACTGGTACTTGTGCTGGCAGCAGTAGTAATTCCTTCAAGTTTTTGTGTGACATTTTGTGACATTTTTCTTTTTTCAGATAAGATTTTTTAAAGATGTAGTCATGTTTAAACAAAGTAAAATTTGGTTCAAACACCACTCTAGACAGTAACAAACTAAACTGGAAAAAGATTTTTTCGTGTCAGTTTATGCTTGTTTTTTGAGTATAGAATGGAATTATTAGGACTCTGTTGGTAGCTGGATAACCTTTTGGACAAATTCTTAGTTAATGTAATTGTTGCCATTGGGCATTTGAAAATAGTGAAGCAGCATTTCACTTTTCTAGATTCAGACAATTTACAGGTATCTTTCCATTTCTTAAATCTGATCAGTGCAGGTGTTTTTGACTGTTTTAAGTCCTTCTTAAATAGCAAAATTTTTGGAGATATAATTCTTTGGGTTGAGGTAGTTGCTGGTTACAGATGTGCTGTACTTAAACTTACCTGGAGCAATTGCATAAACTGTGATACCAGAGATTGTTTTATTTGTCATGTTTTATTTTCTCAGAAATGCTCTGAGCTCCATTCTGTTTATTGAAATAGAAGTGGTGTCTGTGTGCTCCATAATGAAGGGCTTGCTTTTGGATTTTTTTTAATGCAGCTTTAATATTGTGTTGACCTCCTGAAAGAGTTTCTTGAGTGATGCTATGAAAAATACTTCCACCTTGAAGATAAAATTTGCTTCCCAAATTATCAAGACTCCCACTGAACCATGATCTGCAAAACTTGCCAGCTATTAGGCTTATTAATGAATTTTTTTAAGTTGTATTAGATGTACTGAAGGACTGCTTCATGAGTCTCCACTCTCAGGAGATGATTGTTTACAAGTCTGCTGTATGTAATAAGAACCTTTCTAAAGGAGTCTTGTTTATGAAGGCACATTCAAGCCTTGCAATTCTATGAAATGATGAAGTTTTGGGGTGTGCACAGTGTCTGCAGGTTTTGTTGTTCATTCATGCTTTTTCCCTTTTCTGTCTTGCCTTTTCTTCTTAGCTTAAAAGTTTTAAGTTTTCCAGCTTATATACATACTTGTTTTGCAGAAGTGAAGAATACACAGGTTACCTGAATTTGGGGTCTTTGATATCCAACTGACCCCCTAGTGCAAGTGTCTCACCTGCTAATTCTTGATCTGACAGATCAAATGGGATCTGTTAACAGTTGTTTCCCATAGCTCAGTTTTTTCTCCCTGACAGGGTTGATGTTTTGACATCTTGTAACAAAGTTCGTGTATGTTAATAATGTCTGCAGCCCTATGAGCAGATCAGCTTATTGAACTCCTCCAGCAACTTTATTTGGAAATGTTGTTCTTGTATGGTAAACATAAATGTTTTATAAGAACATCTGTACTGGTTCAGGCAAAAGCTTTGACAAATCCAGTATACTTGTCTGCAACATTATCTCTAAAGGAGCAGTTCGGGACAAAAAAAGAGCGGGGAGAATGATACCTCTCCTAAATACCCCCTCAGCCATACACTATTTTCAGCCTAGGGGATTTCCTGACACTGATACGCTTTGTCTAGCTGGAAACTCTCAAGGGATCTCTCTTACTCAATTTCCATTGAAGGCCATCTAATTTTTTTTTTTTTTTGAGTCATCGGTACCTTTTGGCAAGGAATTCTTGTAGCTGTTACATGAAGTTTTGTATGTAGATCTTACTAACTCATTAGTATTTTCTATTAATAAAAAATAGACATTGAACAGTCTCTGTCCATGGAGAGACATGGATTAATAGCTCATAACTCATTGCATCAGGTGGTTATTGCCCCTCTGCCTGATTTCAAGTTTACCTATGCTGAATTTTGTTTGCCTTTTTATTGCCCAATACAGTTTCATAATGTCCTTCTGCATTTTTTCAGTTACTCTGTAGTCACTATCCCTGATCACTCGCTGTCCTTTGGTAGCTTTTTAACTGTGTCACCCATCTCATCTTCCAGGCCACTTAGGAATTTATCAGATAGTGGAGGTCCCAGTGCAGAATCCTTCAGAACTGTGCCGATGACTTCCCTGATGTCATCTTGATAGTGTCTGTTCTTTTTCTTTGCTAACCTAAGTAACCGAGGCTTATATGGTAGCTCTTGAATCCTTTGAGTAATTCCATTAAGCTTTTATACGGGATTAGCAGCTTCAGATTTTCATTTGGATAAGTGTTATGAAAATAAGCTTGCAGATGTGCAAGAAAAGAAATCCTGCAGTAACGCCCACACATTGGTTTCTGTCTCCCTTGTGAGTTCTCTGACTTGAGTTACACTAGAACCATAAGCCCAGCCTCGTTAGAAATCAGTCCCCCATAAAACATAAACCCATTACAAGTAACACTGTATCACTCTTGCAGCTCTTGGTAATGCTTCTTTAAAAAATGTGCTTCTATGTATATTTGAAGTTGATTCACAGATCTGCTTTAATGCTTCTGATCACTTCTGATGCTTTGATTCCAGCCAGGTGTTAAATCTCTGTTTCTCATGGCAGGAATTGTCTGAACTGAGACAGAGAGGGAGCCATAAGCATTATAATTTTTTTTCTTTTACAATAGTGTTTCAGTGCCTTGCTCTTGTTTCAAGCCCCTGCTCTTGCTGTTTGTTGTGCAATAACATCAAACATCACCAGTGCATATAAAAGCTGTCCTTGCTCTGAAGACTACACAGCCAAATTTCTTAGATTATCAAGGAATGTGGTTAAAAAATAACAACTTCTTTTATTCTGAATTCACATGTCTTTTAAATACCATGTGAAATTTATTGAGCACACAGATTCCATTGTTTGCTAGACTTTAAATAGGCTTTGTTTTTGGGCTTTGACAGTGGCTTCCCCAGTGTGTGGCTGCTTGGTTTGTATGTTAAGGATTTGTTCCGTTTTTTCATGGAAAGAAACAAAAGAAATTAGGGTAAAATTGCAGATTCTTCCATAATATATAAGAACAATTTGGAATTCTGTTGCTATCATATGATGTGGTCATGCTTTTTGACTATCAGTCTTCTAATTGGCACTGAAATTTACTGCACTGTGTATGTGATTTTTAGTATGTTGTTGACCAAACCCGATAAAATTTTTCCTTTTTTTTTTTACTAATTAGGATTTCCGTATTTTTTTCCTACTTGTATTTGCCAGAGAAAGGACAGGTTGTTTGCTTTTAATAAAACCATTCTGGGAAGAAATGCTACTTTGAAAACATTGTCCTGGTTAAAAATATGGACACTTCTGTCCACATTTAAAAAAAAAATTAGAAGTATATAATTTCTTTTTTGCTCTTTCCATTGACTAATTGTTATACATTCTCAAATTGGTGGAAAAACTTCTTAAATGAGAGCTGTTAATTGTAAACTGTGTAATGTACTGGTATATTTCAAAGAATAACAGAGGAAACTTTGTATAAAACAGCAGTTTTGACTTAACTATTGTGGGAGAATGTGTTTGGTCTAATTGGTACCATGTAGAAGGAGACAGAATGAAACACTGGAATCACAGATGTGGTCTCTTTTGGGAACTGAAAGAAGGATAAAGGTAGCATCTATAGCTTTATCTAAGAGCTTGGCTTCTCCAGTAATGTGTCAAAATGTCTAAAAAGAGTAAGTTTGAGTCTTGAGAGACTCATTTGCAGATTATACAAATAAACAGCATATTAGTTTTCAACTTCTTCAATATGTAATCCAGTGACATTTTTTTTCTGCCGATGGTATAGATCCCAGTGTAGTGAATTTGAGCCTGTGGGCAATTTGCTTCCTTTTTAAGTTACCTTTTATGATCTCCAAGACATTGTCTGTGGACCTTTAGTTTACCTGCTAGGACAATAGTAGGGGGTATCGTTTGTCCTCTCTTATTCCAATATTTTCTATTACTTTAAAAATAGGTATTTAAGAAAACTTGAAAGCTTGTTAAATCATTCTATTGTTTTGTGTTTTTTCATTTACAAAAAATGTTGGTTTAGGACCTTGCTGTGTGGACACACAATTTTCTGAGGCCTCTTGGTGCTGATAAAATACAGATGAGGTTACCTTAGATTAATTCAGTGGGTTTTGTGGTTTGGCTTTGGTTACTGTTTTCTAACAGTATGAAGGAGACTATGGAGAGAAAAAAAGCTGTTAAAGACATGGAATTGTCTTGCTTGGCATAAGCTTTTAGTTAATCTTTCTGTTGATAGTCCATACATTAGCACTTTGTTAGTGTTCTTGTATCAAGCTTCATTGAAGAGTGATTTAATTATACCTTTATTTTACTGCCCTCTTTGATAATCTCTGATTTTATGCTGTCATCCTGTATTCCGTAGTAAACAGAACTGCCACAAGAAGGTGTTTGTGTTGCATTTATTACTGTAGTACCAAGATACTTTAAAAAAAAAAAGTTCTGTATGTTTGATATTACAATATCCGCATTCCGTTTAATTTAGGGGGAAGACTAGGATTACTTAGTGTTAAAAAAAGGTTATTTACCATGAAAGAGCAACTCTGTTGTAGGGAACAAACCTGGAGTGCTCCAGCTTTGCTTTCTGTACCATTGATCCTCCTTTCTGTTGCTTGCTGTAGCTTATCTACAGTTGTTGCTTTGCTGTAGCTAGATCTCAGGAGACTAAAGCTTAGTTATTTTCTGCTGCTGTCTGTTGTAGTTCAAAAGAGTGTTTAGTGTCTATCTCACTGAATAGAATTTCGAGAAATATGTGAATTCTAAGATAGTCTAAGTTGAAAAATCTGAGTGCTTATACAATATTGTGTTCTCATTCCTTTACAAGACACTTCATAAATTGGCTCTTGTGTCTCTAGTGGTTAAGCTGCTGACAGTTTATCTAGTGTGATCTTGTTAAGGTCATTGATTAGTCTTGCAAAAATTGAAGGTTACTTAAAAGGAAAAAAATATACTAGGAAGTGGAGTAAGGAGAAACTATTTTGAAATAATTTAATCATATATGTTTTTACTTTGTAAATAAAAAGTGGTTTTCACAAAGTATTGATAGAGATGTTAAAATTTTTATTTGGTGATTCTTGTTATAAGGCACGTCCATCTGTCATATTTTATAGCTGGAAACTGAGAATTCTTTCCAGCTTAGTAGTTAAAATAACCAGCCTGCTACTAATTATTTAGGCTGTAATGTGCTCCCTCTGTTCAGATTAGCCCTGGTCCTTCCGAGGATGGAAAAATTATTTTTAGCATGACAGTGTGGAAAAGATATGAGAAGGATAATAACTTATTTTTCAGAAAGTGTTCTCTAAAATCAAGCTTCACATCTATCAGCAGAAATGTTTGTTCTTTGAGTGACTTGTATTATTTGTTATGAAACGTCTCTAGTACTGGGATGAGAAAATACTCTGTATAAAGTTTTGTTGATTCTAAAACATAATGGAAATGTTTAAGACCACCTGTGAAACAAAGTACTTGAGAGCTGTAAAATGAGAGCTCTCAAAAATTATTTAAGAAATTTGTTTAGATTTTCCACTTTTATATCAAGTAACTGAATGTTAAAAGAAGTAATTTAAAATGATATTCAAAAAAGCTGGACTGTAATACAAAATACAAGAATATTGTTGTCTGATTTCTTAATTTGTCTTGGAGTGTCTCTTTTATTGCTGTCTCTTCCCTCTCCTCCCCATCTAATAAAAGCAAGACACACAAAGTGTGTTAGCTGAAGTCAACCAGATTTTGTTAGCCTAGATCTCAAAAAACTGAATTTCTCAAATGCCTCACTTAAAGAAGTGTTAAGACAGAAAAGGGAGGCCACATTATCATCTCATTCAGGGAAAAGCTGAAGCATAAACTCGGTCCTTACTAGGTGCTAAGGACCTAAACAATGTGTGAAAGTTTTGATTGAAGTGAGTCAGTGTCCAGAAGCTTTGCCATATAGAATCAGAATGATTTGAGTTGAAAGGAAACTTTAAAGATCATCAACCCTCACTTATGTGGGCAGGGACATCTTTCATTAGATAAGGTTGCTCAAAGCCCTGCCCGCCCTGACCTTGAATACTTGGAATAGATCATCCACAACTGCTTTGGACATGTTGTTCAGTGTCTCACCCCCTTCAATGTAAAAAATATCTTCCTTATGTCCAATCTAAATCTACCAGATTTTAGTTTAAAACCCTGTCACTACAGACCCTCAGAAAAAGTCTGTCCCCATTTTTCTTCCAAGCCCTTTTAAGTTCCCTCGGGAACTGGGGATGCATTTCATAAAGTTCCATGGACTGATGATACCTTCAGGTTCCTTAGATGGTCTCAGATCTGACCTTGTCATGCAATGGGCAATTCTTCATTTTCCCAGTCCCCACATTTCCCTCCTGCAAGTGAGGCAGTGTGTCTGGAGCACTTGCTAGTGAAGAGCAGGATAAAAAAGCCATTAAGTACCTCATCTTTGTCTGTGTCCTGGGACACCTTTGAGAGAGGGCCCCTTTTATCACTGATATAGAAACTTTTTCTTGTATAGAAGCTTCATCCATCTTGATGTCCTTGGCCAGATTCAATTCTATCAGGGCTTTAGCTTTCCTAACCTGATTCCTGGCCACTTGGACAATTTCTTTGTAATCATTCCAAGCTACCCATCCTTGCTTCCCCCCTCTGTAGGCTTCCTTCTTCCGCTTATGTTTTTCCAGGAGTTCCTTGTTCAACCATGCAGGTGCCTGGTGTTTTGCCTGACTTCCTTTGCTAGGCATGCATTGCTCCTGAGCTCAGAGGAGGTGATCCTTGACTATTAACCAGTTTTCTTGGGCTCCTCTTCCCTCCCGGGGTTCTACCAAGGTGATCCCTGAGAGGGCCAAATTGCATTCTCCTGAAGTCCACAGCAGTGAGCTTGCTGTGCACCCTTGCTGTCATAAGGGTCTTGAATTCCACCATTTCATGGTCACTGCAGCTCAGGCTGCCCTGGAGCTTCATGTTCCCCAGCAGCCCCTACTTTTTGGTGAGAACAAGGCCCAGCATAGCACCTCTGCCTGTTGGCCCCTCTAACTCGGGGAAGGAAGGTATCATCGTGACATTCCAGGCCCCTCCTGGTCCTGGATTGCTTGTGCTCTGCTGTGTTGGCCCTCTGACAGGTAATGGTGTGGTTGAAGGCCCTCATAAGGATCAGGGCTCATGAATGTGAGGCTGCTCCTCTCTATCTATAGGGAGCTTCAGAGCTCAGTGTTCCTGGGTGGGGAGCCTGTAGCAGACCCCCAGTATAATGTAACCTGTCCCTGTCCTCCCTTTCATCCTGACCTGTAGCCTCCCAGTTGGCTCCTCTTTCATTCCTGGGCAGAGCTCCATGCACTCCAGACAATCACTGACATAGAGGGGAACATCTGCTCCGTGTATCCTGGGCCTGTCTGTTGGGGAAGAAGAAGCACCCCGAAACCGCTACACCTGTCCTTCCTAGACACCCTGTATCCTTCCATTCTGACGCTCCAGTCATAGGAGTCATCTCCCACCATGTCTTAGTGATGCCAGTAAGATGACAGCCATGCAGGCATGTGCACGTCTCTAACTTCTCTTTTTTTATTGCCTCTGCTATGCACATTTCCAGAGAGGCATTTAAACTGGGCTTAGTCAGCTTACTGGCTGGAGTGGCAGGAATTCCTTTGTGCTGCTGTTCAGGTGCTCTCCTGCTGACCTACAATCCCTTTCCAGGCTCTGAGCATCTTTTGCTGGCTCTGGCATCAAACTGGTTGCAGTGGGATGGATTGAGGCTCCCATTCTCTTGAACCTTTAGGTAGTTCTGTTCCATGTCTCAAAGAAGATAAATGAAGAGTGTCAGTTTTCCCGTGTCTCTGAAATACGGGATTTGGGGGCCAACGGGGACTGTGGCATTGACTTAGGGAGAGCATTCATCACATGCTGTGCTGTGGAGAGCCAACAGGACTAAATAGATCTTCTGGAATGTTGTTCTTTAACAGTTAAGATAGTATGGACTTCGTAAGAGTTTGGACTTGTGGCTCTTGGGTTTGGACTACCTTGGGTCACAATATTAGACTTTTCTTATATTTTCTGTTCTATCATTATGGGATGAAGCAGTAACCTCCATGGCCTTGCAGGATGTTTCTACCTACTGTTAGTTACGCTTACTGAAAAGATATTGACTAATTGAAACATGTTGCTGAGAAAGATTGAATAATGTTGTGTTACCTCCTTTCTCAAAATGAACACTGCCACCAGAGCAGTAAGGTCACTTTAGTAGGAGAAGGTAGGGTTTTGTGAACTCTGTAGCAACTGATCATAATGGATTTCTTCTTGGTGATGTTGCAATTGACTCCGTAAAGGTCTGGAATATACAGTTGTACCTGGGTGGTGGTGCAAAAATGCTCCTGAAAACTATCTTTTGTTGTGTTGACGTGTACCAACTTTGAGTTTTGTTTGGCCACAAAGCACACATTGCCCACATGGAATGCTGCCCCCAGTATATAGTTCAGATTAGGTGATGTCTGTTGTAAGTATGTTGGTTATCTTGCAGTGGGGTTGAAAGAAAACAGTAGATTTTCCTTAGTCACTTGAGTGTATTTTGTTTCCTTTCAGTGAAGGGATATTTCCTGCTTGGATTTGAGCTTTCTTTTTTCATGCTAAGAAGCTGGAGAGGAGAGAGAAGGCCTACAAAAATGCCAGATTAGCATGTGGTTGATAAGTAGACCAATCCAAAAATGCCTGTTTTGGGCTGACATCCTCTGCATTCGAGAGCAGAATTCTGACATCTGTGGTGCTTGCACCTTCTGCCCCATGCTTATCAAGATTGATTTGTGATTGTGGGTGGTATAAGTCTTAGGATGGTTTGTCTATTTTAGGATATGGTTTAGAGTATAAGCTCTCAGGTAAGACAGGTGTATGCTTTGTGTTAAAGAGGGTTGAATGTTGACTTTGGCACAGATAAATTGTGTTCTGATCAAATTTTTGAAGTTATTCCAGGAATTTACATTTTTACGAGGACAGATTTTGGATGATAAAATGTTTTACTGTCCTGAAACAAGGCAAATAATTGAAACTGGAAAAAAAAAAAAAACCTACCCAAAAGCCACCACCACCAAAAAACCTGAACCTGAAGGTAATAGTAACTATTTAGTAGTAGGATTTGTGAAACTCCTGGTCAGATGAATTTCATAAATTCAGTGTTTTATAAACAAAACACTTTTTTTCTATTCCAGAAAAGGGTATCACTGCAAAACAGTAGGATTATATTATGTTCTATTGATGCAAAATATGCAGTCAGTCTTTATTCAAACTAACATAGTTTTTTATAATGGAAGTGGCTTTTTTTTTTTTCCCAGCTGATAGTGAAAGTAATAAAATCTCAGCTTTCCCATAAAGCTAGGTCAAACATATATTTCAATCAACAGATTAATTGTGAAGTCTTTGATGAAAGTCTCTCTTCCTGCAGTAAAAAGTACCTTTTCTGAAAGTCACCTTTAAACTTGGAATAATTCCTCTCACTCTTCAAAATGACACTGAGTAGATGTACTATATGTTTGGAGTAAGCAGTATGTAAATGACTGCTTTCTACTTTGGGTGTTTTTTTTTCACTGTTTAATATTATTCATGTATGGATACATATTATCACAACTTATCATTTTTTCCTCTTTATAGGTCCTGCTGGGGACTTGCATCTGGCCTCAATGTGAAATTAAGGTAGAAAAACACATCTACATATGTGTTTGCTATTAGGATTTAGGTTATTCACTGGTCATGCCTGAAGAGTGATGTTCGTCTCTAGTCGGCTAACAGCCAGGAAATATAAATGATTGTCCTAGAAGTCAAGCCTCTCTCCTATTTACTGGAGTGAAAATCACCTCCAGATATCGACGGAAAATCAACTGCAGAAAATGCTTCACGTTATAAGGATGCCAACCACCTAGATTCATGCGCCCTATCTGTACAGTTGTTGTGGATGGTTTGCCATCTGAAAGCTCCTCAAGCTCTTATCCAGGCCCTGTATCTGTTTCTGAAATGTCTCTGCTACATGCTTTGGGTCCAGTGCAGACCTGGCTGGGACAAGAGCTAGAGAAGTGTGGCATTGATGCCATGATTTATACTCGGTATGTCCTCAGTCTTCTGCTGCATGATAGCTATGACTACGACCTGCAGGAACAGGTATTTACATATTTTAGATGTTGTCCAGTGAAAGTGAGTTTTTGTACCAGTTATGTTTTGTGTATTATACCTGGGTATGCCTCAGTTGGGGGGGTGGTTGTCTTTAAGTGTGTGGGTGGAAGGAGGGTATAGACCACACAGGAGTCAGATTTGATGGGTGAACTGAGACTAAAGTAGTTAGGTTGCTGTATGGGAATTGCATTAAGCAAAGTTTTCACATTGGTGCAATTGATATCAAAATTGTTAACACTGGGATATTCTGTGTCATAAGTGCAGACCATCACTACTTGTGATTATAAGCTTAATTTAATATTGGAACAATAGTAAACCACTGTAATTCTTATAAACTGTGTGTCAAATTGCCCAGCTCCACTGCAGTCCCTCTACTTCCAATGGATTTCATGTTGTGCTGTTTTCAGTAAAGAATAAACCCCCCCTCCAAATATTTTTTAGTGTTCAGGTATTTGAAATACATTATTATACATAATTATTCATCTCTTCTGAAATGATGGTAATGATGAATGCTGATAAAAAGCATGCAAAAGAGTTGTGACCCCAGAACATACTGCTCAGTCTCAATACCTTTTTTATTTTTAATTTATTTTTTAAAAAATTTCTCTGCATCATGAACCTCTATCGAAATACTTTTAATAGTGGAGTTTTATGAATTCAGGACTCAGGGCAATTACAAAGTTTTCAAAAAGGGATGACGATGCTGTTAAACATAGACTTTGTCTTAGAAGGTGTCTGTGGTGACAGTGGGAAGGAAGGAAAGCAAATACTTATTATTTGATAGCTTAATTATTAGTTCTTTTTCATTGCCGTTGTTTTGGTTATACTTCAAACATTGCTACCTAACTGCTTCAGAACTCCCATTGTCATCTAGTTTATCTTTTTTTAAATCCAGCAAGAGCAGAGCAGTCTATTGTGAGATAGATGTAAATGTAACTAAGCAGAAAAAAGTTCATGTCAGATGCTGCCAGCTTTTGAACTTTTAGGAACCATTACTGTGCATAAAAGCCTTCATGCTTCCCTTGTGCAAACCAGAAAACTTGTATCTGTAAAAGATTTTTGTTTCTTTTTGTTCAGAAGTGTATCTGGCAGCAGTAGATGTCATCAGCAACAACTCCATGATTAATAATAAGAATTCAAAAAACCCAATGTAAGCACTTTCTGGAATGTACCATAACATGTAGGCCTTGGTCAGACATGAAGAGCTGTATTTTAGAAGGGGGCAGAAAAAGGTTCCAAAACCTGTTTGAAAGGAGCACGGGGGATGAGGACATTAAAAATGAAACCAATTGAAACCACATGAGAACTTGA
Organism: Pardalotus punctatus; assembly: GCA_013400915.1. Taxonomy (NCBI): domain Eukaryota; kingdom Metazoa; phylum Chordata; class Aves; order Passeriformes; family Pardalotidae; genus Pardalotus; species Pardalotus punctatus. The sequence continues at coordinate 1,600,727 of VZTX01024972.1, read as the reverse complement.
GGAGCTTTATAGATGGGCCAGTGGCCTTGGGGAAAATGAAGATGTGTTTCTTTTCAGTCCATTTCAGACCACAGTCACAACTTTGAAGTCGCTACTGTGATGTATCAAATTACCCAAGTGCCAAAATAGTTTTCTTTTTATCAGGCTTTGCAAGGAAGCAGGGTAGCTATATTATGAAAATCTCATTCAGTTTATTTCTTGTTTTGATACCTTAACTGGATCCTTTGTGGGTTTGATAACAGAGCTTTAAGGAATGTGTCTGTTCTTTTTCCAAGTTGATTATCTGAACCTAATGAGCCAAAGGGAGAAGAATACCACTTGCTGACAGGGTAGCCAAAACCTGTGTTGCTGAGCTGGGTGCTGTGGTACCAATGTACAGGATGTCTTCTGAACAAGATTGAGCTTGAAGCTGGAAGATTCTTTTCCACCTCCTCCAATTTGATCCTGTTTATAACATACCTTTACTGCATTTGTTCGCCATTCTTCAAATAACTATTTTCTAGATTTTGAGACTTAATATCAATTTAGTTCTGGGATTATGTTCTGTAATAATGATTAGATGCATGTTAGGAAACATACTGCTCCCTAGTTCCTTTTTCAAATAGCTTAGTCTTTAAAGCCTGCAAGTACAAATTTCTTATATGAAAAATTTAGGAAATCTGTAAACACGTGCTTCTTTTGTTATTTATTCTATTATTTATTTTAAAATGTATAATTTTACTTATTGCCTACTGTTTTTTTGTATCAACCCGACATTTTAAATTAGTTTTGATTTAGTGAAGTTATTCAGAAACAAGAAAATCTTTACTCTAAAACATGTATTTATGTATAAGCAATTTCAGTCCAAATTTGGTGATGGGTACAATGTTAAGGCAAAGGGGAAAAACATGTACTAGTGTTGTTTAGAAATAGAAGTGAGGGAAGAGAACAGGAATTAAATATCCAAATGAGAAGTAATTTAGGAGTAAAATACTTAGAGTTGCTGAGCTTCTTTAACCCAGAATAATTCTCATTGAAGATTTGGTCCTTGGCATCTCAGGAATTTTTTCTCCCATGTGATTCCTTTAATTCTTACGAAAGATGAGAGAATTTCCAGGGAAAGAACTATTCTCAGTAGTATGCTTATTGCAATGATTTATCTCCAACTTAGAGGACAGCTACCAAGAGGACTGAAGCACTCTCTTCATGTGGAGAAGGCAGGGACAATGGATACATGTTGCACTGGGTGTAGTTTCATCTGGATATGAGAATTTTTTTCTTTTTCTTTTTTCTTATAGTGAGAACAGCCTCTTCAGGAATGTGATAGAGTTCCTGTTGCTGGAGGTTTTGGAGATGCAGTAGAGCACTAGGTAGTCTTGTCTAGGCTCCTTTTCCCTTGGAATGGTAGACGACATGATTTTTTGAGGTCACTTCGAGCTGGAGCTGTTCTATGATTTTATGATTCTTTGCTTTTAGAACTCTGTTTTTGAGGAGAATGAGTAGCCATCCCTTTTTTCCTCAAAATACAGCAGTGACTTCTATTTTGAACAGGTTAGAAGGAATGTGTGGTTTCACAATGGGATAGATTATGCATAGGAACAATCCATTGCAATTTGCTTTTTGGGGGGGTGGGAGTGAAGAGGACTAATTTAGGAAGTCTTAATCTTATGGATACTGTACTCTTCATTAGAAATGTTACACACTGAAGTTAAGATGGTCATTAAGATCTTTCCACCTCAGAATGTTGATGGCATAATTAGCGCTGCTTTAGTTGCTTCAGGGAGCCTCCTCCAGTGCTTTCTTTATAGTTGTTCTGGTGTCATCAGGTGTAGCAGGGAAATGGAACTCTGAGGCCTGGACTGATGTTGTGTCAGGTAAGTACAAAAAGATTTAGTATCAAAAATAAGTAAAAAAAACATGCCCAACCTTACCAGGTATACCCAGCTATTTAAGATATCAGTGTTGTCACATTATCAGTCACTTCTGTTTATATTTAAAATAAGAATTTCAAAAGAGTATAGGGGTCTTGATTGACTATGGGAGTCTTGATTGATTAGATCTTCAGGGTTATTTTTGTGAATAAGCAGGATGTTCTCTTCTGCTCTGTTAGTATTATTTAATATGTGGGTTTTGGTCTTGATTCTGATGCAGATTTCTGTAGGTTTCTCCAGTGTTACTTTGATACAGATTTGTGTGGTTTTCTCCAATATTGTGTTTTTGTACAGTGAGCTTAGTTTGATGTCTGGATAGAAGATAAGATTAAGGATGGGGGAGGGGGGGGTTGTGTTGGTTTTCTTTCCCCTTTTTTTAATGTGTGTGAGGGTGGTGGGGTTTTTTTGTTTGTGTTTGTTTGCATTTGTTACTGGAGTTAATTCTGTGCATTGCCCAGTTAGAATAGTCTGTGTTGGGTGTCACTATATAGATTCAGGCTCGGTATCACAAAATGATTGATCAGTAAGTCACAGGTTTCCGGCAGGCTGATAGCAGATTTTTGCAACTACAGAAAACATAGGTGAAAGTAAAACCCTAATACACTGCAACCAAATTTTTTTGGAATGTGTGCAATTTGTATTCTGACTCATTGGCTTAAACTGAAATAGCCGTTAAAATATTGACAAAATTTTTAAGCCATTATGTTTTGCCCAGCTGTATTTCAAAGGACTATAGAACTTCCAAGAAAGGAATCTTGTATATGGTAGATTGTACTGTGGTACCAGGTCTTCAGGACTGCTGTAGTTATACATATGTTGCACATACCTATCAAGAATTACTGTAAAATACTCTAAATATACACACTTTAAATGTATGTTTATTTGTTTTGGTTTGTTTTGTTATTTAAATACTAAGGTACTGAAGGTAACAGTTATTGTTGGCACCTAGAGCACAATTCTTATCCAAGCCATACTTTCTACTTTTGGAAATGAGTCTAAAAGCTTAAGATGTAAAAGTTCTTGCGAAGTCCTTAATTCTTACTGTGCACTGTTTTTCCTTTTTTTAAAAAATTTCCTTCTCCCCTCAGGTTTTTTTGGAAGCAGTCATATTGCTGGTGGGAGGGTTTAAGCAGGCGGAAGGAGGAGGCTCTTTGGGTTTTTTTTCCTCAGCGTTGACTGATGGAGTAGAAAATACAAAGATAGTACAAATTGGATTTGCACATTTTCCTTGATTCCTGTGATACAGTTCATAGAAATAGTTTTGGGGTTTTTGTGGCTAGTTTAGGTTTGTCTTATCAGAAGACAAGTAAGGATTTCAGTGGTAGACTTGCCTTATTTTACCCCATAAATAAAGATGTTGCTTGCTTACAGTCTTTCTAGAGAACACAATTCTCAAATTGATTTACACATGTATTAGATGTCTATATGGCCTCAAGATTACTAAAGAAATCTCTTGAACCATGTTACATAAGGTATTAATTATTTAGGTGTGTTAGGGTTTTTTTTGGTTCAGTTTAGTTTGGATTTTTTAAGATTTGAGACCTATCAATGGTCTCTCTTCAAAATATTTGAATACCACAAGGTATTTTGTGCTGAGGTAGATGACTTTTTTAGTCACTTTTGGTCCATTAAGGCAAACCTCATAAAACTCATATGGATTTTACAGACTGTTTAATATAAGCAAAGTGCAGAACGTTTCTGCCAAGTATACATGCTTTCATCATTTGCATTTTATTACTGAATGTGCTTACTTTGGAATAAATGATAAATTAAGCAGAAAATCATGAAATTGCTGTCAAGTGTTTAACTTTTGGGGACCCACAGAATTGCTCTTGGTGGAGATCTGAACATTGTTAGACAGCATTTTGACTTCACACTAGACTGATTTTTATCAGAATACCTTGCTCTTAGTTTTCTATGGCAAACCAACGAGGTGCTTTTAGGATTTGATTGTTGTTTAAATGCTAATTAAAAGTATATTTGTAGATGCCTGTGTTCCCAAACCAGTTTGTGATACAGTATACGTTGCATTAAGATGGTATAATCTGTGTGAAGCAGAAGGCATTGCCTTAAAATATACTTTGTGTGAAACATTATTTCATTGATCTTTCTTTGTACAGTATTAAAATCGGTGTTCTGTGTTGTATCTTTCATATACTATTTGTAAGCCTAGCTGGTTTTGAATATAACAGATTTGTGGTTCAAAGCTGTAGACTTGTCCCTGTAGACTGTTCTCCCTTTTGAAGGGATAGAGCGTCTCTTTAAAAAAACCCCAAAACCTAACCCCAACAGCTAGACACTCTGTGAGATAAAGGATTTGTTTGTAAGCCTTTGGTCATGCAGCAGGAAGATCGAAATGCATTTGTTATGCATGCATTCCATATCAAATGTCTTCTGTTGCTTTTGATCTACTTCTTTCAACTCATTTTTGGAAGTTAACAGTTTTTTTTGACCCTCAAAAGTAAAAATCCTTTTTATTTTTTTAAAGATAATGTTTTCCTAATTCTCAGAATTAATTTGCTATTGCACTGCTATCTATGTACTTCTGTGACCAGGATGAGATTTTTGCTTTTGATTTTTCAGTTTTTAACCAGGAGGATTTTATGCTGGAAGACTAATTCTTTGTAGACTGGTCTGAAATAGTTCTAATCAGGTAATCTTTTATATGAAGGCATAAAAAAATCTTCAGAATGATAGTTACACTTCTGCTGACTCTGATCATACTTTTTATTCTTGCGTTTTCATAATGTTCGCTTACATATTTAAAGTCCAAAATGCAGTTTTCTTTTTTATGTTAAGAGAAGAAGAGAGCAGTGGAAGAGACAGTTCAGCCCACGTGTGATATATTTTAGGGCTTTACCTTGTGGTTTTAACTCCATAAATGATTTTGGCCTATCCCTCTGCCCTGGGATGGGGGATATCAGTGCCAACTTTATGTTTGGCATACATGTGCTAATGACACAGAACACTTTGGTGACTGAACTTGGGATGCACTTGCTAGGATCCCAGATCCAGTGGAATGTGGGATGTTTGTTCTCCTGCCATCCCATATTAACCCAGTAGAGGGACCTGATGTCTGGATTTGTATTCTAGTAATATATATTAGTTTTTCAAATGTATATTTTGGGGGGAAGAGGATGTGTGGTTTTGTATGTGTCTTGTGTTTTTATATGTCTCATCCATAACCTAAAGCAGGAGGAGAAGTGAGGATTTGCTCCTCTGTACTCTACTAACCCTGTGTAAATGTTAATCTGTCTGGTATGCCTATTTATAAAAAATGACAGTGCTGCTTCTGGTATAATTACATCTGTTGTTTTATCATCCCTAAGAAATACCTTTGGGTCACTCAAGCACGTTTTTTCATAATGCATTACAATATGCGGAATGGGTTCAACTACAGTAGGGAAATGCTCTGTGACTGCTGCACACAGGTGTCAGTAAATTTCAAAGTTCACCAGCAAATATAGAAATAAATTCCTTGAATGCAAAGCATTTTCAGTTTAGTTTGTATTCATGTTACTGCTTATTAAGCTGCATAGCACTCCTATAGGAACATTTTTTTTTTATTTCCTGACCATAGTTTTTTAGTTATTACCCCAAATAAGTATGTAAAATTCAAGTTGTGGAAATCCAATGTGTGAAGAAGAGTAGGTAGGAAGGGGAGCTGTGAGACCAAGACTTTTAGCTGTACTTTTTTATATGACTATTTGAAATCCTTAGATTACTCAAATGTGTATGTTTGCGGCATTGGAAATAACCCCCCTCCTTTTTTCATATGTAAACATGTAAACTGAAGAAAGGACCAGTTAATCATATTTGGGAAATTGTACTATGTCTTGAAATTAATGTGCCCATAAAGCTTATTAATACAAAAGTTAAGCTCTTTTCTAAAAGCCCAGATAAATGTGTTTAAAAGTTCATAGAGGAAAACCTAGCTGCGGTCCTGCCGTCCATCCCTTTCTAGGAAGGACTGAGGACTATATAATTCAATTTTTGGGGAGTAATCTTTTTGTGTATAATATTAATTTTTTGAGGAAAAATTAGATGGATATAGATTCCTCTTCAGTTAAGCAATGGAAGACAGCTGAAATGTCTTCACTGTAAAAGCATGTGGCTCAGGAGACTTATTTATTGATTTTTATTGGCATTTGTCTTGTTAATTATGCAATAACTGGTCTGTTAAACATGGAACAGGTTTGGAGTATCATGGACTATGCATTTGTATTCTCTATTCCATTTTAAGGGTGGGGATTGTGGTGGCAGGAATCGGAGCTCAGCAGTAAGCTTGCAGGGGCATTGTAATTGTGCGAAGTTTACAGGTTCCAGGGTAGTCAGCTTCAGCTCATGTGTAAGTGCAAAAGAAAAGCATTAGGTCTCAAGGACTAAGGTTATCTGAGAAACTTTATTTCTAAGCTCACTGCTGTGTTTGTATTGGTGTGAGTGGTTGTGTTGAACTGCTCATTCCTTTTTTATTGTTAAGTTGTGACTATTGATGTACTCTCACAAAGAGGTACATAATGCAAAGCGGAGACGGAAGCTCCAGTGCCAGGTTGGTGAGTCCTCCTAACAGTCAGGATTTATTTGCAGCCATCTCTGTGCTGATACAATAGTACTGTTTGGAATTCTGGGGATAACTGAGGTATTTCCTTCATGGTCTTTGGATGTAGACCATTGCATGACAGTACACTTGCCACATTTCTCCAAGCATAGACGTGCACTGCCTATATTCTCTGAAATCAGATGATTAAAGTGGTCTGTGATGTTTGCCACACAACTTTAGTTCTAAATCCAAGAAGGCAACCATAAATGCTATGAAATAACTTCTCCAGTAATGACATGGTCCTTTCAGACACCTTGACTCTGTAGTGACAGTTTCTGTTGAGTTCCTGGCTTTCTTTTCTGCACTGTAAATCAGACCTGTAAGTAAATGGATGTCTTTATAGCTGTAGCTATAGCATTGCTAAATTTTCTTCTTTTCTGAAGTCTAAAGGCAGCCTGCTCAACAAACATAAGACTTCAACAGATGCAGCATTTGCATGTTCTCTCATTCATTGGAGTGGGTGTGACAAATTTCTTTTGCTTAGGTTTAGCCTAGAAGTAACTTCTAATTAGTGAACATCATATAGATTGCCCTTTCAGACTGGTAGGATTATAAGCAAAAGTTTGTAGTTGATGGAAACTCAGATCACAAGGTTTTATACTTAGATTGATTAGTTTTGATGGGTAGAATTCTTCCCTGCCTGCCATCAGTCCTGAATACCCGGAGGACCCTGAAGTTGTAGCCGTGCAGTTTGTGATTAGATACATTACCAGCTGTTCTGTTAGGGTAGGGCTCCACAAGGTTGTAACATTCTGGTTGTGGCAGCTGGGAAGGAGGTGACTGTAATGCCTAGATGGTTCCCTGCTTTTTCACTAAAAGTCTAAGATGAATTCTTTCCCTGGTAATGCCTGGATTTGGAGTAATTATCTAACATTAAAGAACATTTTCCTGTCCTCTCTATTCTGTGATAGCAATGTGTTTATGCCATGGAGAAAACTTACACTACTCTCTGAAATGTACTCTTTGTCTGCTGAACCTCTTGTTGCATTTCATTTGGGGCATATTAGCTGAGTTTCAGCCACTATTCTTATGTTTTCTTCTGAACTGCCTCACCTATGTATTATCTCTTTATCTCAGTCTTAGGCAGCCTGTAAAGCATGTCTAAGCTGATCCTGGCTCATCAGACCTTTCTCAGTAATTGTAATAAATTTCATTATGGAAAGGTATCCATCTATGAGCAACCTATGAGAGTTTTTCCTGAATCTCGGTTTAATGGAAGCATTTTTTCAGGCAAGATCACTGAAGGTCTTCATACATTCCGCTTGTTGAATAATCTTAAAGGTGAAGTACACTTGTGATCTGTTCCAGTTTTCCCCAGATTCTCAATTGTGAGATCTTCCTAGAGGCAGTGAGGACCTATTCCATTTTGGATATAATTTGTCATGGAACCATTGAAGGGTTTGGTTTGGAAGGGACTTTAAAGACCATCTAGTTCCTAGCCCTCCTGCCATGGGCAGGGATTCCTTCCACTAAACCTGGTTGCTCAGAGCCCCATCCAGCCTGGTCTTGAACACCTCCAGGGAAGGGGCAGCTGCAACTTCGCTGGGTGTCTTTTCCAGTGTCTTACAACCCTCAGAGTAAAGAATTTATTTCTAATATCTAATCTAAACTTGCACTCTTCAGTTTAAAGACATTTCCTCTTGTACTGTCACTGCAGGCTCTTGTCAAAAGTCCCTCCTGAGCTCTCCTGTAGGCCCTTCAGGTACTGGAAGGTGCTGCAGGGTTTCCCTGGAGCCTTCTTGTATCCAGGCTGAACAACCTCAACTCTCTCAGCCTGTCTTCATAGCAGAGGTGCTCTAGCCCCCCTGTGGCCCTTCTCTGGACTTGCTCCGACAGGTTCATGTCCCTCTTGTGTTGGGGACAGACCTGGGATGCAGCGCTATGAGTGTGGCGGTCTCATGAGAGGGGACAGAGGGCCAGAATCACCTTCCTTGCCCTGCTGGCCACACTGCTTTGGATGCAGCCCAGGACACAGTTGTCCTTCTGGGCTGTGAGTACACATTGCCAGTTCATGTTCAACTTCTTGTCAACCAACAGCTCCCCCTAAGTCCTTTTCCTTAGAGCTTCTCTTGATGCTTTCTCTGCCCAGCCTGGATTTGTGTTTGAAGTTGCCCCAACTTGGGTGGAGCGCCTTGCACTTGGCCTTGTTGAACTTCATGAAGTTCCCACAGGTCCACCTCTCAAGCCTGTTGAGGTCCCACTGGATGGCATCCCTTCCCTCCAGTGTGTCAACCTCACCACACAGTTTGGTGCCATTGACAAACTTGCTGAGGGAACACTTGATCCCACCGTCCGTGTCGCTGACAAAGGTGTTAAATTGACTCTGACACAGGTGTTGTCAGTACCAGTACAGACCCAGAGAAACACCACTTGTCACTGGTCTTCACTTGGACATCAAGCCATTGACCAAAACTCTAAGTGTGACCATGCAACCAATTCCTTATCCTCTGAGTGGTCCATCTGTCAAATCCATGTCTTTCCAGAGGCAAGGACAGTGTCACAAGCTTTGCGCAGGTCCAGGTAGTTGACATCGTTTACTCTTCCCTTACCCACCAAAGCTGAAATCTTGTCATAGAAGGCCTCCAAATTTGTCAGGCATGATCTGCCCCCAGTGAAGCCATGCTGGCTATCACCAATCACCTCCTTATTTTCTCTTTGCTTTAGTACAGTTTCCAGGAGGATCTGTGCCATGATTTTGCCAGGCACAGAAGTGACACTGACTGGCCTGTAGTTCCCTGAGTCTTCATTTTTGTCCTTTTTTAAAAACAGGTTATTTCCCTTTCTAATGTTGGCATTTATCTGGACTGTGAGTTTCATAATGTTTTTATTTCAGTCTCATCATGAAGTGTCACATTTATTTTCTTATGGATAGTAGATATTTCTCTTTATAGCAAGTGAAAGGAGAATCACAGTTGAATAGAAAAAAACCATTTCAAGATCTTTCTAAAATTTGTGCCTGTGTCTTAATTTAAAATTGAATTAAGCACTCAGAATACTGGATTTCTTGAGGCACCATTAGTGTGAAGAATACAGATACTTCACCAATATTTTTTAGCCATATGAATAGTTCTTCAGTTATTCTTGTTATGAAACTTCACACTTTTGTTGTCTTCATGATTAAATATCTCTAATAAAATTGTCTAGTTATGTAGTAGGTAGAGAATAGTAGGACTCTGAAGAGTAGATGTTTAAATAGCAGTTTAGATATTCAGACTTGGGTTTTTTTCAATATTTAGATGGCATCAGCTTTCTGTTGATATTTGTTTATTATTAGATAGCCATCTCTTAAAAATTTAGGTAGGAGTAGTCTGGTTTAAATATTAGAATTCTGTAAGCCAAATTTTAGTTTTTCTTCTGTGTGTATGCACACTTAAAATCTCTAAGTTTGTAGTGGCATTGCTTTTGTGAAATGTTCAGTGACCAGTGTAGAGCTCTTGCATTAAAAGGAGCATTATCTTATGATCTCTAGTTCTGTTAGGGAACAAGGTAAATGAAGACATCTAGTAGGTGAAGAGATCAGAAGTCCTTGGTTATTCTTTCCAGGGGGAGGAAGCAGTTTACTTGTCTTCATACATGCAGAATGTTTTGCTGAACTGCTTTATTTCCTGTTTGTTATGGAATTATACTTCTCAGTCTAAGGGGTAAACCTACTGATGGACTCCAGACCGCTGAAGACCAGGAGAAAAAGAGAGGGAGAAAAACTGAGGCTTTAATTTCAACCATTTGGAATTACTGGGTTGTCTGTCTTTTAACGTTTTTTTGTCAATTTAGTCATCATAGAAGAAGAGGAGCACTCTGTGTCTCCCTGTTCTACGAGTTCACTCTCTAGGGTATATTACATTTTCTTGTTTCTCAGGCATTTTACTTTAATGTTGGAGTTTTAAAAAATTTTTTGTATTTGATCCAGAATGGTTGTGGTACACAAGAATTATGCCTAAGGATTTTTTTTCTTCACTGTTCTGCAGTGTTTTATGGGTGTAGTGTTTGATTTGTGTGCAGGAGGTACAAGATTCTCAGTAACTTAGGCTATATCAATTACATATATAATGCTGATAAATACTGTAGTTTAGATGAGGATTTTAAACTGCAAAATTTTGCATGGAATAGCAATAATCCATGGTCTATGCTAGTCTTGTAAAATCTGAGGCTGTAAAATTTATGAGTTTCTCCGCCAAAAAAATTTAAAACCAAATTTTAAACTTGGCAGCCAGGTGTGACTGAAACCCATATGTCCAGAAAAATTTTTTGTGTGTATTGTATAAAGAGGTAGAAAGGAAACAAGGATTCTTTCGGAGCTCTGTCCTCTGTTGCTGCATCCTGCAAGACAAGCCATGTTGTTCCCAGAATGCACAAACAATTCACTCGCTCTGGAAGGAGGGGTGAGGCCATGATACCACAGCTCTGGGGTGGGGGCCTGAGAGAGAATTCTATTTAGCCTCCCTTCCCCCATTTAACAAAATGGATATCTGTTAAAAGAGATTTTTCAGTTTTTAGGAGTTGAAAACTGTTGAAGTTTGTAGACAAGTGTCAGATATCTCTCAGATTACATGTGTGAAGAACTGAATGAAATGCTTTATAGATTTATGTGAGCATGAAGGTTCTTGCTGCTCTGCTGACAGATAGTTGGTAAAGCTGTAATGTAGCAGTACAAAGCAAAGCTTTGTTAACAGAAAAACGGTAATACACAGCATTTTGGGAATGTTTTCCTACTGTAGATGTTGTATTAATGAACTTTCCACTTAAAACCAGAGTAAATGAAGTTAACTTAGTGCAAATTTGCTGGTGTCCCTGGATTTTCACCCCGACAAATGGATCTTTATTTTTTTGTTTGTGGTTGTGTCCGTGTGAATGAGCTGGATAGGGTTTGAGAGCTGGTAGGGGGTAGGTGATTCTCATCAGTTTGTTTGCTTTCACATGAATATTGGGAAGAGTTAGAGTGCTCTGCAGCTGCATTGGTATAAAGAAATATATAAACTTCAATTTTGGAAAAGACTTAAAAATTTATTTTTTAAAAACTAATTGTAGATATGCACAATCTATTAAATCTCTTTTATGATAATTTTTTCTTTTTTTTTTTCCCTATTATTTCCTTGTGTTAGTCCTTCTAATAACAGTACAGTAACCTGTTGAAATTTTTTGTTTTAAATGAATCACTGGCACCTTGCACAAGCACAAGGAAAAGCAGAATGACTGGTAGCTTTTTGATCTTTCAGCACTAAATGCAATTCTCCAGTTTTGGTGCTCAAATAAGACTTTAAGAAGTAAATCCAGCAAATTGCTCTTCTCCTTCACGAGGACTCTGTCATGTGAAGTCACAATGGCAGGCCTTTGGTGGCTGCTTTTGAAGATTATTGGTCTCTCTCAACCCCCTTTTTTTCCCCGTCTGTTCTTTGATTGCACAGGGACAATTATTTTCATGGACAACTTGTTTTTACTTTGTTTTGAAACCATGGGGAATTAGGAGTTCTTTTAAACGAGGGTAGGCCTTAGCCTGGTTTTCTTTGGAAGCAGTAAAAGATGCATTGAAAGGGTTGAAACAGGTAGGCTGAAAAGCATCAGGTATTTGTGGATCTCTCTGAAGAAGATAATTGTAGGCAAGCATAAATTATCAGATGTTAAAGACTATTTTACTGATAGCCAAAATATTTCTTTCATGAGATGAATATGGGAAGTCATGTATACATATGTGAACAGACAGTGAAGAACAAGCAAGTCTGGTAATAAATTTTATAAATTCTGGAAAGCCATATAAAAGGGATGCTACATATTTTCAGATGATTGCATGTAATACAATAGCGTTTTACTTTTATTTTATTGTTCTTCATTGCTCTTACATGTAAGAGAAGCCAACCCCACCCACTCACTCTCACTTCTCAGTTATCTGAATTTTCTTCTGAAATTAGTTCAGGTTTATTTTATGATAGGTACTGCTATCTCTAACCATAATCATGTACACTGTAAGACTGAGTTGAAGGTTTCAGGATCTAACATTGCATTTTCTTCTTTTGGCTTGTTTAACTTTTTCTCTCAAGTTTGATCTTAACTCAGAACTACTTGCTTTTCATTCTTATTATTTCAGAGATCAGTGAAACTCTCTAACGTATTTTGTGTAAATTACAGTAATACATTCAACCATAAGTTGGCCATAAAATTGCCTTTGTGGATATGCTTTGCAATTGGAAAATATTGCAGTGAAGTGTGAGTTGCCTCCATGTCCTGTGAAAAATGCATGTGCTTTTCTGAATAGTAAGTGCAAGTTTTATGTAATCAAACTAATCTTTAATTTGGCATAAAGTAGTTTTTAGTAGATAGAAAGGGGTTGGTTTTGTTATGAACAGTGTGTTTTTTGTAGTCCTGTTCTGCTGTAGTACTGAAATATGAATGTATTTTAAATAATGTGATTTCTTTATTTTGATTTTAGGAGAATGACATCTTCCTGGGCTGGGAAAAGGGAGCTTACAAGAAATGGGGAAAGAGTAAGAAAAAGTGCTCTGATCTAACACTAGAGGAAATGAAAAAACAGGCTGCTGTTCAGTGTCTTCGCTCTGCTTCTGATGAAGTAAGTTTGGGCTATTTAATAGATTTTTAAGGCTTTATGTCCTTTGTGCCAGATATATTTTAGTGTGTGATGCTTATTTTTTAATTTGTGCCTCTTAAAGTGCTAGTTTGCCAAGAGTTCTCCAAGAATTCTTTATTTTAATTTAGGAAATTATGCAATCTGTGTATGGTAGAATGATTTCACATGAGATTCTGTACTATGTAGTGTCATGCTTTCCTTTCTGTAAACCCTCACCTATTCTTCTCAGGGATAGTTGTAATTCACCAGTTTGAGTTGAAATTACCACAAAGCTTTGCATAAAAGCAATTTTAAAAATTCTATATTTGTGTTGTGTGTGAATAGAAAGGACTGGAATATCTGGGCAGAAAGCCATCTTGCTCTGTGCATGCTACATGTGTAATCCAGAATTCTTAGATAAAAAGCCATGTAGCAAATATTCACTGTCTGGATTACATAAGTGAGTGGAAGTGGAGTTGAAGTGCACTGATTGGAGAAGGTGAGGAGGGGTGAAGGCAACAGGTTGAAGGAAGGTAACAGAGGCAGCAGACATCATGTAGCTGAGCAGAAAAGTGGACAAAGGGAGAGGCAGTTGAAGGCAATGTTTAAAAAGAAAAAATAATCTGTAACACAAGTAAAAGAAAGCTCTCCAGGGAGATTTTTTTCAGACGGCAGAAATGAGAAACTTTTTTAGTTTACAGAACTACAAATGCTCTTGTCTGTCACTGCTGTTAGAAGAAACTACCCCACCTGTGCAACCTGGTTGCGTTATTGCTCCACACACCTTCCCAGTCATAGCTTGTGCTTGCACAAGCATTTGGGTGGTTATGTGGAGAACTGGTTTGGGAAAGTGAATCAGTTTCCTGAGATTAACCTGGTGGAGGAAATGTTAACCCATAGAGGTTTCCTGGTCAGATTGGTGGCACAGATACTTGTGCCAGCAAGGCTCTGTAAAAATAATCACGGAAGTGAGCATGATTTGGTGGTTATTCCCACCCCTTAAGCAGCATTACCATCGTGTTCTGGCTCCCTGTTTGGGAAGCTACTTGAGTATTTGTTCAGTTACTAAATTGCTAATTGACTAACTGGGAGATTTCTGAACTCCCATTCTCCCATTACTTATTATCCTAACAAAGTGATGCAAAGTACAGTTTTGTTGGTAATTTGCTCTGCTCTCATAGTTACAGAATATTGAGGTCAGCATGCTACCATAGAAGTTAATTTAAATATGAAACAAATATGGAGAAATATTTGCAAGAAGTAATGTCTTTCTTGAAGATATGTTTGTCTTTGTATGCTCATTTTATGAACAACAAAATATAGGTCTTGTACATAGACCACAGGAATACTGATGATTGATTTTTAACTTTAGAAATTACTTTCTTAATGCATCTGCACGTAGCTGAAAATCAAAGATCATCACTTAGAGCTAAGTTTATATTATACAGAGAAATTTAGTTGCAGAGCAAAAAGAAGGAGGTCAATTTATTAATAACCTAAAACAGAAGAAGAAACTATTCAACTACAGTTTTGAAAGAATAAAAGCACATGGGATCTGAAAGGTTGAAAAGTAACTTTACCTTTGACCCCTGTCACCTTGTCAGATTTTTAGTGTTCAGCATTAACCTCTAATCTGCAGCCTGTAGACCTGAGTTATTTCAGAGCTATTTTGACCTCTGTTGCCTGCTCAGACAATTAAGCTTGCACATTTGTTGTCATTAATGAAATTGCAGGTCATAATTTTTATAATGTATTTTCAAACACAGAATTGAACCTTTAAAAAAGAGTCATTACTTAAAGCCACTATGTAGGTAGTTTAACACATGTATTGCATGAAAGAAATACAGACTCGTTTTATTTTTTCCCCTAGAGTTAAAGGGTGATCCTGCTTTAATGCTAGTAACGCTTTAAAGTAACTTGTAAGATATCTTTCATTTCTGCTTTTTCAAACACATTTCTTGTGTTGTTGGGTTTTTGTATTTATGTTTGTGTGCTGATATGATGGGAATAATCAGTAGATACTGGACTGTGAAAGATAATGTTAAAATGTTATTTCTGCTGAGGCATTCAAGCTGCTCCATGCAATGTTCATGGTTTCATCTCTACAAAAAGATAAAAATGCTCTGTGAACTGTAGTTGAAATTGAAGATCAGTTATGTGTAAGGAGTATTTATATAAATTGTTGAGCTACAAATAAATACTTTTTTTCCAGTGCCACTTGAATTTTTTAAAATAGTTTTCTGAATCATCTGAAAAATGTTTACCTGTGGAGGTTTTTTTGTTGTCAAATGAGGCAGATGTATTCATTAGGATGTTCTCTTTTTGCAAGTGGTCTGATAAATACTCCACATGGGCATTTATAGAGCTTGTTTATAGTTTTGCTGTCCTTCTGTGGTCCCTTTTTTAAAGTGGGTGGATACAGAAATGCCAGTATGCTCACATGGATGTGGAACACTTGCTCTTCCAGCCTAACTGCTTCTTTCAACCTTAGTATTGGAGCGAAAGAAGCAAGTTTGAGCCCCTTTATTAGGAGTAATTGGGGAAAAATCTTAGTGTATTTCAACTTAAATATATTTAAATAAAATAGTATTTACGTGAAATGATTATAGTGTTCACCCTCTGTGTGTGTCTGTAGGCAGAGTATATATACACATGTGTATGTAGGCACACACAAACAAACACACACAAAACACCCAAAACATGGTGACATTTCAATGAAGACTTTAGGATTTTGCAGCCTGATCTGTTTTAGAAAGAAAAATGCACAGAGAATGAAAAAATAATGAGGGTCAATAGTAACTTTTCTAACTCTCATAGGAAATTACAGAGATCTGGGTAATGTAATTCTGATTTTTGCATTTAATTACTTAAACCAGTAATGTGTTGAGAAATGGCAGTCTGCCTCCTCCCCCTACCAGTAATCAAAAACCTTAAAATTGGGTGATTGCTTCAAAAAGGTGCTTGATGGGGAGATGAAGTCCTAAAATAGATTATATGAAAATTGGTTTGATAGCAGTAAATACTGTTTTGTCAGACTTTCATTTAGTGGTTGAAACAAATATTTTGAAATCACCTCTTGTGGGTACTCATAGTCACAGTATTCATTCTTAGGGTGTACTTCATTTGGTAGCTTAGTTTTGTTTGAATTCAGTTTTTCCTCTCATTAAGACAGTAATGCTGTAAAACACTAATCTGAGACCGAAATCCAAATTTCTAGTTTTAATTTCATGGTGCGGAAAACAACATTAGACTTCAAGAAGCCAACAGTTTGATGTTTATTTTGAAAACATTTCCTACGTTATGGAGAATGACAAGTAAGAAAATCCGCTCTGCCTCACTGTGTCTTTGTCGTGGCAGAGCCTGTTGTGGACTAAGTGCTTTTGTGAGAGGAGGCCTGATTTTGACAGATACCATCTGGTATATGTAAGAATGCAAATTGTTAATGTATGTACATTCTGAGGACAGTATTTTTTGTGTGGCAAGCATTTGGTGTCTCAAATTGTCTATATTCGTATGAATGAGTCTTCGGCTGCAGATGCTCTTGATGCAGTCAGGAGCAGAGGAAATGTAAGTGCGTTACAACTTGCCAGAAAATGGATACAGAATGATGGTGAGAAGAACTTAAGACAAGTACTTTAATGTAGCAATCAATTGCTATTCTTACTGGAGCTGTAAAGTTTATTTTTTCTGAAACGCTTGAATAAATAGCAGTTTAAATACATGCTGAAGAATTGCTCATATTTTTAAAAGCTTGTTAATATTGACCTTGAGTAGAGATTTTAGCTTAATTTTTATTCTGCCAAAGTATGGAAAAAAATTTTTAAATGTTGGCTTACAATTAACTGGTCAAGTAGGTATATCAATTCTAATGAAATGTTGGGTAAAAAAAAAAGTTTAGGACTGGGAAATATTTATATAAAAGTCCTTCAATGAAAATAAGAAATTTTATCCTGAAATTACTGCCTCCAATTTTAAGTAAAAATGTCAACATTAAATAACTTTATGGTTAGTTGTTGTTGTTGATTGTAATTCCTATCTGAAACAGATCAGTTTGTTCATGTGCAATTTGAGATTTTTTTTGTTTTTTCTTTCAGAATTAAGAGGTTAAAAAAAAAGTCTAAATTGTTTCGTATTTGAATAATGAAACTTGCCATTACTTGTCTTGTTACTGTCAGAAAAAAGACAGAAAGCAGTATCTTTGAGACTCTGAAATTTAATTGAGAGTTTAGAAATTCACGTGTTACTTTTTACAAGGTGGATACTGTGAGCAAGGTTGGAATTAGAGGTTACTTATGGAGACTGATACATGTAAGACTCTTCAACAGGTATATTTCCTAGTAATAATATTGAAATTAATTACGAGCCTGTCCATTGGTCATAAATCCAAGCCTAATTAGCTTTCGCCTGGCTAGTTTTCTGCTAAAATTTGCATTGCTCAATAGAGCAAGCAGGACTCCAGCTGTGCTATCGCAGTTCCTGTGGAGTGCATTAATTCTCTGAATGCTTGCAGTGTGACACGTGAAGCTGCACCCCGAGATGGTGCCAGAGTTTCAGTTAAAGCAGTTGCTGTGTACTTCTGCTGAACTGTGTGAGGACTTTTTGAGGATGAGCAAAGGAGATAACTTCCTATGCATCTTTCTGCACTGGTGAAAGCAGTACTCCAAGACTCTTTCCTTGTCCTAGTGTATGTAGCTGCTTTACCTAAGCTGTTCCACTGCACATCCTGAGATATTCCCGGTGTCTAATGCTGCTTGTCTCCCAAGGCATGTCATAAGGGGGTTCAGGCTATGTCTAAGCAAGGTCTCAAAATCTGCTAATTGCCACATGAAACCATGTACAGCATATCAAAACAAGAGCTAGTCTTGGTTGATAGATTCCATGATGAATTTTGAAAGAGAACTGCTCTAATGTATTTGACAAGAACACACTGTGCTTTCCATCCCACTAAGAAATTACTGCTTGGGGGTAGCATGGAAACATAATCAGTGAAACTTCGTAAGAGTAATTTCTTTTGAATGTAGTCAGGTGTGGGCATGCTAGCAGCATAGAACATTGGCTTTGCTTACTCTGAGTTATGAGGGGGGAATATAACTCTTCTGATACTTGTGTTATTGTATGGGAGCACATAGAGGAGCAAGTGTGGATCTAGTGAACAGTTTTGTTAAAAATTTTAAGTGGTAATTTTATTCCCAAATGTGCCTTGCTTTCAGCACAAACTTGAGATGTGTCTAAAATAAGATTTTGTTGAAATTTTCTTAGCATTTGTCATCTTTCTTACTTGAAGTGCAGAACTGTCAAACTTTCACAGAATCATAGAATCCTAGAATGGTTTGGGTTGGAAGGAACCTTAAAGATCATCTCATTCCAACCTCCTGCCATGGGAAGGGATACTCCCACTAGACCAGTTTGCTCAGAGCCCCATCCAACCTGGCCTTGAACATTTGCAGGGGTGGGGCATCCATGCAATTAGGACAGTTCTGCACATAAACCTTTTTTTAAGAAATAATCTCCTAATCAGGCCACATGAATCAATTGGTTATGATTGCACATCTGAACATGTTTTTATTGATGGGTTACTCTGGCCAACTATTGCTGTCTCCAGAGATTATGGTACCTGTGTGCCCATTAGACCAAGGCACTGTTGCATAATCTGCTTTGCACTTTGCAATAGTGATAGGCAAGAACTGAGGAAAAAGGACTTGTGGAGTTTGTAGCACAGGAACTGTGTTTCTTCTTAAGTAGAATGGCATGTTAACTAGATGATTTAAAATTAATTTTAATCACTGATTTATTCCTGCTGTTCCCTGCTTCTCTAATGTAAGCCGATATTAATTAGATAATACACACTGACCTCTACACTGTGATACCAGGGAATCGGGTTGTAAACATTCGGTGGTTTCTTAAGTGATTTAAATTACACATCTTCCTAGGACTAGAAGTGACGTGAATGGGAGTGTTAATGTAAAGGTATGGGACAGCATAAGAATGAAGCAAGTTGTGTAAAAGCCACCTTAAGAAATCAGAAAGATGAAGTGCATGTTGAAAAGTTTGAATTTATTAAAGCAAAAAAAAAAAAAAAATTAAGGTTCCAAAACAGCCTTAATGGTTCTTGAAGCATATATCCTTACTAGCTCAGTAGTAAGCATTTCTGTGTGTCTGAGGATGATTGTTCAGAGTCTTTCACCAGAAAATGCCAAAACACTTCACAAATTCAATGACTATTGTCTTTCTTTTGGGTTGTATCCAGTTGTCTGTATGGAAAGGGATACACTAGCTGTTTTGAGAACTCACGGCATTATTTAAGAAAGAATTCTAAAAATAACTTCAGATACCATATAGGAAATGGAAGTAATTTGTCTTGCCAAGGTAACCATCACAGAATAAATTAATTACAATAAATGAATTCCTTTTTCTTTATGACTTTGGCATTAAGCAGATATTCATAGTGCCACATATCTGATTTGTCCTGTTACTAAAGCCACTTCACTGTCTGTAATAGAAATACTAGTGGAAGTTGACAAAAGTTTTAATTATTCCAATTTTTGTATGCCTCTTCTCAATATAGAAAAGGTATATATTGAACTGGAGAAATTCTTTCTGGGAGCTTAGTCTACACAAAAGTTGCTTCATAGCATTAAGTATTTCCCATAGTATAGATGACTGCCTTGGAGGCTGAAAGTAGGCGTTCAGTGTGATTGGAAGTTATTTCACCTTGCATGTACTTCCAATGAAAATAGGATCAAACTGGGGCAAGGCAGTTCTGTCCTCGCAGCAGCTTCTCTGATGAGCCTGGGACAGAAGGGAAGTTGGCGTATGCATTGCTTGGTGGGAGGAGCTGCACAGTCTTTCAGACACACAGGCATGGCCAGGAAAATGCCAGAGGAGTTGGTTACAGAGCTCTCCTGATTAATGCCTTGTGTTCCATCACAGAGCACTGTTAGTAGATTATAATTTTCCTTAATGTAGAACAATCATTTGCACCAAAAATTTCAGTTGGGGTCCATTATGAATTCTTACCATACACACAAGCAAACTTGAACGAATCTGGCAGAGTACCTGCTGAGGAAAATTCAGGTGTCCTTTCTGCATTTCACTTGATGGAGAAAAGAGCTTTTGCATAATTGGTGGGAACACACTGTAAAAGTTTCTCCCATTTCATTGATAATACAGGTAAGAACATTTTGGCATCTGCAAGCTGAAGTATTGTGATTAAGTGAAATGTCACAGCAGCACTGCTTACAAGAATAGCAAGTCTGTTGTGGCTTTGAAGTCAGCATGCTTGTTTATAAGTGATGAATAATAATCAGCAACAATAGTTTCTAGTGAGGAATTATCCTTTCTTGGGAGGATAACTGCTATTTCAGTGTAGCCTGCTATGGGAGGGAGCTAAAAGAATTAAGTTTTAAATAACAGAAGTCAGATTAGCTGCTCTAGTAACCTACATTTAGGGATAGCGTGTTCATTTGAAGTTAATTTGAGCTGGCAGATGATCTCTTTTGTCTAGAATTAGTAAATAACATGTGCTATTTATTATCTCTCTCTTTTAGAAGGTGTTGTGTGAAGTGATGAATTACAGCTCTAAGATCTGAGCCTGATCCTAGCTATGTGCTAGATATGTAATTTGCCTTTCCTAATGCTGTTTTAATACTAAAGACAGGATTGAGAGAGTTGCAAGCAAGTATTTTTATTTCCATATTGGAGAGCTGTTGCTCTCATTTTTCTTGAAATGGCTTGGATTTTTGTGATATTAAGTCAGTTTGCTTGGAAATTATATTCTGAGGTGACGTATTTGTTGAAGATTATTTTGGATCAAGTATTCATGGTCCCCAAAAAGACAAGTTAATAAATAGAATCTGTTTTTCTGAGTGGTCCAATATCTTTGCTTTAAATCATTATGTATTCAAGTGAACAGATAAAGATTTAATTGCATTCTTACTACTAAAGGGTCAAAGAGGTTGTACAAGTACATACTCTTAAATTTTTCTTAGTGTCATCCACCTTACTACGATGGAGGAAAATCCCATCATGCAAGATGGGACCTTATTTTATTTCTTCGAACTCTACCTGGATTGAACATCCCAGGGATGCTTCTGTTTTGATGGATTGATTTATTTATTAATTTATTCACATAGTGCTGATCTTGGGCCAAGATACTTTTTTAGTCTTTCTTGAGCACCTCTTGTGAAAGTACTTGTAATCAGATGAATTATACTGTGTCAGAATGTTAAAAAATGAAAACCTAGACTTTTAACTTTCTCTCATCATCCTACAAAATATAGAAATAGATGTGTGGTTGCAGTGAATCACATTTTGTGCCTCACTCAGTTCACGTGGCTTAGCAGCTGATTCACATAGAACAGCTCCCTAATCCTGTACTTGGTGACAGGAGACAGGCCAAGAAAACAGTCTTGGTACAGTCAGAGTACCATCTCCTCAGGAGAGCCCTATGGCCTGTTAAATTAATGAAACTATGACTATATTGATTAACTTTAATTTCTGTGTTGTTTGAACTTGTATTTTGTGAAAGGAGTGTCAATATTCTCTAGTTTATCCTATTTCAGCAGGGGTTTGGACTAGATGATTTCCAGAGCTGCTTTCCTACCTAAACAATTCTGTGTTTGGGAAAGGGAAATGAGGATTTGTTTTGAAAGTGTGGACTAGAAAGCTCTCAAAACCCTAATAGCAAATGAATGATTATTTTAATTGTATAAGTAAAAGGAAGTATAATGCTTTTGCTTTTCAGAAAGCTTAAAGAGGAGCAAGGACCTTTCCCCATATCTTACAGGCCTGAAATAACAAGCCATATTTAGTAAATATTTACATTGCACAGTTCAAAGCTTCTGGAGGAACCTTTTAACTTGTGTTAGACTAGAAGCAAAAAAACGGAACCTGCCAAAAACCTAAACCCAAACAACCCCACCTCACCCCTCCAAAACAACACTTGCCTTTAAATTGTACAATCTGATGGAATTTTTCAGTTTCTCTGTAGATATTTATGGTCTGTTCTAAGTACTGGCTATCAGAATTTTGCTTTCCTTTGTTTTATCCAGAAGACTTGGCTATTGCATATATGCAGATCTGCTGGACAAAGTATGCGTTTGCATGGCATTTTTTTGTTGGAAATATGAGACCCATAACCAGGTATCATTGTTGGGTGATGGGAAGAGGTGAAAGCTCAGTGAAAATGAAAAATTCTGCTGAACAATCCTCTTCTCAGTTCCACAGTGTAACTACATGAAATAATAGTGGTGCTGTTTGTGATCAAATTCAGGAAAAACTTGTTAAATTTTCTGGATGGTGACTGTGCTGTGCTTGTTTGCAACATTCAGAAATAACCTGCTAGCAGAGATGAACATCAGCAAGAATTCAAGTGATTTGTCAAGAATATGAGAGAAGTTAATGTTTCACAGCTTCTTACTCAAAACTGTAAAAACATAGAAACCAGTGCCCACAGTTAACATAGGCAATGGTTTTTGTGGATTTCAGTTTGGTGCACATAATATTGGGTTTTTCCATGGTTCGCAGTTCAACTGAATATTTTAAATTTATAAAAATGTTTCAGAAGTAACTACACTTGTAGATATAATATCTTCTGGGAACGTTTTTCTGCAGCTATAGAGTGGTTTGGAGGTACATAGAAAAGCAATTGGATTGCTTTAAGCTGATGAGTTACCACTTGTCATCTCTGACCACTCTACTTCCAAAGTAGAGTGTGTTCAAAAGGTCTTTAAGATTTGACATTATATATATGTATGTGCTTGTATGTTTAGGGAAAAAAATCCAACCTCAAAAAAGGGTCAAAACTAACATATTTACAAATATATATAAAAATGTGTGTGGTGGGGTTAGCTGTTTTTTTTTTTTTTTTAATTGATCTCATTATTCATTATGCAGAACTGCATTAATTAAGCTCTGAATAGGCTCATGGTGGTCAGTAAGGAAGACAGTGGCTATTGGAGTCCTGTAACTCCAGCAGTCAGATTGACTGTTCTTGCTGGTGAGTTCAGAAGCTTAATTTATCTGTTAGCACCATCATTCCTGTGCCAGTAACATAACACCTATCCTTTATGTAATCCTTCCCATGCTGCAGCCAGCTGATAAAAAGCCAAAAAGAACAACTTTTGGTGAAACTGAATGTACATTAAAGCAGGAGAAGGAAAGAGAAATTTGTTAAAAACAGTAGAACAGAATAAAATGTGTTTGGTGTCCAGTAAATACTGTTATGCAAAATGAAAAATGTTAATTAAAAAAATTACGTGCTGCCCCTTGAAATTTGATGAGAGAAACAGGTTAGCAGAAATCTGGGACAGACAATTTTGAGATTTAAGCCTTTTGTGATGGAATTACAAAACCAATCATAAGTGGGCACTAAAACTTCCATATTTAAAAATGTTTATAAGGTGCTCCAGTATTTGTACTGTATGGAGTCTGACTTTAAATTTGAACATAAGAAAAGTACTTCATGCAGATCACCTAGTTTTGTTAGCTAATTATGTCCTGTTGAACCAAGCCAGTGCCTGGCCATGGGGTTGTTACAGCTACAACTCATTAACGTAAACATAAAAAAAGTAACTAAATCTCGTATTCTCAGACCACCAGTGTCATATATGAAATAAGTGCCGTGGCATTCGTTACGTTAAGTCTGCGGCACATTTTCGTGTACTGCAGTAAGAAGTTGAGCAGGGGGTCTCCAGAGACCGGGCATTCAGCTCAGTGGGTCCCAGCCACCCCCCCTTTTTTAAAGCGAGCGCTGTCTCCTTCAGTGCTGTGCAGGACAGCGGGCGGCGTGTCAGCTGACTCAAGTATTAGTTTCATGGTACAGGAGGAAATGAAGCATTTGATTCCAAAAGTTTTCACTTCTTCGGTGTAATGGTAAGCATATTGTTGCTGGTTTGGGGAATTTTTTTGGAATGATGTTATAATTAAGTTAAGGAAGTGAATCTGTATTCCTTGGAGTGTTTGCTACAGGTGTCTGTTTGTTTAGACGGTTCAGGGAGCTAAGGAAAACCAAGGCCAGCTCCTCCTCTGTTGACCTTTTGGGGGGAGGAGGGGGAGTCAAGAGTGTTATAGGCATAAAGTGACAAATTATTGCAACTACATAGCTTCATCCATATTACTGTCCTGCTTGGTCCTTGCTAAATGATTTAATTTATACTGGTTAATTTACTGATGCAGAAGATGCCTTCTGAAGTTTGATATTGCTAAGTCATCCTCAGTTAAGTATGTGGCATAAAGGTTTATATTTAGCACTTCAGTGCAGCAATGCAGTGAGGAATAGAAAATTGCTTTCTTTCTCACTTGGCTGCAAATAATTAAAGTTTAGAAGTTAGCATATAAATCATAGCTTCAGTGTATGATTTGTCAAGTGTGTTTTTCTGACAGTGAATTAAACAAGCTAGTCTGACTGTATAAATTAGTATTCTCTTTTTCATAATATTTTCTTGTGCTTTAGCAACATATATTCACATTTCTCAGCAATTTCTGGACAGTAATCAGGAGAGATGAGAAACTCTTAGATCTTGGAAAAATGCAATCTTTATACCACCATGGTGATGCATGAAATCAAACTCTTTTCTGTGCATTTCTGTAACCTGATACTTGATCGGCATTACCTTTGGAGAGAAAACATGTCCTGTAACTATATGCACAATAAGATCATGTTAAATTCAGAAGGCGAGATAATTTTCACGGGGGTTTGTGTAAGTTTCTCCATGTATGATTGGAACTGGAGTTCCAATGGTGACAGAGTTGATATTGAGGAAACTGTGCACATAAGCTGCATGGTCCTCCCTCATTACCACTCCCAGCTGTAGGGTGATGTGCAGGGGACCACTTGTACCCTCCTCACTCGTTTCAGATTGCTGTGTTAAGTGGTTATTCCAGCTCTCTTTGCTGTTATGGAAAGTGTGAAGTGTAATCTCCAAGCACATTTCCCGAGCATCGAATTAATGAAAGCAATAATATCTACACAGTACCCACCTCACCTAGTTTTCCTTCCAACAGGAATGGTCATTTCAGGCTGTAGGCTGGTGTTTAGTATTTCACTGACTGGAATTCACCTTTTATTCCATTCGAATAGCATGAGGTTTTCCTAGGTAGATAATATATTGGACTGTTTTGTATGTGTGTTTATTTTCAGTATTTCAGTATTTATGTGTGGGAATGAAGGAGGAAAATAGAGGCTTACTAGGAAGATGAAGAAGGTGTTTATTTTTCCCTCTGCTCTCAAGAGCTAACAACACAATATTTAAAAGGAAAAAATACCTGGGCATTGTAAACTGGCAAGACTGTGGGATGGGTTTTGCATATAGATACTGTGGAAGCATTTCCTCTCCCTCTCTGCCACCTATGCATATATGCCTTCCTACTGTTCTCCTTTCCACCTTCATGCCTGATTTTCTGTATCCTTTTAACAGTCCCTTTCCCACAGGTACAAATTGTGCAGCCAAAAGGATCAGGCTCAGCTTTTTGAAATACATCTTAGTGATCAGTGGGTGATTGAACTTCTACCCTGAGAGTCCTGGCTAAATCTGCAGCAGTACCGTGCAATGGATGTGACACTCAGTGTTTGCAAAGCCTTGGATATCCAATAATGCAACAATGTGACTTGTAGTTTGAAACCTCTGTGTGAACATATCTTTGTGTTTTATGGAATCATTTGGACCTCTAATTAATGTATTTATAGGATTGGATTTATACCTAGTAAAAATTTTTGTTGATTTTTCATATGTAGCTATTGTGCAAAAATAACAGTATGTTTGCTGAGAGATGTTTACTGTATTGATATATTTCTATGAAACTAAAATTCTTTCTAGTAAGTTATGTTTTCTATCTTTTTCTTCTTTTTTTCCCTTGTGGTTTTGTTGTCATGCAGAGCTCTGGGATTGAAACATTAGTGGAGGAGCTTTGCTCTAAACTCAAAGACCTTCAGAGTAAGCAAGGTGAGGAAAAAGTGTTTAAACTTCTGAGGCCATGTATTTATCAACTGTGCAACATTCTGGGATGGGGGTGGGTGTGGGGGAGTAGGCTGTTATTTCAGTGGCTTTTAGTACAGGCCATGCAATTTAAAGTATATTTGAATAATTTCATTCAAACAATGTAAGCAATTTTATACTGGTAAGCTTTGTTTACCTAAGAAATAACCAGTGAGAGATGGAGTTTTCTTCATGAAAAGCTGTATCTGTTCATATCCAGCTATGCCTGCTTTTTTAGTAAATATTCCAAATTTAACATCCCCCTCCCTACCAAAATAAAAAAAATAAAGTAGTCTTGATTCTGTTCCTTTTGTGTATTGATGCTTGCAAACAGTAGATTTGCCTCAAAATAATTATGTGGTAACTATTCCTGTGAAAAGCAGCCAGATAACCATTACTACGTAAAATTTCTGGGCTTTAGGGGACTGATAACGGGCACTTTATTTTGTCAAGCTTAGAGCAGGGAGCATAATGTAAACTTGTGGTGTCTCCGGTGAAAGTTCATTGCACATAAATGTTTGTTCAGGCACACTGCAGCAGCCTTGGGCACTTACAGTAAAATTAATATGCTTATCATGTAGTATAAGTAGCTATAAATAAGAGATAAATATTTACCTGCTTTTAGCATGATTTTAGTTGTTTCCTTTCCCTTTTTTTGTTTTTAAACTGTAATCATTATTGAGCTCTTAGTGTTTCATAATGCTGTGGTGTGACAATTTCTTCCTGAGCCAAGGTGATGTGGAGCATTTATTTTGAAAAAAATAAGTTAAAAGAATAGTATGTATCACTTTCATTTTATATTTTAACAGTTTTAATATAAAGAATTAGAAAACCTTCAGTCACCTCTCACACCGGAAATATGCCTTTACATCCACTCAAAGCACAGCAGCTCCTGCGAGGATATTTCCTTTAAGTGAAACACATGAGATGTTAGATGTGGCTAATGTTAAAAACATTTAGTTAAATAGTTGATTTTTTAAGAAATATTTTTTGTGTCTGTAGCAATACAAGGATGAAATAAGGATTTGGATATGAAACAATTAAACATTCAGCAGGAATTCTCCTAGTGGGGCACTGCTAGCAATGAGGTTGCATGGAGCTGCTGGCCAGTTGTATTGGGTCAGATTTGCAGGACTGGACAGCTGTGAAAAAATTGAATCTTCGGTGGTAGTTTATAATTTCTTTATGTTACTTACAGTGTTTTATGGAAATTTTACTACTATTACAGGTATACATCCTGATGCTTTTTGTTAAATACTGTTATGAAGTTTACTGGCTTATTTTAATTTTTCTGTTAAGCATTTGGAATTTTCTTTCAAAACAGAGGAGAAGATTCACAAAAAGTTAGAAGGCTCTTTGACTCCTGAGACTGATTTATCTCCCACAGCAAAGGATCAAGTAGAAATGTATGCACTACTATTATTATTATTATTATTGTTGTTGTTGTTGTTGTTGTTGTTGTTATTATTATTATTATTATTATTATCTGAGATGCTTTTCTCTTTTTAGTCCCACATTTTAATGCAGTGAAGTTAACTTAGTGGGAAATCTGGAGTTTTGTGGATATTCAGAAATACGTGTCTTTTCCTGCCATCCTCTTTTGTTAATCTTGTATATTTAAATATAAGCACTTGGTACCATGGGCTGGATTAATTTAATTCATTTCTGTCAAAGTCCTGCTTTCATTTGACCATATACAGCACTCAAACTATACTGTAGTTTCCCAAAGGCTAAGTCAACCAGACAAAAACCTTTAGAACAGCATTAATTGACATGTAGATTTACAGGGAGAGAATTGTCTGTTTCCTGGATTCAGAACTCGCTGGCTTCTATTGCAGAAATGGCAAACAAACTCTCATATAACCTTTAAACTCTTGATAACCAAAGGGATCTCCTAGTTACTGAGTACCTGAGTCCAGTGTTACTGAAGTACCCAGGAGTTTTATCATTGACCTCTCTTGGAGGTACAACTGCTTCTGTATCTCTTAATAGCAGCAACAGCTTAGTAGAATTGTTACTAAATGGATGATCCATCTTCAGGGAACTGATAGTGCTAATGTGCATTTAACTAAACTGACTTCTAAAAATTTTTAATAAGTTTTCATCGAAATATATGTGATTTAGTATAAATCTCTCTACCACCAAACACATAGTACTTTAAATGTTGCAGAAAACAATATTTTAATCTTGTACCTATTACATAAATCTGTTAAGATCTTAAACTACTCAAAAACTAATCTTTTTTTAAGAGCTTTTTCTTAATAACTTGATGATCAAACTGTGTAGAACTTAACAGATAGTGTCTAATTTCATAAATGAGAAGTTTAAAAACTGAAATTCAGGACTTCTTCATTTATAATCCACGTCAAATATGTTTAAGAAGACTGTAATGAATTGGTACATTATATAATAAGCCCGGAGCCAGGCTTTCACTGTTGTAAGCATACACAATTTCTCTTTACAGTGAGGTTTAGTAGTCTCTGAAAAGGCAATTGTTTTACTTGTATGCAATATATTTCTAAACATATATTAATATAAGCACTTTTAAAGCTCATTTTAATTTTCTCTTTGATATAATTCAAATAGTGCAATGAGTGGCATGTGCATATGTAGTGCAAACTAGATTTTCAGCAATTAGACTGTTAGTGTTTTGTTGTGTTTTTAGTAATACTATCTAATCTTAACACCTCTCTGAAGCTCTATGATCTGAATGTCCCTTTTGTTTTGCTTTCAGGTACTATGAAGCATTTCCTCCTCTTTCTGAAAAGCCAGTTTGCCTGCAGGAAATTATGACTGTATGGAATAAATCGAAAGTATGCTCTTACTCTAGCTCCTCATCTTCATCCACAGTTCCACCAACTAGCACGGATACATCTTCTCCAAAGGACTGCAACAGTGAAAGTGAAGTAACTAAAGACAGAAGTAATAAAGCATCTGCCACTGTACAGGAAAGAACCCAACAGAAGAAAAGTAAAAACGAGAAAGAAAACAAGTTCAGTAACAACACTGTTGAAGAGAAGCCTGTTTTGTATAAAAAGCAAGTCCGACATAAGTCTGAGGGAAAGATGCGTCCCCGCTCTTGGTCATCTGGATCCAGTGAGGCTGGCTCGAGTTCTAGTGGTAATCAAGGTGAATACAAGGCATCAATGAAATGTATTAAAGTAAGACACAAAACAAGAGAGGTTCGGAATAAAAAAGGGCGTAATGGGCAGAGCAGGCTGTCAGTGAAATCTGGTGAAAAGGCTGATAGAAAAGTCCACAGCGGAAGCAGCAGCAGCAGCAGCAGCGGGTCCATCAAACAACTGTGCAAAAGAGGTAAAAGGCCATTAAAAGAAATTGGAAGAAAAGAAGCTGGTGGTAGCGATGGAAAAGATTTGTATTTAGACAGCAGAAATGAAAAGGAATATAAAGAAGAGCCGTTGTGGTATACTGAGCCAATTACGGAGTACTTTGTTCCTCTTAGCAGAAAAAGCAAGCTGGAGACTACATACCGCAACAGAGAAGATATATGTGGAGTAACACCAGAGGCTGTAGAAGAGTTGTCTGAATCAGTGCATGGTCTTTGTATTAGCAACAATAATATTCATAAAACATACCTCGCAGCAGGTACTTTCATCGATGGTCACTTTGTAGAAATGCCTGCAGTTCTAAATGAGGATATTGACCTCGCTGGGACCTCAATATGTTCTCAACCAGAGGACGACAAATATTTAGATGATGTTCATCTGTCAGAACTAACGCACTTCTATGAAGTGGATATTGATCAATCCATGTTGGATCCTGGTGCCTCAGATACGATGCAAGGGGAGAGTCGGATTTTAAATATGATTCGACAGAAGAGTAAAGAAAAAACTGATTTTGAGGCAGAATGTTGCATAGTGTTAGATGGAATGGAGTTGCAAGGGGAAAGTGCAATATGGACTGATTCGACCAGCTCTGTTGGTGCTGAAGGGTGGTTCTTGCAAGATCTTAGTAATTTAGCTCAATTTTGGGAGTGCTGTTCATCTTCTAGTTCTGGTGATGCAGATGGGGAAAGTTTTGGAGGAGATTCTCCGATAAGATTCTCCCCCATCCTAGACAGCACAATGCTTAATTCACACATGCTTGCTGGCAATCAAGAGCTCTTTTCAGATATTAATGAAGGGTCTGGTATAAACTCTTGTTTTTCAGTGTTTGAAGTGCAATGCAGTAACTCTGTTTTACCATTTTCTTTTGAAACACTCAACTTGGGAAACGAAAATGCAGATTCTAGTAGCACTGCTAATATTCTTGGGAAAACACAGTCTAGATTGCTAATATGGACCAAAAATAGTGCCTTTGATGAAAATGAACACTGTTCTAATCTTTCAACAAGAACCTGTAGTCCATGGTCACACTCGGAAGAAACACGTTCAGACAATGAGACTTTAAATATTCCATATGAAGAATCCACGCAATTTAATGCAGAAGATATTAATTATGTAGTTCCTAGAGTGTCTTCGAATTATGTAGATGAAGAAATTCTAGATTTTCTGCCAGAAGAAACCTGCCAGCAACAAGCTAGAACTTTAGGAGAAATGCCCACTTTGATTTTCAAAAAGAAATCTAAGCTAGAATCTGTCTGTGGTATTCAGCTAGAACAAAAAGCAGAAAGTAAAGACTATGAAACTACACAAGGGTGTAGGGAAAGCAGTCCACATGGAGATGGCTACAGCTCAGGGGTTATTAAAGATATTTGGACAAATATGACAGACAGAAATTCTGCAGCAATGGTAGAAATAGAAGGAATAGAAGATGAATTGTTTTCAACTGATGTAAATAACTATTGCTGCTGTTTGGATACGGAAGCAAAAGTTGAAACCCTCCAGGAACCCAATAAAGCAGTGCAAAGATCAGAGTACCACCTTTGGGAAGGTCAAAAGGAGAATGTAGAGAAGAGAGCCTTTGTCTCAAATGATTTATCAAAAGTAGATGGTGGTGACTATACCACACCATCAAAACCCTGGGATGTTAACCAGGATAAAGAAAACTCATTTATACTTGGTGGTGTGTATGGGGAGCTCAAAACATTTAATAGTGATGGAGAATGGGCGGTGGTGCCACCTGGTCACTCAAAGGGGAGCTTACTGCAATGTGCAGCTTCTGATGTGGTGACAATAGCTGGTACAGATGTTTTTATGACTCCAGGTAACAGCTTTGCCCCTGGCCACAGGCAATTATGGAGGCCGTTTGTATCATTTGAACAGAATGAGCAGTCAAAGAGTGGAGATAATGGATTAAATAAGGGTTTTTCTTTTATCTTCCATGAAGACTTACTGGGAGCTTGTGGTAACTTTCAAGTCGAAGAACCAGGGCTTGAATACTCATTCTCTTCCTTTGACCTGAACAATCCATTTTCACAAGTTCTTCATGTAGAGTGTTCGTTTGAGCCAGAAGGAATTGCATCTTTCAGCCCTAGTTTTAAACCTAAGTCAATTCTGTGCTCTGATTCAGACAGTGAGGTTTTACACCCCAGGATATGTGGTGTTGATCGAACGCAGTACAGGGCTATACGGATTTCTCCGAGGACTCACTTTCGCCCAATTTCTGCATCTGAACTTTCTCCAGGTGGTGGAAGCGAGTCAGAATTTGAGTCAGAAAAGGATGAGGGAGGTATTGCTGTCCCTCCTCAAGTAGATGTATTTGAGGATCCACAAGCAGATCTCAAACCTCTGGAAGAAGATGCAGAAAAAGAAGGGCATTATTACGGAAAATCAGAGCTTGAATCTGGAAAATTCCTTCCCAGATTAAAAAAGTCTGGAATGGAGAAGAGTGCACAGACATCGTTGGATTCCCAAGAAGAGTCGGCCGGGATGTTGCCAGTAGGAAATCAAGATCCCTGTTTAGAATGCAGTATGAAAGAATCTCTAGAAGGGAGAGCGGTGGAGAGCTCTAAAGTAAACTGCAGAATAGTGGAGCCACGTGAGGAGACTGGCAGGTTTTGCAGTTGTAAAGCAGGGTGTCATTTCCCCACGTACGAGGATAATCCTGTTTCTTCAGGAGAGCATGAAGAGGTATGTGGATATATAAAATTACAGAATTTGCAGCTGGCAGCTGATAACCAGCAGTTTGTCATGTGACAGTTCAGTTTAAATGTTTGTGATTGTATAGTTCTCTAGAAAATACAGTTTTGTAGAGAAACTGGAGGTTCCATCTGAACATAAGAATAAACTTCCTTATTGTAAGGGTGACCGAGTGCTGGCACTGGTTGCCCAGGAAGGTTGTAGAGTCTCCATCCTTGGAGATTTCAAAAGACATCTGGACAAGGTCCTGGGCAGCCTGCTCTACTGGGCCCAGCTTGAGCAGGGGGAGTTGGACATGATGACCTCCAGAGTTCCTTTTGAACCTCAGTTGTTCTGTGATTCTGTGAAAAATGAACCATCTTCAGGTATTTTGGTGTCATCTTGCATACCTTTAGAAATATATGCATGTGTACACTCATGTGACTTTAAAATCTGTTTACCTTAGGTTTTTAGGTTATCTGATTTACATATAAAATGTTAAAATGTGCATAAATTTTGAGTAATGAAATATTGCTGATTTTGATTCAAATATATTTTAAAATTCTGAAGAAAAATATCTGAAGCCAGTCTTTTCAATATAGTTACTTCCAAGTAGAAGAATTTGGAGTTCAACTACTGGATGTAAACTTCAGCAAAGAAAGGCTTGTAAAAAGGCTTAATTCTCTGGAAATTAAAGCATCCTCTTGTCAGCATAGAGCCAAAAAGAAATAAAATGTGGATGCAAAATATCCATCATTACCACAGTACTATAAGAAAGCCTCAGTATAACTATGGGTTAAGCTAAGAGTTTTCTTTCTGGTAATTGTAGCCATAAGTTAAGTAGTCATCAAGGTCAAAAATCCTTCCTAGCTCAGAGATACTGTGGCCAGCCCAGAGATATTGTCTGGATAGGTAATAAGCTACATCTTACATTTTCTTTTCCTTACATCTTACGTTTTCTTTTCCTCTTCAGCCTTCTCTTGCACATATTCAGCAGCTGTAGTATTTACATTTGGATGAAGTTTTTTTCATTTTCAGCTGAAGAGTTGCACCCAGCTTATGTTGTGCAAATGCATATTTCTCAATTATAAGTTTGAAACACTAACTCATATAGGCAAGCTAACTTTTCTCTTGCTAAAACTAAAGCTCACCTTTTTGTTGAACAAAATCAGACTTTCTTATTTTCCTTCTTCCTAATTTGTTTCTTCTCTCATCCTCCTTTGAATTAATTGCTTCTTTTCCCAGCATTAGTAAGTTAATATCTGCTGCTTGCACAAGAGAATCAAGTTTGTGACTTTTCCAGACCCTTTCTAGACATCTTGGTTCCTTCTGCTCTGTTAAGTTAACAGAGGTGAAGTGGCTTCAAAGATCTTTACTGGAGTCTGGGAAGTTTCTGTGTTTGTGCCAGGCCTTGCAGAAAGAGCCATCAAAAGAATTAATAAACTTATACTGTAAGTCAGAACAGATTCTGGAATTGCCTTTTACCAGGAGTAAGTGAAATCTAACTTCATCATGCAGTAGGGCATAATGAAAGAACAAATGATTATACAGTTATTTGTGACAGCAAGAGCCTGAAGTTCCTTCCAGCCCTTTTCAGATCTTCTTTCTGGATGTGTAGTGCTCTGTGAGGCTGCTTATTCTCATCTTCACTTCAATCACTTATCCATTCAAGAAACTAGTAAGTGGCTGGTATAAGTTTGCGGTGGTACCATAGTTTATGGTAGCTCTGAGGCTTGTAAGAGGTCTTTTGGTAGTGAACAGTGCTCAGAAAGCTCTGGTATTTTGTTTTATTTAAGTTCCTTAGTGCAGGAGGAAAACTTACTGCTTCCCTTGCACAGGTCACATGATTTTGTAGGCATTTTCATAGCTTGAAAGTGATAAATCACTGAGAAGTACAAAGGGCCAACAACCCTCTCAGCCGTCTAGACTCCAGTTTGGTTTGCAACGGAGCTTTTCCTGGGGGGCTTGGGGAGCTTGATTACCCTCTAAACTCAGACAGCCTGGGTTAACTTGTTCGCCTGTATCTACCATGTCTCAAGGTATTTGCACACTCTGGGCTTTTCTAAGCACCAGTACTTGGAGTCTGAAGGTAATTGGCTTTTTGGCTCAAGAGCATTTATTTAAATTTCTTATTGTGCTTAAGTGTCTGTAGTGTAGATGTGTGTGAGCTTTTTTCTTTTTAAGAGTGATATTATTTATTTTCATGAGCATTAAGCAAAATCAATATAAAATACCTAGAGTAAGAACAGTCCAGGAGAAACTTTTTTCGTGGACACCCCACACATACATGCATGGGGGAGAAAGCTTGAGCAGGCACTATGATCTTGACTGATTAGTATAGATCAATATTTGTGAAGATTTTTTTTTTTAAATTAAACTTCCTGTGTTTCTATGCTTGACTTAGGACAGAAATTAAAGTAATTGTTTAACTCGGTCATCTAATGTAAAATTTAGTTGTGGTCTGAGGTACTTAAAATATTTTTGCATAAATAGTGATGTGAAAATACTAATAGAAACCACAGTGTAATAGTAACACATTCTGTTTTGCATCACTTAAACTTGAGTTACATATGTGCTGTGCAAACACATCTCTGAATACCTCCTATTTATAAACAAGACCGTAGGAGAATCTGGTTCAGTTTCCTCCCTCTTACCTTCTATATTAGAGCACTTCTTTTAGAATTATAGTGTATTTTCCACCAGGAATTTGCAAATAGCTCCTGCAGAATTTCTTCAAACATGAATGGTATTTATATACCTAGCCATAAGATTAAAAAAA
This sequence comes from Pardalotus punctatus, assembly GCA_013400915.1. NCBI lineage: Eukaryota > Metazoa > Chordata > Aves > Passeriformes > Pardalotidae > Pardalotus > Pardalotus punctatus. The sequence continues at coordinate 1,565,888 of VZTX01024972.1, read as the reverse complement.
CCTAAAATCAAGCCAACAACAAAATGAAACCAAACAAAATAATAAAAAAAAAGTACAAACCAAACAACCTCTACAAGAAACAACCAGCATGTGCTACCCAAACAACTACATAAAACCCCACAGACACAGCTCCCTTGCCTCCCCAAAGTACAGTCCTTTTTCTTCAGAGTAAATGCTCCTACCATTTAGCTGTGGAATCATGGGTAAGTACACAATCTGGACCAGTTAATGGCCTGTGAATACACCAAAACTGGATCTCCTGTCAATAGATTTTATATGGGCTCCAGTCCAGCAGGTGTGCTCTCAGAATGCTTATAGTGTTGGGTCCTTGAGATAGATAAAAGGACCTGTGGGGTTTTAAGGTGTGAACATGCCTAAGTCACTGGTTTTGGGGATGAGGAAACTTTACTGACAAAAACTGTGTTTGTGGATCTCATGACTGAATTGGCCATGAGATTTGGTAATCTGGAGTAATGCAATGTAAGTGCATAACCCCTTTAGAAAGGGCTGTCAAAGAGAGGAAGGGAAGGGGGGCTGCTTTATAAACATTGGTTCTGAGGTCAGCAGTGTAGAAGATAAGCTGTCATAAATCCAAGTAGTGATAAGAGGGAGACAAAATTCAGAGAGGTCTGCTGTGTGCCTTAAAATCAGAGGAATCAAGGGGAAAAAGAGCATGTAGAGTCATCCACATACAAAGCAAAAGGACTTTACTGTGAAAGAGTGATTAATTCAGGGGCTACCTAAGACAGGACTGGTCCAGATAGTCCTTGATAGGTGTTGATTGTGGCAGATGATGAAAATATCTACCAAGACTCTTAAGCTCTAACCTTCTAACTAAGAAAACATTATTTTGCAGGGATATGGAACGGCTTGTATCAAAGGACTTAAAAAATGTAGAGTTCAAAATAACAGTTTAAAACTCACGAGGAAAAAGCCCCAAGGTTTAAATAAAGCAAATAAAAAAAAAATTTGTACACCTGAAAGTTGTAGAAGTAAATCAGAAACAGAAATATACTGAAACAGAACTAGCAAGGTTGGAAGGCTATGAAAATGTAATATCCCATGTATTGGTTAGTGTGTCTATTGTCATTGTTAATGAAAAGACAGATATTACACTGTTTCAGCTAGTCATAGCAATATCCAGCTGAGCATCATGAAGAGCAGCATCTAAGTTGAGAAAAGCCTACTAAAATACTTGTTTGAGAACACATGGAAGGTAGAAGATACATAAAAAGCAAAACTTGTTTTTAAAGAGGAAAATGGAACTCAGGAAAAATGGAACCAATGACCCTCTTAAATTGCCTAAAGAAATACTGTAAACTGTAAATGGCCCAAATGCATGAGTAACAGAGAAAGTTTCCAAGTATTAGTTTAGAAGAAAGATTGCACTCTCAAAATTACAGACAGTGGCTTACTGGAGGACAAGAGAGATGATTATTTTTTCTAGTGTGTGGCATGTTTATGAAAATCCCTGTTGATAAAAAACTGGGAAAGTCTGCAGTTATAGTGGAAGACAGGACTAGAATCAAAAGGTTGTTGAAGTAGAGCAGTGTCTGAACCATAAAATGCAATCCTGCATGGGCAACTAAAATTTCTACAGAAAATAATAACCCTCTTTACATACACAATGGGAGGAGTGACAGGTGAGGAAGTGATGTGAAAAGCATCTTCAAATAGATCATAGTTGAGTGTAAATCAGGAATGACACACTGCAAAAGACAGCAACGTTGAGATACATGACCAGGAATGCTCTCCTGTAAGAGGGGAGTTGCTCTGCTGGAGTACTGGGCTCCTTGTATCAGGAAAGATGTCTTGAGGAGAGAACACAGAGGTTGCTACTTATGAAAACAGAATGAAGGAACTGGGAGTGTTTTATCTCAAGGAAGACAGACTGGGAGCAGAGGCAGTTCTGCAAAAGCCATGTTCATAGTTAGAGATAGGGGAAAATCTGTGTTGTTTTATAGTCTCTGGTAAACACAAAGGAACTGAATGTGATGACTTAAATCACTGTAAGGAAAACAGAAGAATAAGAATTCTAACCAGACAATGAGCCCACTTTAAGGCTCAATTATTTTTAGGGAAGCAGTGGAAATTCTGAATGTAGAAATAGAGCATTGTAGTTGATTCTAGCTTTGTGCAAGAGTAGCCACTGAATTATCCCATAGAGTCCCTTGCACATACATTTTCAGTGAAATTCAACAATGAGGTTACTGCCAAATAGGTTTTAAGAATATAAAGTCTAGACTCAGCTCCCTTTGTTCATTTGTGACTGGCTTCTTGAGCCAAGTGTATCTTCACTGGGTGGCTGATGAACTAAAATTAGGACCTAATATTTTGGAATGGGACTCAGTGGTTTCATTGCTGCTTTTACTTCTGAATTATTCATGTGTTGTATTCTTCCTGATACTAAAGGGTTGCAGAGCAGGTTCAAAGAAATACGTGCTTACAGATTAATACGATTTTTTCTGTCCATTGTAATACTTCTGATAATATTCCTTCAGACCATACTGAGGCTTTGGTGCTTATTTTGTTCACATTCTGCAAGCCTCTTGTCAGCTGTGACCCTTGTCAGCAAGCATTCTGAAGCAGTACAAATAGTCAATGATGGTGTTTCTAAGTTAGTATCTAATAGTCTAGGAGGAGCCTCAGTTGCCCTATGCCTAGCTGTAAAACCAGAAAGGAAACCCATGAGTTTTTCTCTAACCTGCAGCAAAACTGGGAGTGAAAACAGCATTGCAGCTGGTTTTGCCCTGCTGTCTATGAGTTCAGCTTCAGAATAAAGTAAAATAAATACAAATAGTTTCAGAGAGGAGAGACTTCCGGTCACAGCTGGAAAATTTAATAAAACTTTTTATGAAACACTGGAAGTGTATATATGTGTTAGACAGGAGGAGGAGGAGACATAAATTGAAAATCCTGTTTTAAAAGGGAAAGGTTGCCAACAAAGAAAGGTAGACTCACGGTGCTATTCTGGAGTTGGTATTTTGTATTTCCTGATTGGGAGCGTTTCTTTAATTCACAAAAAATTTCACAATGTGAGACTGTGCATGTCTAGGAAACATTTAAGCAACTGTAGGAAAACACTCTTTTCTTCTGCAAATGTGTAAAATTGAGATTAAAAGTGCCCTCCATCCCCTCCCAAACAAAAACTCTACACTGAGCAAGGAGCTGTTTGTGACCTGATCCAGCTCTCTGGGTATCGGGGCTGTAACGGAAGCACAGAGGGGCTGAGGCAGCTGGTGCCAATTCAGTCATGGAGCCATCCCAGAGCAGGTGCTGGGCTCTGCTGGTGCCTCAGCCCAGGAAGCAAGGCTGCTGCAGCTTCTTATGCCCTGCCAGACTCAAGCTGGCTTTGCTTGTAACCTGCTGGGGTTCATCCGGCTTATCCTGTGTGCAGGTGTGATAGCAGCAGTGAGAGAGACTTTGAAGTTAATAAAGCATTGTGCCTGTGGAGTTTAGATGCCTCTATCTATAATCAGCACAGAGTGAGGCTTCCATGATTGAATGTATCTGTAAATGCACATATTTCTTACTAAGTCCTGCTTATACGCTTGAGCTGCTGCTTTTTTTTTTTTTTTCCTTAATATTAAAAAAGACACCAACTGATGGTTTGAGTTCCTAAGAACCCCCTTTTCTGGAATTAAGAGTTTGAATTTTTGGAGCAGGGTTCCAAAAAGACTGTTCCTGGGTCTTATGACAGGAAACCAGCATGGATAAGTTCAAATAAGTTGAATCTAGGACATGTTTCTAAATTCAGCTCTATTGAGTCACTCCTTTGGTTTGAGAGGGGCTTCTCTTTATTAAGGAGTAAGTGTTTGTAAGTTTAAGTTCTATGGGTGTGTAGTTCTGTAGTTTAAGGAGGAACAAAAGGATGCTCATTAATTTTCTGTGTTTAAACATTCTCAAGTTTCAGGAGGAAGAAGCTGGCTAGAAAGTCAGTGTTGAAGCTCATTTGTTAATATTTGTTGTAGGCAGTGCCACTATAGTTTGTTTTCTGTCTCATTCTATCTAATATCCATAGGGGCTGTTACAAGCTGGCATCATCTTCTGAAGGCTAGTGGGGTTACCTCAGGTGCAGCCATGGAGCTGGGGGCATGTCTGTTGTGACAAGCCTTTGGTATTATAGCCATGTCCATCAATGTCATACGGAAAGGCCTCTGGTAAAGTTAAAGTTAGCATTAAAATATGGGAAGGGGAGAGTATTTTGGCAGTCTTAGTGAATAGATTGTTTTTAGCATAAAGACAAATCATTGATCATCCTCATAAACACTTCTTCCTCATGTTGACACATAGTTCTCTAATTTTGTGTTTTCCTATTGGATAACGGTACTGTTAATTCATCCTTCCAAACTTCAAACATGGAATTTTGCCACTTTTTGTTTGCTTTCTTTTCTGTTTTGTTTAACACTGATCTATTTGTCATGTTGGCTAACATTTCACTATACTTCCATCTCTTGGGTAGCTCTCTGGATTATAAAGTGTAGGGCTGGAATTCATACTTTTTTCTGGACTTGTGTAAGTCTGTATGGGCAAAGTCTGAGCCCCAGCATGAAGTTCATCTTGGCTGTAAGAGTTTAGAGAATGGATGTTCCACTGTAGTTTGACAATCATTTCCCATTAGTATTACAAACTGAGCAGTGTGACCTATAAGACTTGGCAAATACGTTTTAATACCAGAATTTCCTCCTTTACTTGTAAGTATATTATTTATGGTATAATGAAGTGTGATTATTGTCTAAACACTTTCCTATATTGAATACTAATCTGCAGAGAATGAGTGGCAGCCAGGAAAAGCAATGCTGGTGGGAAAAGGCGCTCTATTCTCCCCTTTTTCCTGCATCACAGTGTGAAGGTAAGCACCTCTGCCTGTTAGAACTAACTTGCTGTTGCATTTCTAACTTGCACGTTAGAAATGCTCCTTATTATGGACTGGAATTGCTGCAGATGAATTGGATTTACTGTATGTATTTTAAAAACTCACACCCGTAAGCTTCCCCAAAAAATTCTCTAATCTGAGAGAGAACTGGGATGCTTTCAGTTGCTTTTGTAGTAGACCTCTAGCGTGATTCTAAATTAGTTTTAAAAGAAAGTGGGTTTAACATAGTCTTAATATTTATGCAAATGTACCTAATTCCAAAGCCTGCAGTTAAGTAAACAGAAAATCTCTGATTCTGAAAACACTTTATTACATTTTTTAATGTTTCATCCTGAAAAATACTTATTAGACAGGTAATTTTATAAGAATGTGAAAACATGATGATTACCTTTTATGGGTGTGCATAAATAACAAGCCAGTTGTTCAGTGAATGTGTGGAATCTCTCTGAGACTGGGAAGGAGAGGGATTTGCCACTTGGCCATTCCTTTCACACTGACAGTCTGGGAATTCTTCTGTCCTGCACAGAGAGCAAGTCCAGTCTTAGCAGACAGGCTGCTCGTGACCAGAAGCAGGTGTGCTTCCAGCACTCCCAGGAATCTGTAGCATCTGACAACTGACTCAAGCCCAGGTTTTCAATGGACCGGTAGGAATCCAGGCGGCTATTTTTTGCCTATATACCAATTCACCTTTTCTGGGGTGAAGGCAAGAAGCTAAACAAGAACATTCTGTATCCTGAATTGACAGGATCTCTGGTGCTTTCTGTTGGTACAGGCTCAGGGTGAGAAAGTTTTGACTCAGAGACCTGGTTCCTTAATAATCTGAAAGTAGATTAGCCAGTTATTACTTTTGGAGTACACCTTTAAGCGCAACCAACTAAACTGTGTTCTTGGTTCCAAAACAGCCTTACTTTGGTGTTCAGGACAGTTTGGGAGACTTTCAAGAACTCTTCACTTTTACTTCAGTCCCAGCTATAGAAACGCGCACGGTGCAGGAGGGCGGCCCGTGCCGTCAGCGCCTGCCNGGGGAGCGCGGCGCGGCCGAGCCAGGGCGTCCGTCAGGGACAGCAGTGCCAGGGTTTGCTCTGTGGGACTCAGGTTTTGAACGAGACCGGGACTTTATCCTCAGAGCTGATGTTACTCTTCCACAAACCTTTTTCTGTATCCAGTTTTCAGTATGGGCACTTTTTTTATATGGGTGTTGATGCATGTGATCCATATGTATCTATCTACGCAATAGATGTTGATGTTATATATATAAGTTTACTCTGGTAAGTAGAAATCACAGCCATTCACATCAACTGGGGTTTTTCTGTTTCAGTGAGGATCAGGCTACTGTTTCAGTCTATATTGTATGGGTAGAAATAGGAGTTGTGTGGAATAGAATGCAATATCAGAATTGAAAACATAGGAACCATTTATCATAAAAAGCAGTTCTTGCTCTTTGCACATTAGTATTTTAGATGTTTTCATTAACTGAGTAGCTTCTTCTTTTACTGTTTGGTTATCCAGGTAGGATTTGATGACGTTTCCATGAGGTATGATGCTGATTTCTTTTAAGGGTGTCAGGCCGTAAAATCTCCCACAAGCGTAGAGTTTACATGGCATAGAGTGTGAATTCCAAGAATACTTCTATGGATGCTTTAATTTATGGTAAATGTAAATAACAGTGTTCCTCCATTCTGTTTTTTCTTCCTTTGCCTCTGAAACACCCCCACAAACACAATGTAAGAGTGCTATACAAATGCCAAGGGAGAGAATGGTGTAGGAGAACTTGCAGATGTAAAGGAAGTATCCAATGATGATGAACATCTTTTAGATTTTAATATGGTAAGTTTGTCAATGGTTTTGGGGAGGAAGATTTTTACTTCTTGTATAAGGGTGGGCTACTGCATCTTTCATCACAGTTCTCAGTCTACCCTCAAATGAAATTCCTGCAAAGACCTTCAAAAGCTTCTCTTCTCTTACTTTGTTTTTTAACCTTCTCTGCATCTTGAGTATTCTTCTGAAAATTCCTCAAGGTGTTGTACTTTGGGGAGTACAACCCTTTGTACAAACAATTGTACTTCTAGTAGATAAGCAAAGCCATTTTCCTTTGGGAACGCTTGGCATTTGCTTGTCATGAGTGTTAAATATGACTCTTCTTTTCCTTCAACTTCCAATTTCAGTAAACGTAGAGTGAGCTGAAGTGCACTATGAGGGCAGAAAGGAGCAGTAACTAAAGGCATAAAGATAACATATGCTGAATACTGTCCTCATTACAAGAAAAAAAAACTGATTTTTTTTTCTCTAGGGAAAAAATTCCATGTACACATGTACTTACTGATATTCCTTTAAACTTCATAGTGATGATAGCACTTAGTTAAACATTGTGACATGCTTGCTATAGCTTTACTCATTCAGATGAAAATGTATTTAAAATGCATTTGCTTGAAGTTTAGTCAGATCTGTGCTGTGTTTTCTTACTATTTAATACTTACTACCAAGTTTTGGAGATAACTTTTACAGTAATTTTTGTAACATGAACTGTGATAACAATACATCCTGAGTTCACTTTTGATCCTTTTGCTATTTTGTGCAAATCCTAAAATTAAGGAATAGGAAGGAATAATAAAAGCCCTACCTTTTTTCCCTGCTGTTCTGCAGTCCTTTCTACATAGTGGACTAAGTCAGGAAAGAGGAGGACTTGCCCTGTAATCATGGCATCTTTCTTGGACAACTACAAAACCATATAACCTCCCAGCCCAGAGAAAAGCAAGCGTGTTCTTTATTGTTCCCCATCAACACTGTCAGTTTAAATCCTTAGGTTTCTTCTGTTTATGAAGCAAGATGTGCAGATGATATAATTGCTGAGGCAAAACCAAATGGCTTCAGGAAGAAGATCTACTCCAGTGATAGCTCCAGCTCTGAAGACACAGCTTCAGAAGGTGGAAATGAATGGGCTGATCCGTGTGAGGAGGAGCTTTTTTCTCGAACTCAACTGTAAAAACTGCAGAGTAGAACAGATGATTCAAAAGTAACATGAGATGGAAAACTATCCTTCTTGAGGGTCTGTAGCTCTAAAACAACAACTTGAGTTTCCTCTTCAGTTAATGGATTCAGATGTGTATTTATCTTTCTCTTCTTGCTTATTTTATAGATGAGGACACAGCTGTCCTGTTGAAGATTTTTTTTCCCCAAAAATACTGTTAAATTCTTGGCTATTTGAACTAGACTAGATTGTGTTGTCAAATCAAGAATGGATGTGCATGTGCTTGTCTTAGTAGTACCACTGCTTTTTTGCATCTTAATTGCAGTTATTTTCATTCGTAACTGTAGCCCTACCACTATTACGATCTTCTTAGCATCGCAGTGTCTACAACTACTTCTGCTATTCAGAGACTTCAGCTTTCTGCACATTAGGCTTTGTTCTTTAAGAACTGGGAGATAAATACTTAACACTGTAATCTATCAGTGCCTTTCTGAATGCAGGAGAAAAGCATGAATGACTTGTCCAGTCTTCATTCAGTAAATCTCATAACTTTGAAGTAGGAACAACAGGGTTGTGCTTTAGAGACTTACAGAAACTGTGTTTTCTATCCTATGATTCCCCCCCTCCCGCAAACCAACATTGAGGATACCATGGTTTGTATTTTTGCTAACTGGAGAAGCCAAGGATTTTTTGTAGGTATGGAGGCAATGTGGGGTTTTTTTTCCTTTTTTTCCTTTTTTTTTGTCCTTTTTAGCAACTTGCCGATGTGGGGCAGAAGTTTAAAAGTAACACCAAAAATTATAAACCACTGGGGTGATGTGTGGATTGTTGTGAATTTTGTTAACAAGTAATGAGAATGTTGTCTTGTTGCAGATGAAGGCATTCATGTAACCTGCAAAAGCATCCTGTAACTGAACTTGAGCCTGAATGACTGAAACTCTAAAATGCTCAGAGTGTTCAATGTTTTAAATGAAAAGGGTCAGTGCTTCACTTGAAAGAAATCCTGTGGCTGCTGCAGTTAGCTGCTGTTGTGGCTGTAATTTAGTAAATCTTGTAGTTCATTTTGTGTTTCTGAGAGAATGTGTGGGGCAAGTTATGTGTGTGGTGGGTGGGGGTAGGGAAGGTGATGACTTACAACATACATGTGTGATTGCAGTAGTGATTGTTGCTTTATGTGACTTGCTTTTAAATTTTATTTTGTTAACTTAGAAAGTCAATACATTGTCAAGTTGCATCTGTACAAGACTATCAACTCCTTGTGCTTTTAACACATTATGCAAAATGTATAAGCCAGGAGGAGCAATATTGGCAAAACTAAACATTCTAAGTTTTCACCATCTTCTAGTTTAAAAAACGACAACTAACTAGTCTACACGATCGCAGCATGTCTATAACACCAGGAAGTGCAGAAAGTCTAATACTGACTTGAAAAGCTTCACCATTATTTTTGACAGGCAATAAACCTCACAAGAAACATAGCTGTTTGAAATGTGAGCTGAACTGCCTTTGAAATATGTTCTGTGATAGAAATGCTTTCTGAGTAACTGGGTTTTGTTGCCTTTATTCAGTTGACAGTGTAAGAATTTAAATACGTGGTTGGGAAACCATGCCAGTCTTCATGCGACGCTTTTGGTGAGATCCTTACTAAAACTGGCTTGGTTGCCCTTACCCAAGGACTTTCCTTTGGTCCTCCTCTTAGACTATGTTTTAGGGTTTGTATTCATACAACAAATCTTTTGACACTTTACAGTTTCTTTTCTTAATTTATTTGCAGACTTTGAATAGATTTTTATATATTTTACTTTCTTCTGGAGCTTCCTTGAGAGGTTTTTTAGCACCTGCACTGAAAACTAGTTAACTGTAACATGAAAGTGAAAAAATTTACACACAAATTCTTCAAATCACTACAGTGAAGAATGGAATAGAACTTCATTTGAGAACAGGAAATGACCAAATGGACATATTTCAAACACAAACTTCAGCTCAGTTAATTCTGGCTAGAGCTGGTTTGTTAGTGAGAAAGGGCTCAAAAGTAACAAAGGTGTTGCTCATAGTTACATTGTGGCATGTAATGATTCCAGCACCTTTGGGGAAAATAATATCCTATATTGAGCTTGGGCAATAACAAATTGTCTTTACTTGTTTTCATAGTTTAATGGCTAAAGCTCTAAGGCTTTCAGTGAGAGTTGAAGTGTGGTTTTTAGTTTTTCTATATGGATAGAAACACACACCAACAACAATAACAACAATAACAACAACAACACCATGAGCATTAAAGGTTGGCATATGCTGAACCGCACTGTGGGATGAAGCGCATTGCATATCCATAGCACTGAAGTATCAGTTTTCCATTCCTGGGCTGAAATTAGTTTCTACTTTTTGCTTCAAGTGGTTGTATTGTTCTGATTTCACGTACACCAGAGTAACTGATTTTGTTTTCTTGTGGAGTTACTTAACACCGAATAAAAATATAAAAGGACAATTGGATGGTGTGTGTGTGTCTTCATTTTCTTTGGCTGATGTGTATAACTTTGATAGAACATGCCGTTAAGCATTAAACATTCTGGAGAAATAGCATGACACGTAGTTTGGGAGCCCTTTTCATTGCTGTAATTTTGTAAACTGTTTTTAGGGTGTAGGAAAATTAAATAACACTGCATGTATTCTTAAAAAAAAAAAAAAAAAAAAAAGG